>JAAKBF010000028.1:0-466787 GCA_012656075.1 Phytophthora hibernalis | reverse complement strand
GTCAATTTCCACGGCATCACCGGCAGAGATGCAGGTCATCAGCACCACGAACGTGGATTCCAAACGAGCCTCCGAATCATCGGTGGCTGTGATTACCGGTTCTCCAGGAGCCGGGCGACCGCTGTCCCTCCCGCCCGAGGTCTCGGAAACGGAGGAGTTCTTATCCTCCTCGGTTGCAACATCCGTTGCTGCTGTATCCGAAGACGTCAGAATCACTGTTATCGCTGTGTGGTCGAGCCCAGTTGGACGCTCGATGACATCGTCAACACTCGGTGACTGGTCAGCCTTTGTCCATCCTGGTTCCTAAGTGCTCGAAATATAATCTTGTGTGGCGTCGGGTATTGCCGTTTTTCTACAGCCTGCGGTTGACTGACCAGCCATTGCTCGTAAGCTTACCCTCACGCTTCAGCAGAGTGTCATCGCGGCACTCGGCTTACGCTAAAACTTGCCATTCGTCGTACTTAGACGATCGCAACCCAGTATACCCGCGCCCCCGCGGGAGGTCACCTCGCGGTACCCACAAGACTGGTTCGTGGTTAGTGCAATGGGCAACCGTCGGTGACACGTTAGTCAGTCGAACGATTGCTGGCTGTCTCCTCCGAAACCTCGTTACGGTAGGCACGAGATTCCCAACTCGACGGACCCATACGTCATGAGTGTTCAGCGAGCGTCGTCGAGGTAAGTTGAACTCATACCACTCGACCAGCGACAGACAAATCCTCGGTTGAACCGCCTACCACTTGCATTCCATATACCGGAGCATCATTGGTAGTCTGAGACCTCACCAAGGGCACCATCACCTCGTCTGGTAGCCGGGCCGTGACGTGGGATAAATCGATCCGCATTCCGGCTGGGATCATGAAGTCCGTATCAAGGACGACGTCAACTACCGCGCGGTGATCCATAATCTACAGCTCATATACGTATACTCGTTCCCACCCTAGGGTACTTTTGACGAGTGTTCGGCGACGTGTTTCCATAACCCAGGGTTAATTCACTACCTCGAGACTGCGGCCGTGAAACTCACGTACACGCAGTTCTTCGCGTAGGAAGCAGAAATTACACTGACATTCACCCCGTATCCAGAAGGATCCTCGTTCGTGAGTCATCCACTGATCCATTCACCATGGATCGAAGTTGCTTTCGCTTGTCGTAACGTTGAGACGACCTCCACCCCACCGTTCTCAACACCCAACTCGATTGTCTGACCGAGGTTTCGGAGTCGATGCTCGGTCACGGCCATGCTCGCGATTGAAGCCTCGGTAACCATACCAGTAACAGATTCTCAGGTTCTGCTGTCGTCTCACTTCCACTGAGGCTTGCGTCTCTCTCTTCTCTATTTTCCGTCGTTCCATATTCGTCGTTCGCCGTTTGCACGAGCCCGCGAACGCAAACAAATAGTCCGCATCCAGCGCAGACTCGGCTAACCGTGGCAGCCCGATTGGGATCAACCCACTTTCAGTTAGTGGACTGCCTATTTTAAATGACCCCCGTAGACCAGTTCTTGAAGCTTCGGCTTCTTCTCCACCTTCGCCCTCAGAAGAGACGCAAGTTCGTTGAATGCTTCACATTTCCCTGCGTCGTGGACTTGCTTGCACATCTTGCACCTCTTGAAACAATAGTGTGCAGAGTGTGTAAGCCCACCACAGGTAGCGCACGGGTCATATTGTCGACGGCCATCACGTCCACCTTGGGCTCGGTTGTCTCGGTCATGCATGTATTGATTATTTCAAATCCTCGGTCTGCGATTGTCGGATCGGTCGAATGTTCCTTGGGCCGCGTTGACACGTTTCGAGTCGTTAGTTGCAGCCACACAGTCGCGATTGTCGTCTGATGCACACTTGTCATCTGAGTACCAGTCGGAGTCTCGCTCGCCAGTGGTGTAATACTCCAGGTCATAACCTTCGGTATCGTCATAAACACCGCTAGACACCTCCATAGATCCCCCGCGCGAGTCGACCGAACCGTTCACGTTCAATGTGGTGATCATATCTGTCAATGCCTCTGAGCGTAACCCTCGGTCGATATTGCCGATATTTCTCGGCGTCGGTGGTCATCCGATAACGATCTTCCCGACGGCGACCATCGTCTCGGTCAGGTTGGAAGGTGTTGCGCGAATCCTCGGAGCGTCCGTCGTAGTCGATGCCGACTATCATTTTGACCCCGTGAGCGTCGGACCGAGGCCTCACGCCTTTGCGACGCCTGAGGATGTCATTACTGATGTCTTCCAGTTCATGAATATTCTTAACCCGCACGTGGCACAGCCGTTCTTCCAAGGCTCGGTCTTCACACGAGTCGAGGAAGTATTCGACGTGATCCTGATCTCACGGCCGCCATGCTCGAATTGCACTCCTGCTTCCTGGTATAACCATTTAGTCAATTCAGGTAGTCGCAGACGTGTTCCTTCTCTTCACATCTCGCCGAGTAGTATCGTGCTTTCGCGGATTGATTAAAACGGGAGCAGTAGTACTTGACGAACGCATCACTCAGCAACATCCACGTCCGTATCGTCTTTCGCGCGGGTTGTCGGTACCAGTGTAGAGCACCGTCTTGGAGGTTCGAACGCCATGCACCACTCGTTCGGTGGCGTGTGTGTTCCTTTATCTCATGGATGAAGAATCGGAGCCATTGCATCGACTTCTCGCACTTATCTCGGAGGCCGAGATATGGCTTGATGTTACCCAACGGGAGTTGTGTGGCAATTTCAAGCCTCAGTGCGGACTTCTCGTTCTCCATCGAACTGAGTTCACGAATTTGGCGTGCCCAGTCCCCGGCCACATCACCTCGTTGGTCCTCTGTGTCGAACGATCCATCGTCCGAGGAGTCATCGTTGTGCGTATCAAAACGCTGACTCGTCGCCCGTCCCGTGCTTCAACCCGCAGTCTGCGCGGTCGGTGCACTCTCGGTAGCTTTCCCCAGTTGTCAGTGGGTCTGCCGACCCAGGCGTCACCAGGTGCGAGTCTTGAACGTTCCCTGAGGCTGTTCCTCGCCGAGAAAATTCCCGTGTCGGCCGACCTCTCGAGTTGTCTCCCGGAGTTGTCTGTAACGGACTACCGGATAACCGAGGACTCGCGTCCTCGGTTATCAGAGATCGCCGAGTCCATCTTCGTTGACGCCGTGAGCTGGTTCGGGACCGGCCACTTCGTTCAACTCCTCGGTGAGGTTTTGCGCGAGCGAACTCACCCCTCCGCTAAGTCCTCCCAAGACAGTAGCGGCTACCGAAACTTCGGACATTGCTGTCCTTCTTCCAGGTAATCGTCATCATCATTTTTGGCTTCAGCGTGGTCTATCCGCTCGTCGAATATGTCCGAGCGTTAGTTGATCGGCTCCAAAGTGCTAGGAGTCGTCGACGTTGGACAGGATCGCACGAAGCTCGGTGCCTCCTCCGCTCGACTTCATGGGCGTTGCTGGTACCGCTAACTTCGCTCCTTTCGCCATTTTTCTCTTCTTCTATTCTTTCTTCTTCGAATGCTCGTTAGGGAAGGAACCTATATACAACCAAGACACAGAAAGTCACTCCCAATCCCGGGTCGCGGCACTAGTTGTCGTGTAGGATCACGCAGAAATTCTCACTACCGAATGGTATGAATCCCACCAACAACACTCGCTTCCCTTGTCAGGTCAACGAGCGTTGGATCAAACGTGAAGACCAGGAAGGATCCCTTACACCGGGTTGGCTGTGAACCCTCTGTACACCTAAGTTGTATTAGGCCAACCCAATAACCTGCACCACTAGCCACGAGCGAGGGCTAGTATGCAAATTGCGCCGCGCGAACCCCGCAGTCCCTCAGAAGGAAGGGTACCGGCTGTCAAGCCTAATACGGGTTTGCCGAGGTAAAACCTCGGCGGGTAGTAATATGTATGGAACACTCGGTTCCACTATAATATATAGTGAACGACTCTCCTCGTCGCTCCCAACACTCGGCCACTCTAATCTCTTGGATCGACCAGCAACAAACCCTCGGTTCAATGTACCTTAGGCTTGCTGATCAGCATCCCACAAGCCGAGCATATCCAGACCCTAAGATAAGCTAGCTCGACTTACCGAAGACGGACTTGACCTTGGTGGCTTGTGGGGAAGACTACTGATTTATTTCTGTTGATCTATGGCTCTGAGAGCCTCTGTAGTCCCTATAGAGTCCTATATCTAGATACAAATATCCAGTGTGAACCGATCCCTGTATGTTATCCTGTACCCAGCTCTATAAGACCGAGGGTACGAAACTGAAATTGGTACAAACTGGAGGAACACGACAAGGAACTGGAGGACAAACTATACCCTCTTGATGAACTGGAATTGAAGCGACGTATGGAGACGAACGTCGTTCAGCAGAAGGAGCCCTCGCTCGAAGAACTGAGCGCCATTCTGGAGATACCGGTGGAGATGTTGGCGCGGACCAAGGAGTCGGCACGGGCGAACTGTCCACGCCTGAGTACTGGACGTGCTGGTACAAGCGGAAGCTTGCTTCATCGTCGGAAGCACGACGCGCGAACAGCGATTTCCGCGAACCCAGAGCCGATGAACATGTGGGTGCCGTGAGAGCGGCTAACTGACGCGAAGGGCGGAGGCAGCGACGCCAGCCATGACGTGCTCTGGAGGTGAGCCACGCGTAGGGAGCAAGCCCGCTGACGGGACGAGGTCATGGTCACGAATATCGTTGTGGATCTCGACGGACCCTGTGGGAGCCTCCGATACTACCCTGAGTACGGTGAAATCGCTGCGCGATTTGGCTCCGCGCCACCGAACCCTAGTGCGAGCCGCGACCACGAGCTCTAACGGGAGGATGAACGCGTTGCAGGTCAGTCCGGGAAAGTGACCAACCTTGAGGCCCTTGCGCGGACTGTTGTGCTGTGTGGCCGGGCCCAACGACGAACGGACCTCATGAACGCGTTACTCCTTGTCTTGGCCCGCTACAACGACGAAGCCTTATCGATGCGAACTAGATGAACGATCGGCGTCGGTCGTGCGCGAACACCCCGGTCCAGACTGACAAGGCGCCACGCGACAAAAGGTGAAGTTTCACTGCTCGTCCTTGTTTTCGGGTCGATCGGAGGCATTTGGGGACCGCATGACCTACCCAGAGGACGGGAACGACATCAACCACTATGTCTGTATGGTTCAAGATCACCCACTTAGACCTGGGCAGCGAAAGCGGCCTCCGGGGAGTTGCGGGCGTACTTGACAAAGGCGACGAGCCTCACATTGCAGGAACGATTGGTTTCTGAGGGAAAGCGCATCATCGGTTCGGTTGCCGGCGCTGAGTCGGTGTCACCGGCTATATTGACTGCCTGCCCTGCGAGATGCTAATCGACTCTGGCGCTACATCCAGCTTGGTCGACTCAAAGGTACTGCGACGCCTTGAGGGTCGAGTGAACCCTGCATCCTTACCCTAGAAGTCTGAAAGCCGCGTCGGGTCACAAGATTCGAATCAAGGGAGTGATTGACCTCCCGATGCGACTAGGAACGCAAGAGAAGCTGCGTCCCTCTGTCGTGGTCGACCAGCTGCACGTCGATGCCATCCTGGGCACAGACGCGCTTAAGGCGTACCGCCCCGTCATCGACATGGACGAGAGCACCGTGATGTTGAAGGATACGGGAGAGGTGTTCCGTTGTGCTCGACTCGCGTTGAGAGATGTATTGCTCGCGAATTAGTACTACGGTGCGACTACGTCCAGGGGGTCAAGCGCCAGCGTAGTAGGCCATCCCGACGGTGAGGCGACGGTGCTCGTCGAGGGCCAGCCGAATTTGGACGCTACGATTAAGGTGGCGAGGACGTTGTTTACTGTCTAGAATGGTCGAGTTTGTAGTGTGCAATGCGTCGACCGACAACGTAGTAATCCAGTAGGGGACCTTGCTGGCCGCCGCTACGGTGGTGCCCGCGTCAGACTTCGGATCCGTGCACGGCCTGCCTCGTCGAACGGTGAGGCGAGGTGCCCAAATGACTCGTCTTGGGTGGACTCTGGGATCGCTGCGGCTGCAGTCGATGACTCGCCGTCCCCGACCCGGTGCCCGGAGCTGGTCGAAGCCAAGGAGACTGAGTTGGGGATTGATTTCGAGGAGTCGAAGCTCGACCCGGAACAACGCGAGTTGCTGCAGACCATGTTGGGTTCATTCCGAGATATGTTCGTGGAGACTTCCATGAAGCCGGGCCGGACCGATCTACTTGAATTTGCCGTGGATACGGGGACGCATGATCCTATAAAGCAGCGTCCGTACCGCGTTTCAAGAGCCGAGGGTGACGTTATTGAAGCTGAGATACAATATCTCGAGCTGGGCCTAATTCGACCGTCTGCCATCCCGTGGGCGAGCCCTGTCTTGGTGATCCGCAAGCCGGACGGCGGCATCCGTTTCTGCATTGACTACAGGCGTCTGAACGCGGTGACCATCAAGGACTGCTATTCTATGCCACTTATCGACGATATCTTGGGCGTGCTGGGGAACGCTATGCTGCTTTCCACGATGGACATCGCTTCGGGCTACTGAAACGTGCCCATGGCAGCGGACAGTGTGGGGAAGACAGCCTTTGCGTGCATTGCCTCTACGAGTGGCTTGTGATGCCGTTCAGCCTGTGTAACGCAGTGCCTGCGTTCGAGCGACTAATGAAGAATGTACTGGTGGACCTGGAATGGAGAACCTGTCTCGTGTACTTCGACGATTGTGTCGTCTTCACGACTTTCCGACTCATTTGGTGCGGCTACGACAAGTGCTGGAACGGTTCCGAGCCGCTGGTTTCAAGTTGAAAATGAAGAAGTGTAAATGGACCGTGACCAGGTCGCCTTCATGGGCCACATCGTCACTCCCTCTAGGATACTGTATAACCCCAAAAAGGTTAAGGCGGTCATGAACGTGCGACGACCTCATGGCCTGCATACTGTGTGCGCTTTTTTGGCCTGACTAGTTACTTCCGAAGGTACATACCAGGGTACGCTGCAATTTCAGCACCGATCGAGAGGTTGTAGCAAAAGGGAGTTGACTTTACGTGGAGTTAACATTGCGAGGCCGCCTTCTTGCAGCTCAAGAGGATGCTGGTTGAGCCGCCGATACTTGTCTACCCGATTTCACTAAGCGCTTCGTTGTACGTCGACTCGTCGAAGATAGCGGTCGGCGCCTGCCTGATGCAATCGGTGGACGGGAGAGACAGCGTGGTCAAGTACCCCAGCAAGTTGGTGGTGGGCGGAGAAGAACTGATTAACAAGCAAGACGGCACCTCCGAGATTGAATGCTGGGGATTGTTTTGGGCAACACGGAAGTTCTGTTGCTACCTCGACCGACGCGAGATCGACCTATTCACTGATCACAAGACCTTCGTCTGTGTTTAACGAGAGCAACCGTACCAGTAATGCTAAGCTTGCCCGTTGGACAATGGAGTTATCGCAGTTACGCTTCAAGGTCTATCATACGGCGGGCACGAGCATGGGCCACATGGATGGTCTTTCTCGGCTCCATTGGAACACAATCGCCGCTTTTTCAATGCGTGACCTGCTGAACGACTCGGGCTTCGACGATCCGGGTCTTGTCCAAGTCGGAGAGCCTCGTTTCATGGATTCTGACGCCGCCGATCCTGCTGCGGACATGGAGGGACCTCAACGGCGTATCGCTCGGAGGACGACGTTCTCACGAAGCCGGGAGCACGATTCGCATCTCCTCGGCCGGACGCCGGACTCTGAGGTCAACGCGAACGCTGCTCCGTCGGGAGATCCGTCCATGGTAGACGCCGGCGAAGTACTACTGGACTACGAGGACGCCGTGCTAACGACGACGCCTACGCTGATGAGAGGGAGCAGACGGCCATCTCACCAGTGGACATCTTCGGACTGACCGCGACATTTTCGTGGCCGAACAAAAGAGGACGCCGGGATCCAAGCTTTGATCGCTTTCGAGGCCGGTGCCCGCCTGGACCCCCTGCTCCGGGTACGGATACGCAAATGGCTCCTCACTACGTCGTCAAGAACGACATGTTGATTCGTCGTGTGCACTTGAAGGCCCGCGCCGGTCCCACGAACGGTTACTGTACCGACATCCTCTTCCTTTTATAGAGACTATCCTGCACTACACCGTTTACCCTAAATAGTCGTGGACCTAAAAAGTCATGCACCACTGGTAATCATTCCACAGGTTTTGAAAATATTATCATTTTTACCTTAAATCAAGAAAGACCTGAATTCTGATAGATCTCAACAAGGCGGTTACATGGTGTATTTTACCTTGACTGTTGGGAAGTAGCTTTTGAGAAGGACGGTTTTCAAAACAAGGTGGGGAGGAGTTCGAACTGCACGGTAAATAGTCGTGGCACGACTAATTAGGTGAACGGTGTACTGTCACGCTGACGTGCTGTCGGCCCAATGGGGCAAGTTAAGACTATGGACAAGGTTAGGAAGGCGTACTGACAGGCTGGAAGAAGGATGTCGCCGAGTACGTCCGGGCGTGTACTGGCGTGGAAGCGGCAAAGGCCATCGCCTGTGGAAGAACGGACGAATGCAAAGGATGCCCATTCAGGATCTGTCGGCCCTTTTTCGCTACTGGTTGTGGCTGCTGTGGACCACGGAACGTGGGAACAAGTACACTTCACACGGTGGACGAGTGATTTCGCAGGCAGCGCTTGACACGCTCACTTTTGTTAATGTCATGGTCGATGAGGTGATGTCGCGACATGGAGTGCCGGAACGATTGCTGAGCGACAGAGGCTCGAACTTCATCTCGGAGTTGGCGCAGTCCTTCTACGCATCAAGCAGTTGTTCGGGGCCGCCTATCACCCTCAGACCCAAGGGCTCCTGAACGGCGTCTCAAGCAGAACTCTGCAAAGTCGTCCTCTGACAAACCCTTCGCGCTATCGTCGGGCAAATTCCCAGTTGTTTGAGTAGCGTATATCTGGGTGGGGTGTGATCCAGTTGGTTAGGAACCCGGAAGTGCTTTCAGGCAGCGATTCTCCTCGCTCTGCGTCGCTCGCTCTGACGTCTCACTCGTGGTGCGTGACGATGTCCTCCTTGACCTTGGGCGTGCGGCGTTATCGGGCCGGTGTCGGTTGTGCACGGCGTTATCGGGCCAGTGCGTTCTTCGTCTTCGGCGTCAGGTTATCAGCAACGCCTGGACGGTATCGTTTAACGTGTACCTCCTATTGGCACGGATGTTGGGGGCTGAGTACACCGAACCAGCAGCAGACGACGGAGCCGACTTATCTTGGGGATCTTCTCGGTCGAGGCTGTTGGCTCTTGGAACGAAGGAAACCACTTGCGTTTCACAAAGAGAATTCGGGACTGAGCCTTATGTTGTCCTATCCATCAGTGCCTCCCTCGCCACTCGTTGGTTCTCTGGCTTTCTTCCTATCACTTCCCATCGTGCTTACCCATCATCGCTGTCCTGATTTGCCCTGATCACGTGACCGCATTGTCACATCGAGGTCGGTCGGAGTTGTTGATCGGGTCTTCGAGTTGTTGACTGGGGTTTTCTGTTGCTAGATCGGGGTCCGTCGAGTTGCCAGATCGAGGTCCGTCGGTCGGGTTGTAGATCGGGGCGTAAACATTGCCTCCGATCGAGACTCCCCAAGTCACAGGCCTGGTCCCGCGGTTATGAAAACGGGGTAGGAATCCGACCTCCGTCTTTCCTACAAAAACGCCCATCGCTCAGTGTCGACATCTGTAGCGGGGCTACCAGAAAGTGACAGGGTCACTCTTCTAAGATGGATACATCGACTCCACGTCACTTATGGTGTGGAGGACACCAGGGCCACGTCACCGACGTGCCACAGCCAACAGTTCATATTACATATAGGACAAACTATAGGTTACTTAGAAATTGTATTACAGGCCAATTTAAGGTACACCTACAAATACACTCAGTCTTTAAACTACGCTATTCTAGCCACTCAGCTCCAGCAGACCAGGAGCTCGTGAACTGCCGTTCACTAAGAGTTTGTATACTTGAAGCTACGCTTCCTCAAGCAAGGTGCTTGTGTGACCCCGTCACACTTGGTAGCACTGTAGTCAATCCTACACCTACGCGGGTAGATTGAACTACCTGATCCTCTGTGGTCTCAAGAAGTGAGCCAATAAGGATCGCAGTGAGTTTCACTTGACCGACTCGCAGTTCGAGTCGGTCCGGAAGATGGCAGGCATCTTTGGAAGAGATGCCTTGCACAGCTTGGTAATGTCAACACAGCCGAGCAGGTCGAACGCGTGAGTGCGTTCGACGCTTATGAACAAGGGTTCATCGCCCACGTACAGGGTAACCTGCATGCCCGGTTTTCGGGGCCCACATGATGTGAAACATCGGCGGGTCCAGCTGTGTGAACAGCTTAGAGCCGCATTTCTACCGACGAACTATGAGTATCGCCAGCGCTCTCGCTTCCTCGCCTGTAAGCAAGGGAAGCGTGAGCTGCACGAGTATATCCAGGAGATGCGAGTACTCGCGGCGTCTCTGGTGGGGAACCCTCTACCGGAACACATCAAGGTTACCGTGTTCATGGACGGTCTGAGAGTTGGTCCCGCACGCACACAACTATTCCGCGTGCAGGCCAACACCATGGAAGCGGCCGTCCAGGTCGCTCAAGAGGAGTACAGCCACAAACAGGCTCGCACTCCTGTGTCTGCTTGGCACTCTTCATCCACGGGCACTGCCGTAGGCAGTGCCGGCCAAGGAACTGGCGGAGGTCCTGTTCCTATGGACTTGGGCCTGGCCGAGCAGAACGACATACGCTGCTTCGGCTGCGGCAAGATCGGGCACATGAAACGTGCCTGTCCCGCTGGTGGAGGCGTTTCCTCCTCGCCCTTCTGGTCCCAAGGGTCGCTGGCAGAAGCCGCGATCCCAAGGCCAGGAACGCAGGCAACCAGTAGGGCGGGGCGCCCTGCTGGGGAAAGACTAAGCTTTCATGAGAGGTGCGCGGATGGCGCGCACCATGGAGGTTTAGCCCTGAGAGTCTCTGACTCTGAAGCGAAGAAGGGCAGTGGAGGGCTGCTTGTAGTACACGCAAGTGTACGGGGATACAATCATCCCTTAAGAATTCTGATTGATTCTGGGGCGTCCAAGAACTTTGCACGCCGCCAGTCGGTCGCCCGGAATGGGGACAAATACGCCGATGCTCTGCGAGAGAGCAAAGGCAACGGGCAAGTCTCAGTCAGACTTGCCACCGGTCTGTGGTAGAAGTACCTAAGGTCCTTCTGGATCTTGCAGTCAAGTTCGAAGACTTCGACTCGACTGAACGATTCCTCGTTCTTGAGATGGACAAGTATGACTTGATCCTGGGCATGCCATGGCTCGAAACGCATGAGCCCTGGATCGACTGGCGTGCAAAGCCATAAGAGTTAGCCGGCCTGCGGCTTCTGACAGAGCCTTGGTGAGTAATGTTCCCACCTCTGTCCGAACTCGCTCTAATGGACGCCGATGGATACAGGAGGCCTCTGCTGCTAACGAACCTGCAGCAATCCCAGGGTCTTGGGTACATCCAGACCCGCGAGGGAAGATGCAACGCCAGCATCTTCCAGCGCACCAAGTTGTTGCGCCGTATGGGCATCGACGAAGTCCGCGAAGGACGAGCCCGTCTATGAGAGGGCACAAGCCCACATGAACGAAGAGTCGAGACCGTGGCCAGCGCGGAGGTCGCTAGCAGCGCCTCTAGTGTGGTAACGCAGTTCCACACGGGCCAATACAGGCCTTAGGCGCTGTACCGAGGCAAGATAAGGCAGTGAGTAACGAAGAACCACGCCAGAAGACGGCTGTGGCTAACAGAGTACCTCGCCAAGTGTCTCGACCAGATGTCAAACCGAAGCTTTGGGACGAAACTTGAGTCGGTAGGCTCTCTCGGCGCCGCCAGAAGAAGAATGCTATCATATCTTCGACGGCGAGACTGGCCGCACAGGTCGGTGCAACTAGAAACCCTGCCAGAGATGTCAGAGCTTCCGAATCTCGAAAAATGTCGATGAGCGACTTTCTGGCCGATCTAAAGCCGGCGGGATCTCGAGATGGTGCTCCTACGACCGGTGTCCACCCTGACGGCCTCTGTAACGGACGAGGACGTCCTGGGGAGTTCAGGAAACTGTGCGCAACGCGTGGGTTCTGAGATTCTCAAGAAGCCAAATGATCCGGCCTACGGCTTGTCCGGGAATTCTCGGATGTGGTGTCTAAGGACCCACCATCCCAACTCCCTCCGAAACCGAGGCGTGCGGCACGAGATTGACCTCGTGCCTGAAAATACTGTGTCACCAGGCAGTCACCACTGTCCCGTGAGCAGTGCGAAGTCATTGGTGCCTTCTTTGTCGCCAAGGCGCAGGCATGGGCGAGAATCAAAGTTCCGCACTCGACGCCCATTCTGCGTTCGCAAGACGAACGGGAAGTGTCGTCTCTTTCACGCCTATAACAAGCTGAACAGCGCGACGGTGCCGGCCCAGACACCCATCCTTTGAAAGGATGTGTTGTTAAACAACATGGCCGACTGTGGGCTATACAGCGCACTGGATCTGGTGGACGGGTACTACCAGACCCTGATGCGTCAGAGCGACATACCGCTCACCGCGGTCAGCATCCTTAGCGGGATGCTTTGGGAATGGCTAGTGGTGCCGCAGGGCCTGTCCAATGCCCCAGCGACTTTCAATCGCCTTGGTCACGCAGCAAGTTCCGACCGTTGCGCGCCATCACGCAGACGTACTTCGACGACATCTTCGTCCATAGCCGTGTCGAGGAAGGCAAGATGGCTGCTGGAATACACCTTGAGCACCTCCGTCGAGTGTTTGAGGTCATGAGCCAACAAGAGCTGTGCCAACATCGACAAGTGCGTCTTTGCCGCCGGAGAAATCAAAGTTCTCGGCTTTTATTCAGCAGCGTCGGCGTTCTAGCAGACCCCGAGAAGGTCCGAGCCATCTCAGCCTGGCCGACGCCGAGATCCCAAAAGGATCTGCGTAGGTGGCTGGGTTTGGCCAACTACTTGCACAAGTACAGTGCGGATACGCCGGGTTGGCAAAGCCCTTGTCCGATTTGCTGATAAAGGACATTGAGTGGCGCTAAGCCACCACCAGGGCGCGTTTGACAGCATCAAGGTGAGCCTTCACGCACCGGTCCTGGCTCTGCCGGACGAGACGAAGCCGTTCAGTGTCGTCTGTGACGCCTCCACAGACCGATGCGCGCTGTTGCAAAACGATGAGGAAGGACACGAGAGTTATCTGTTCCAATCCAGGCAGCTTAAGGCCGCCGAAGGAACTACCCTGTGCACAACAAGGAGCTCCTCGCAATGAAATACGCCCTGGTGAAGTTCCGGCATCTTCTGGGCTCAACACCCTTTGTGATCTACACCGACCACGCGTCCTTACGGACGGCGACCAATTCGCCACACCTGTCACAGCGGATGGCACGCTGGTTGTCATTCTTCGCGGAATACTTCCGCGTTGAATACAAGCCAGGCAAGCTGAACGCGCTTGCCGAGCGCTGTCACGCCTTCCAGACTACGAACTGGCTCACATTACGAGAGCCACGAGTGATCTAGCGATCGGATACGCATGACGTATCGGGACGATGAGACGCTGGCTGTAACAGGGCCACGCTGGCCGACACCGTTTGCCGTGCAAAAGAACTTATGAAAGGGGAGACCCATGTTCTTCCGTGTGGTCCACACAAGTCCGCCTAAGTATGAGTACATGGCCCACATGTTGGTGTGTGACACCTGGCTCCCGGCTAAGTACGATTGTGTATTTTAGACTAGATACGAATCGGACTTAAGGTAGACGGTTGATGGAGAGCCATCCATTTGGAGTACAGAAGTTTAGTATGCAGATAGTTAACAGTAGTTAGAACTACAAGTGAGATTAATACAGTCAGTTTAACTTTAACCCGGAAGTTCGCAAGTCGTTTGGTACTCGGTACCCGGAAATGACTGGAAGGCCAGCTTACAACAGAGACGCCAGGCGTCTGTTGTGGTTACGCATTAACGTTTAAAGGTGTGACCCCGTCACACCTGGTAGCACTTGTAGTCAATCTCGCGACCGGCGCGGTTTTCTACAATCAAGATCTCTTGGAGAATGGAAGACTCAGGGAGCAGGCTGCCGTCCCGGCAGGACTTTCCTCATCTCACGGACGCCCACTGGGCAACTCTTGAGAAGATGGTCAGCCTGGGCGAAGCAGCATTCGCTGGATTCCCCAACCTACCTGCGGAGCATCAAAGGGTCGCGCGTGGAACGCTTCGACAAGTACGAGTCGTCGCTGATTGCTCACGTGAGCGCCACCGCGCAGGAGGCTGCTCGCACGACCATGCGAGCTGAGATGCAGAGTGCGGCAAGTCGGACTCCTCGGGTTCTGCCCGTTCGCCTTGCGACAAGGAGCTACGAAGCCCGTCAAGATGTCGGTTCCGACGTTTGACGGCAAAGAGTCCGACAGCCTTGTCTTCTGGATTCGCGAGATCGAGATAGCGCTCAGCGCTGGACAGATCTACGAGTCAAGGTCTCAGGTCGCTTTCGCGCTGTCTAACCTGGGAGGTCGGGCTCGCGCTGGGCGATGGCTCGAGAGACTTCGTCTCCGGGGTATTTCACCTCGTGGGCGTTCATGGAACAAGAGCTGCGCACGACGTTCCTTCTGGCCAATGTGGCCTACCGTTATCGGTCGCTATTCTTGCGGTGCAAGCAAGGGAAGCGCACGCTCCAAGACTACGTCATGGAACTGCAGAACCTCGAGGCCGCCATGGCTGGCGCTCCCCTCTGAGGACGTCAAGGTGACGGTCTTCATGGACGGTGTCCGCCCGCGAGGTTCGCACTGAACTCTTCCGCCGTCAGCCGAAGACGTTCAACGAGGCACATCGCCATGTTGGAAGACCATTGTGTGCGCTCGGCGCAGGGCTATGCGGGTCGCACGGCTACGGGAAGGTCCCACTCCCATGGAGATCTCGTCTGCCGAGTCGGCTCGTCCCCAGCGGACCCAACGTGCGAGTGGTCGCTGCTTTGGTTGTAACCAACTTGGTCATTTCCGTCGGAACTGTCCGACGAACCCGTGGAAGACAGGTCGTGGCAAGGCCACTCCGTCCCTCAACATGATCGAGTCTACGGGGTCGGAAACGGCGACTCCCAGTAGGCGCGGGACGCCCTGCTGGAGACTTCGCTCCTCTTCGAGGACGGTTCCGCCACCTCCACCTCCGAAGGAGCAAGTCCCAGGGACGACACTGTTGTGTCTTTCCGTGGCCGCCGCGCGGTCTAACCTCGTGGTCGTCACCGCCAGCGTTAAAGGGTATGAAGAACCGTTGACCATCCTGATCGATTCGGGTGCGTCCTACGATTTCGCGACGAAAGCCAGTGTGGCCAGGAACAGTGCATTATATGCTAGCGCTTTGGAAGCCTCTAAGCATAATACAAGTGTATCTGTTCGCCTGGCGACTGGATCCATCGTGTCTACACGCAAGGTTCCTATATCTTTAAACGTCAAGTTTGACGACTTCAACTCGGTCGAACCGTTCATTGTCCTGGACATGGATGATCGGTACGATCTTATCCTCGGCATGCCCTGGCTTGCTAAGCATGAGCCGTGGATAGATTGGAGTCGCACCATTGGTGCTAGTCACAAGCCCTCGTGGACAGAGCCCTGGTGGGTCATGTCCCTCCGAGACGAGTTTGTGCACGAGCATCGTGTGCCACGCGGCGAACGGCACTTCGCAGGTACTTCGAAGTACTTGAACTGCCTTCGGCTTTGTCGACCGCGTGCCCTACCTCTTCGAGAGATCATGAGTCGGTGGATGTGGGAGAATGGAAGGGGGTCCGTGTGTTGCTCATGATGAGACTCATGGTACTCCGAGAACAAGAACGTCGTTCTATCCCCGGGGCAGATGACGTCCAAGGCGCCGGAGCTAAGGCTCGCGCAACCAAGAGTGGTCCAGGGTCTCCCACTACGCAAAGCGTTGGAGCTGAGGCAGTCCACGCAGGACAAGTCGCTAGAGTCGGTGCTCGCGTACAAGAAGGTGGTCGAGGGGCTCCCACTACGCAACGCGTACGAGCTGAGGCAGCCCACGCAGGGAAAGACGCTGAGCTGGGTCTCGCGCACAGGAAGATGGTCGAGCGGAGGCTCCTACGAACGACGCTAATGGTCAGCCACGGCAAGACTATGTCAAGCGGAGATCGCCGCGATGGACCACTTGACAAGGTGGTTGCACCCAGGGTGCTAGACGTTCTCACGGGAGAACGCAAAGATGGCGTGGACCTGGCTCCGCTACCTACGGTAGCAGAGCTACTCGGGCTCGAGGAGCTCATATGTCGAGTTTCTCGACTCGCTGAAGGCGGGCGAGCTTGAGGAGATGGTCTTATCCACCGTGAACACGACTCGGTCGAGCTAAACACCCTACGGTCATGGACCCTGATGTGCTGGAAGACGAGAGGGCCTCTTCGAGGCAGAAGCGGTATGGCGCGGCCATCTTGAAGGATCGTCGGACCCGTACTCCCCTCTTGAAGGAGTTTTCGGACGTCGTCAGCGACAACCACCGTCGGTGTTACCTCCGGATCGAGGTGTCCGACACGAAATCGACTTGGTGCAGGCACTAAGTACTGCACTACGCGACAATGGCCACTGCCGAAGGAGCAAGTCGATGTGATCGACGCCTTCTTCACAGCGAAGTATGCCGCGGGCATGGTGCGCGAGTCGAAGTCGCCGCATCGTCCCCGACGTTTTGCGTAAAGAAACCCAACGGAAGTGGCATGGTGCACGCGTTCAACAAGCTGAACTCGGCCACCATCCCGGCGTCCACGCCGATCCTCGAAAGGATGTGTTGCAGAACAACATGGCAGGATGCACCATCTTCAGCGCGCCTGACATGGTCGATGGCTACTATCAGCTGCTGATGCGTGAGTCGGACATTCCGCTCACAGCGGTTAGTACCCCGAGCGGGATGCTATGGGAATGGCTGGTGATGCCCCAAGGGCTATCAAATGCACCAGTCACGTTCAATAGGCTGGTGACCCAGCTCTTCCGGCCAATGCGGCAGTTTGTACAGACGTACTCGATGACATTTTGTGCTCATCCGCTGCGGAAGGCGAGACGGTGTCAAGGTGCACGTCGAGCACCTCCGCGAGGTGTAGACGTGCATTCGCGAGAATCGCTTGTATGCCAACATCAACAAGAGCATCTTCGGCGCTGATGGAAGGTATGGATCTTGAACGAAGCTTGACGGAGCGGAGGGAGGACAGCACTCTGGACGAGACCGAGCGAGGACACTTGACCACTTGAGGGGAAGAAGGAAGATTCGAAAGTGATTGATTGATCGGAGTTACTTTAGCTAGCCTACCACATAGACACAGCTTGCGTCCAATCATTCTACTCGTCCAATCATTGGTGGCGTAATCGACTTACCGTAATCACCGTAATCATCGTGTCGGATTGGACCGGTCGGGCTAACCGGTTCACGGTCAATAACCGATACCAAACCGGTAACCCTCAATACGCCCTCAATGCGAAGTCCCACGAATGCCGAGAGCCGTCGTCAGATCCATGTGGCGAGGTCCCGCAAGCGCCTTCGTCATGATGTCCGCCAGCATCACAGAAGTTTCGCAATACTCGAGCTTCACTTCACCGCGCTTCACTTCGTCGCGGATGTGGTGGTACTTGATGTCGATGTGCTTGGCGCGGCCGTGGTTCACCGGGTTCTTCGTCATCTTGATGCACGACTGGTTATCTTCGCGGATCTTGAGTTCGGGGCCAGTCTCGTTGGCAGCAGCAAGGATCTCACAGCAGGCGATGAATCCATTTTCCTTCTTGGATCGCCAGACTCAGCGCGATGTATTCCGCCTCGCTCGTAGATAGCGAAACACTTGACTGCTTCTTGCTGCCCCAGCTCACAGGCGCACCGAGTAGCATGAACGTGTAGCCCGAAGTCGACTTGCGGTCTGCCAGGTCGCCGGCCCAGTCCGCGTCCGAGTAGCCACGAAAGTCGATCTTGTCGCCCGGCTTGAAGCAGATGCCATGCGTCTTGGTGCCTTGCAGGTAGCGAAAAGATACGCTTGACCGCAACCCAATGCTCTTCTTGGGGTTCTCCATGAAGCGCGACACATAGCCAACGGCGTACGCGATGTCCGGGCGCGTGGCGGTCATCAGGTGCATCAAGGCACCAACAGCTTCGCGAAATGGGGCGTTGACCTTGGTCGCCGCGTCGCTTGGAACCAGTCGAGTGCTCATGTCCACCGGACTCACCACGGCCTTGCACTCGTCCATGGCGAAGCGCTTGAGGATGTCGTCCACATATCGCCGCTGACACATGGTCACGCTGCCGTCCGGGCCGTCCACCAGCTCGATCCCAAGAACAAACGCACACTTGCCGCTGTCGGTCATCTCGAAGCGCGTCTTCAGGTCCGTCTTCGTGCGCGAGATCAGCTCGGGCGAACTCCCGGTAATCAGCACGTCATCGACGTACACTAGCACGAGCACGCAGTGACCGTCCACGACCTTGATGTAGAGGCACGGATCGAAGGCCGACACTTGAAACCCAATCGAGCACACAAACTCGTCGAAGGTCTCGTTCCACACGCGCGAAGCTTGCTTGAGACCGTAGATCGCCTTCACCAATTCCAGGCAGTCGAAGTCGCCATCCAGCTCAACACCTTCAGGGACCACGCAGAACACTAGTTCCTTCATTATCCCATACAGGTGCACGTCGAGTTGGTCGAGGGGCCATCCAAAGTATTTGGCAATGGCGATGACCATGCGCAGCGTCATGTACTTGACCACCGGCGAGAACGTCTCCGTGTAGTCGATGCCGTACTTCTGCTTGAAACCCTTGGCCACGAGGCGCGCTTTGTACTTCTCGATGGATCCGTCCGCTTTGCGCTTGATCTTGAACACCCACTTGGTTCCAATGGCGCGTTGTCCGTTGGGCAGCTTGGCAGCACGAAACACCCCACGGAGTCGCATCGATTTGAGCTCCGCACGAATCGCCTTGCGCCAGTGCACTTGGTCCGGACCGCTTGGAATGTCTTTGGCTCCGAGATCCACTGCAGCTTCAACAGTGTTGGCACTTGCACGCCAAAACACGTGAGGCGTCGAGTCTTCATCTTGGTCCCCAGACTTTTCTTCTTCATCTTCATGTGGCGAGGAGTTGTCCGGCGCGCTTGCTTCTTCCAGTCCAACTCGGTGACGTACAGCGCGCGGTCTTCTCACAGGTTCATCGTCTTCACTTGAGCGATTCTTGCGCTTTCCCGCCTGCTTGTAGTCCGTCTGCGGAGGGCCATTATCTTCAATGTCGAGCGAGTCGAGGTCAGGTCGTCGACATCTTCATCGGAGATCCGCGGCGATAATCCAAAGGTTGATTCGTCGAAGTTGACATCGCGACTGATAACCACCTGCCCCGCCTCGATGTCATAAAGTCGATACGCCTTGGACACTTCTTCGTAGCCGAGGAACAGTCCGGCGCGAGCCTTGGGGTCCCACTTGAGTCGTTTTTCCTTCGGAGTCAAAACGTACGTCCGGCAGCCAAATACACGCATGTGCTTGACACTTGGCTTGGACTTGTGCGCGATCTCGAACGGAGTCTTGTGCTCGATCTTGGGGGACGGCAGCCGATTTTTCACGTAGATGGCCGTCATCGCCGCCTCAGCCCAGAAACACTTGTCCAGCTTGGCATGGTGCAACATACTGCGGCCGATCGTGACGATGGTCCGGATGGCGCGCTCTGCCGTGCCGTTGGTCTGGTGCGCGTACGGGACCGTGGTTTGCTGCTCGATGCCTTGATCTTCGTAGAAGGCCTTGAGCGAGTTGGTCGCAAACTCACGAGCTCCGTCGTGTCGCACAAACTTGACCTTCTTGCCGAATTGCGTCTGCACCTTGGTGATGTACTTCTTGATGCAATCTTCGCTCTCCGACTTGGCACGCAGACAGAAACCCTTCATGCATCCGCTGGCTTCGTCCACGATCAGCAGTAGATACTTGCTGCCGCCAAGCGAGATTTTCTCCATGGGTCCGCAGATGTCGAAGTGGAGCAGCTCAAACGTGTCGTAGCGACGCTTGTCACGGTTGCTGGAAACGGTTTTTGGACCATCTTCCCTTGCTGGCAACCGCGACACATGCTTGGTCCACTCGACTTGGAGGGTGCCTTCGCGTCCTTGATCATGTTGTTGTCGACCATCTTGCGAAGCACCTCCACCGGAGCATGACCCATACGCGCGTGCAGGTCGACTGTTCTTCCGCTTGTCGCCGCATTCGCCGATCGCTGAGGCGTCCGAAGCCAGTAGAGGCCATCCACGAGGTCCGCCGTCGCCACCACTTGGTTCGAACCCTTGCGCGAAACGTGCATGTTGGTGCCGTCGAACACCACTTGGAACTTGCCGTGCTTGTTGATCTGCGGCACCGAGAGCAGATTCTTGCTCATGTCCGGCACGTACAGCGCGTTCTTGATCTCGATCTCGCTCGTCGCCGTTGGGCAGAACCACTCGTTCCACGATGGTTCCCACACCCTTGATGGCCGCTTGTTGCCGTCGGCCACCGAAACTCCACCTTCATCTCGCTCGATCAAGTGAGCGAACTTGACTTGTCATTGCAGATGTGGTGCGTTGCGCCGCTGTCGACCGCCCACATCCCGGACACATTCTTGCCCGTCGAAACTCCACACTCCAGGGAAACCGCGAACGCCACTCGATCGTAGTCGTAGTCGTCGCTGTCGTTTCTCCACTGGATGTTGTTGGCCCTGCGTCCACGGCCATTGTCATTGCCGCCGCGTCTTGGCCCTCGGTTTTCATCCTTCTGCTTGGTCCAGCACTTGTCAACCGTGTGCCCCAATTTTCCGCAGTACGTGCACTGGCGAGACTCTCGGTCGGTGTTGAACGCCTTGGCCGCGTTCTCAGTCTTCACCGTCGCCGTCTTCTCGCCTTGCCGCTTGATGTGCTCATTCGTGAGCACCTTCACGACGTCTTGCGATCGCAGTTCCGCGCTACTCATCTCCAGATTAAGCACGACGTTCTCGTAGCTCTTGGGAGACTGCGCAACAAGCAGATCGCCACGTCCTCGTCCTCCATCTTGGCGCCGATGCTGCTGAGCTTGGCGCTGATGTTGAGGACCTCATTGCAGTGATGCAAGACATTCCCGCCTTCCGACATCTCCATGCTGAAGAGCTGTCGCTTCAAGTAGATGCGACCAGCCTTCTGCGATCCACCGTACAGCGTCTTCAGGCGCGACCACGCAACCCACGCTTCCTCGCAGTCGTCGACCACATGGTGGTAGTCCGCGTCCATGTGGAGCAGCATCAGTCCGAACGCGATGTTGCTCGACTTGACGTAGTCGTCCCTGGCCCGCGAGTCCGTGAAGCTTGGCGTCGTCTCCGGTTCACCACTTGCCACACCGACTTGGTCAGGAACACGCCACGCATGTAGCGGTTCCACGTCGCAGTTGTCTCCGTTGAACTTGTCGATGGAGACCTTGGTGCTGGCATCGTGGGCAGAGGACATGGTGCTTGGGCTCATAACCTGATGGAAGGTATGGATCTTGAACGAAGCTTGACGGAGCGGAGGGAGGACAGCACTCTGGACGAGACCGGAGCGAGGACACTTGACCACTTGAGGGGAAGAAGGAAGATTCGAAAGTGATTGATTGATCGGAGTTACTTTAGCTAGCCTACCACATAGACACGCAGCTTGCGTCCAATCATTCTACTCGTCCAATCATTGGTGGCGTAATCGACTTACCGTAATCACCGTAATCATCGTGGGTTCGGATTGGACCGGTTCGGGCTAACCGGTTCACGGTCAATAACCGATACCAAACCGGTAACCCTCAATAGGCGCCGAAGATTCCCTTCTTGGGATGTTGCTCAAGCGACGGTGTCCGCGCGGACCCGAGAAGGTATGCGCGATCGCACAGTGGCCGGTACCTGTCCAAAAGGACGGTACAAGCACAGCGCCAACTACGCGGAGATGGCACGCATGCTGACGAATCTTCTGAAGAAGGAGGCGGACTGGTCGTGGACCGACGAGGCTCAGCAGGCTTTCAGCGATCAAAAGCAGTCTGCAGAGCGCCCGATTTTGGCGCAGACGACAGTACTCCTTCAGCGTGGTGTGCGACGCATCCGACTTTGCCATAGGCTGTGCCCTGTTGCAGGTCGATGCCGATGGCAGAGAGCGGGTGGTCTCTTTCCAGTCGCGCCAGCTTAAGGCGGCTGAAAAGAACTACCCTGTCCACGACAAGGAGCTTCTCGCGATGAAGTACGCGCTTGTGAAGTTTCAGGTGCACCTGCTCGGCAGCAAAACCTTGTGATCTACATAGATCATGCGTCCTTGCGGACTGCGACGTCGTCGCCCCACCTCTCCCAGCGCATGGCGAGGTGGCTCTCGTTCTTCGCCGAGTACAACTTCACCGTGGAGTATAAGCCGGGTAAGCAGAATGTCCTCACGGACGCGCTCTCTCGACGACCGGATTACGAGCTGGCGCACGTTGCGTACCTCGAGTCTCCGCTCGACGAGCTGCTACGCGAGGCGTATGCTAACGACGATGACCTTGCAGATCTGGTCACGGCGTTGAAGGCGCCTGAGAAGGCAGTGCAGCTGACTGCTCGGCAGCGATCACGGCTGCACCGCTATTCGATGGCCGATGGCCTACTCTACTAGACGGGAGGAACTCGTCTTGTCGTTCCCAACGACGAAGATTTGCGCCATCGTGTCTTATGAGGCATATGAAACACTCCGCTAAGCGGTCACCTCGGTCGCGAGAAGACGTACACATCGGTGGCCCGTCACTTTTGGTGGCCTCACAAGTGTTAAGTGGGTGAGCACGTACGCAAACGTGTGAAACGTGTCAGCGTGTGAAGCCCGCCCTCGTCGTCCGCTCCATTGATGAGTTTGCCGGTACCGGCGGATTGTTGGCGCTCGGTGAGCATGGACTTCATCTTTGAGCTTCCGGCAGATACGCGCGGCCATACTGGCATTCTGGTCTTCGTCTGCAAGCTGAGCAAGATGGTACGGCTGGCCGCGGTGAAGAAGAGCGGACAGCGCCACAGGCGGGAGCTCTTTGTCGATAATGTATTTCGACACCATGGCCTCCCGGAGGCGTTCGTAAGCGATCAGGATCCCCGCTTCGTCACACTTCTGGACACACTTGTTCCGCCTTCGGTATATGTCCGCAGACGGACGGTCAAACCGAGCGGGTGAACCGCGTTGAGAAGACGGCGCAGCGTTTGCGCCGAAGAACCCACGAAGTGGAGCACGTTGCTGCCTCAAGTGGAGTTTGCACTCAACAATGCGGTGCATGCGTCGACGGGTTTCACCCCATTCTACGTTAACGGGCTGCGGCACCCGCGTACGCCGTTGTCGTTGCCTCCGGCTTCAAATTTGGTGAGGGAGAGGCTGTCGCCGAGGATCCCCGTGGCCTCAAAGGTCTTCGCTCGTCCGTCAAACGGAACCTGCTCACGTTCATTGAGACAGGAGAGGCAAGACAGCGCGTCCGAGATGCTATGGCGGTGGCACAAGACACACAGAAAGAGAACAGTGATCGCCAGGGGCGTAAGAACTCACAGGTGTTTGTATTAGGCGACCAGGTGCTCTTAAACGCGAAAATGTTCCTATGCAGGCGGTCACCGCTGTGGGCAGCACGAAGCTCCGTCCTCGGTTTGTGGGGCCGTTCACGGTCATTGGGGTCCACGGCAACACGTACACGTTGACTTGCCGTCGGCTATGGCCACGCACCGACGTTCTACGTGGGCTTGCTCAAGCCGTACCGGCCGGCGGAGGTGGCTGCTGAGGCGGGTGACTCGTCGAGTCCGACGAACTCGAGTACTGCCGAACGGCATTCGCCATCATCTGCATCACGTCGGCCTGAGTCAGAGCTGGAGCCGCCAGCGGTGCCACCACGGCCGCAGGGGCACGGTTCTCCAACTCCACCACGCGGTTGTAGAGCTGGCGAATCCAACCGAGATGCTCTTCGAGAGCGCAGTGATCATTCCGAAGCGCCTGTTGGGCCTCCGCGTTACGGTCCAGCTGAGACAGACCCCGGTTCAGCTGGACGAACTGATCTTGCAGATCACGCGTTACACGCCCGAGACGATCCAGGTCCTGATGGACGTTCCGATCAAAGGCCATCGCCGCTTCGACGCTCTGCACGCGTCCGCGCAGGGACGCAAGGGTTACCCTCTGCGCCTCCAGGAGCCGCTGGCAGCCCTCAACCGCGTCCAGAAGAGACCCACGAGTTGACGGGACGTCAGTCGCAGAGGCGTACGACGCCATCGAGCGATGCGGAGCATCATGGTCGGTCGACGCGTCCGTTTGCGTCCCCCGCCCCCATTGATCGGAAACGGGGGCGCTCTCTACTTCCATGTTGAGAAGCTACTGAAGCGCCGCGGGCGTATCGGCCACTACCAGTATCTGGTGAAGTGGCGGCTATCCCGAGGCTCAGGGCAGGCATATGGGAGTCCGGTGCCTCTCGGAGGACTGCGCCGATGTCGTGGACGCTTACGAGCGCTCCCACGGAGCCGGTCGGCGGTAACCGGTCCGAGAACACTTCGAGGTTCTATCGGCTGGGACTGCCATGACTCTATCTTCTGCACCACCTCCTCGAGGATCACCCCGGCGCGGGCATATTGCGGTCGAAGTGCCGCTTGTGCCACTGGTCGTCGACAATCATCTTCGCCATGCGAAAGCGAAGACGCCGCTGGGCCAGCCAATCGATTCGATAAGGCGAGGCCAAGAACTCGGGCAGGGGTACCCATGTGGTGGAGCCACGCCCTGAAGTCGGTCTCGTTGGACTGTCCGGCCAGAGGCCTGTGTCGGCGAGCAGCAACCGGACACTCGTCGTAGTGAGAGACGGTCTGGCCAGGTGCGCGACTCAGTCGCAGGTACCCGCGGTACTCAGGGACGGACCAATATCGCAATGCGAGCAGCTGTTCTCGCGTGCGGGGAGATGTGGTCTCGTGTTCGCGCTTGGAGTCGCGGTGCTGCTCGGCAGCTACATGGCCGGCGCTCGGTCGGCGAGGTTCTGCCGGTTGTCGGACGATTCAGGTGACTTGCTGTGAAACAATTCGGATCGGTGCAGTTATGTTGGCAACTTGGAACTCCCTCTCGTTGCCTCCATAGGGTGGGTTGTGTTCCATCCAGGAGTCTGGTCGCTTTCTGCCTCGTGCTTTGATTTTGTTGGGTGTCGCCGTGCATCTCATTGTTCCATGGTGGGATTCAGACAGCGCTACATGGTTTCTTTAGGAATTGCTGAAAAGGATGAATCGTGAGTTCGTGCGTCTCCGTCTGATCCTTGAGACACCCTGAAGTGCAATACGGCATCCTCTGCGCAAAAGCGAATAGTGATAGCGATTGTCATAGATGTCCGCCCGCTGCTCCCGAGCGTATTCCACATCAAGTATAGCTTGGCTGCAGTCACGTTCGCGATCATTCTCACCAAAGCTGTCAAGTTCATCCACTTCACCCCATACACAAGGATCGCGTATTGGATCTCCTGTTGTGCGCGTGTAATGGTTCGTTCCGTCCGTGCCTTCCGCACGTTGCGTGTGTCACGTAGGATTATCACCGCTTTTTGCAATCGCAGTGCTTAGTCTCGCCACCTATTTGCCGCCGTCTTGGAGTAGTAAGTCACATTCAACGTTTGATTCGCATCAAGGCTCAGTCTTTTAACATCCTTTTGGAAAGCACGCATCATAGAGTGTCCCGTGTTCTTGTCCGTGTTGGCGCAGAACAATTCCCGAAAAATCGCGGCATGTGCTGCATTCCTGGAGCAGCCGGACCGAAGCAGGTACAGTCGCCGTGAGCGTCCGATTACAGTATTGTCATGAAAACCTCTAACATCGCACGATGCCCCCAATAAGAATTTCTTTTACAAAATTTGGGAGGGTGGGAGATCGAGCCCCGTGCTCAAGTACGCCATAAGAATGTCGCTTTCTCGTTGACTCCACGCCCGGATGCTTTCGTCACAACTAACGTTGGCGGTGGCCAGTGCTTTTTGACGCATGGCTTTTCGTCCTGAGTCCGCTCCGTGGTCGTCGGCGCGTCCCAATCGTCATTAATGTGCTTATTAGCAGATTTTGTGGTGCAGGTTCCAAATTCTTGCCAACATGTGCGCATTCCGTGCTGCGTCCTCCGTTATGTTGGCACTGTGATGTTTGTGCTCCGCACCTTATCTCTCCACGTCGACCCTGTGCTCTCTGCCCACACCAGCTCATGTTGTCTCTCCTTGCGTCCGTCTGTAGGTTGACTGCTATTGGCATCCGTTTCAGTTTTGCTCTTCCATCTCGTGGTCCAGTGGGTGCCCTTCGAGCGACACTTGGCTCCCTCGTGCTGTTCGGGGTCATCCCCATATGATCTCGACCTGGTCCCCATCTCCTTGCCTGGGGTCCGAGAAGTGCTCTGTCCTGAGGTAACTCGGAAGCCTGTATGCCTGGATCAGGGGGACAAGCCTCTCTGCCGGTTCCGTGTGGTTTGCATCTGTCGAAAATTGGCTCACCACCAACTCCGTACGCTGTTTCTGCTCTCCGTGACGTTACTCCTAAGCGACCTTTCCCTAAGCGGGTATTTTACGAGTGTATAATATAAATCGTCAGCCACAGCTGGAGCCAAAATGTATCGAAGGAAGCCAGTTGCTGCCGCATGCTGGTTTGTCTGAGACGACACGAAGTGATGGAGATGTCGGAAGTATATTGGCGCAAGACCCCAAATGGATGGCACAACTGCTCGCTGTTTACAGTCGGAGGACGAGAGGGTTTCAAACGGCGTAATTCCAACCCTATAATCTCGGATTGCAATCGGTGATCTTGGTTTGGACACGCTGTTTGTTGGTCGCTATTTAATTCTGAGTACCTTTACTGACTTCGGAGTAAAGCAGTTTCGTTTTGTACTTCTGAGTAAAAATTGTAACTGTGAGTAATCTTGAACGGACGGCGCCTATTTATGAATTCCTGACTGCTGAGTAAATACACACGAGCAAACCGTCGTGGATGGCTGCGGTGGTGCCGGTAGCTTCGTCGGCTATTTAATAATAAAGGCAGAGTATCGCTCATGGCGTCACCTGGTGGCGGTGCCATGAGCGATAACAGTGGTAGCGACAGGCTGTCGCCGACAGTTCAGGCACTGTACGCGTCTATTAAGCTCTTTCCCAGTGCAAGAAGCTGCATGGGACGGGGCAAGTATAGCAGTGACTGCATGTTTGTCGTGCTCTCTGCTTTATGGAGAAAGGTGAACAACGCCTCACCGCACGCAGATTTACTCAGGATTAACGCCTTCAAATCCTAACGCATCCGGACTTGCTTTACTCACACAGTCCGGGAAAATAATGGCTAACTCTGGATTCAATGAATAGTACTCAAAATTAGGAAATTCCCTGTTTGTTCCTGTAGCGCGCCTGGCTCACACGACAGCGTTCTCGGTTTTAACCTTTGTTTCAATGCTTCTGCGACGATCACATCGTACATCTCGGTGATCGGATGTCTCGCTGCTTGAATAGATTCAACTAGTCGGCTCGCCATCTCCAGGACCGATGACCGAAAAGTCTGGTGCCTACAACTCGATTGCGCTTCGGTCTTCCATGAAATTGATCACTGAGGCGAGCGCTGTGTTCGTTGAGATTCTTCGTCACGTCCGTTTAGCCCCTCCTTTGGGAGTTAATGGATATTTGCCGTGGCTTTCTTTGTGGGTGTTTGACGGTTTGTTTGGCGCTGTGGTCGATGTTTATACGGTAATACTTGTTGGACGTCTTCTTCCGGTTTAGAGCACCACACGTCCGCCTGCTACGAGATGCCCAGGATCGTTGCACGACACTTCCTATCACGTGGTCACTCAACGCAACACCATTATTAGGCGGGCTGAGGGCGTACAAGTCGTGGCGCAGACTCATACTGGAGGCTCTTGCTCTTTACTTTGACCATATGGACCTGACATTGAAGGGTCAGAATATGCCATCTCCGGATGCACTGGTCGCGGGTATTAGCATTGCCGTCACAATCAGCAACAACACCTCTTCGCTACGCATTTCCACACCTGGAAAGCGACAGAAATGACGGAGCAGGAGGTGTAAGGTCACCACTAGCTACCAGGCTCCTTGGTCAGAGACTTGGCATGCACGGCTCCGTAGTTTTTGGGTGGGACAACTCATGTGAACAATTGGTGAGGCTGCAAACACGATTCGGACTTGTAGACCCCTGGTCAAACTGCTAGGTAATAACAGTCTAGAAGATGTGTCGTACGTCTTGTCAAGGCTATGGTTACGCCCGAGTCAGACGAAAATGAAATTACAGCCCTGTTATAGTTTGCTTGACGATAATGTTAGCTTGTGCAGTTCACTCGAGCAGTCTTCCTCAATTGAGAAACATTTTGCAAGAAAAAAATCCTTCGACGGCTAGGATGGATTTGCAGCTTAGTTGACTGCCGAGCACATCGCCGTAGCTATCTGCAAAGGAACTCTAAGTTTACCCCTACCTTTGACAGATTAAACTTCGACGTCCAAGCTTGTATAATCTCAATTTCGTTTTGACTCAGAGAGACAGCCTCTAATCGTCAGTTGTACGATAACCCTTTGCTTGGTAACGATTTACGACAAACCCATTTTGGTTGAAACTGTCTGCGTAATCACTTGAGCACCAAGAACCATTCAGGTTGGTAAAAGGATAGAGACTATTTATAAAAACTGAGGAACGGATGTCATCTAGTTACAAATCATAGAAGTCGGAGATGCCGGCAGGGAAACAACACCCGAGTTTCACCCTTGAAAACCCTGGAGAGCGGTGACACAACCCTAAGCCGAGCAAGGTGTGACCCTGCTTGGTCCTTGCTTAAGCCCGTGTGCTGCACACACGGATCTTTAAACCACAGGCGTTGTTTCGGCTTGCCGAGCGAGTTGAGATTCACCCCCTCCTCAATTTTGTAGTAGAAAAGGGCCAACACAAGCCCGTACAAAACTAAGTGAATCCAGGTTGTAATAATAGTCACTTTCTTGGTAAAAGTGTACAGTGTATTGTGCTTTGCAACCAGTTTGTCCAGCTATATCGTGCAGTAGTTAGTGATCGTACTTAGCGCTAATTCATAGAGGCTTTGAATGGGGCTTTACAAAGTCGTGTTTCATGCACTACAAGAGCAAAAAATGGCACGTCTAGATAGTGCCAAAGCAAACACAAGTCGTGCTAGGGCTGTTGGAACGCTTTCAGATCACACAGGCACATTATGGGGGAGTATGAAGCATGCACGAGTTACAGCAATTCGTACTTGAGTACGATTTATAGTTATCTCGTACAAGACAAGTCGTACGAATTACAATCGAAAGTGCCAAAAAGACTGCAAAGCACAATACACGTACGATATTCGAGGCCATCCATTCGCTCATGGAAGTGGAGACTTCGTATCCTTGGTACTACCTAAGTCAATTGAGGTATCGTGATACAATAGATCAGCTTCTTTTTCCATCTAGCAGCAGCTACCAACGGTTTTGAGATCATCTCACTTGATACCTTGCCGTACCACTTCTCAACTCGGGTAAATCGGGTCATCTCTATCGCCCGCAAGCTTGAACATATTGACCCACCTTTCGGCTTTCATTGCGGCGACTGCGGCCTTCCTCGTTTTAATTTTCAGTGATGTACATTGGTGTTACCGTCTACTCTTTAGAATCGTGTCTACACCAACGAATTCCCCGATGTCGGTAGACCCATTGAGAATTATCATTTCAAGCAGAGTGCAGCGGCGTACGTGCCAGGGGCTCCTTGAGGTTTTCCGGCAAAACATTGCTCTACGTAGTACTTGAAAACAGTTCATTTAGTAGCCTAAACATGCAATCAACCGTCTTGCGATCAGCGGTTCCCAGCTGGAAAGGGTCTTGGACCACGCCAGTTGCCTTGATGGTTTCCGATACAACGAGAGAGGCTCGGAGAGCGGCGAGGTAGGCTACTTTGTTAAGCGAGGTAGGGGTAGCTTTAAGCCGTCGCCACCCGTCCCATTCCCGGCGACGCGAAATAAACTCGGAGCGGACGTGCTCGGGAGATTCGACCATGCGGCCTGTTAGGGGCAATGCGTGTTAATACTTTAAAGTAGTAGTTTGAAAGTGAACTCAACATGAAAGTCACAAACATGTATTTTAATACTACACCAAATGCACGGCGTTATTCACAAAGTCAACACTCGAATTCAAAAAGTGCGCACTCAAAATCAAAACCTGTGAGATTTATTACCTTTGCAAATGATACTAACTCTCTGATTTGATCTAAAGGCTTGCCATACCTGCAAACGGTCCCCATTCGCAAGCGTCCTTCAAGACACAATGGACTACCACGCGCACCTGGATTGGGTTCCCATGTACTTGGTAGATGATATGATGCCGGAATGGAAATGAAACTGTCAATTTACGCGGTCGCATGCTCCGCTCAAGTTTCTCGCCATCGCGAAGTGCAGTCACCAACCAATACCCAATAAAAATGTATACTGATCTGACGATAAATTTATACAGTGCATTTTGATTTTGAGTGCGCACTTTCTGAATTCGAGCGTTGACTTTGTGAATAACGCCGTGCATTGGTGTAGCAAGTGCATCCATATATTTTACTAGCACAACAGAGGCTGCAGCCATAAGCGGCACACGAGTAAAACCTCTAGCCTAGCATGTGGGCATCGAGCAGGACGGACGCAGACGACGATGCGTTTGCTCTGCGGTCCTTCTTCCCCTTTGTTCTCTCCTTTTGGTCGATCTACCACTTGGCACGTAGTTCGTTAAAGCAGATACGAAATCCAGCCACTTCTGGACGTTCGGGTACTTCTTGAGGATGTCGTCGCCCACAACCTTCACGTTCGAACACCTGAGTATCGTCATTCGAAGGGGACGAGCCGTTCACGAACGTGGAACCAGCAAGACGCTTCTCCAGCATGTCCAAAGCAACAGATCCCGTGGTGGAGATCAGCGCGGTTGATCCACTAGCCGAAGCGGCCGGGGCGGCCTGCTCATCCGGCTTCATGGCTGGGAAAAGCAGCACCTCCTTGATGTTGAAGCGGTTGGAAAGGAACATGGTCATGCGGTCGACGCCGCAGCCCCAGCCAGCGGTGGGCGGAAGGCCGTACTCCATAGCCGTGCAGAAGGACTCGTCGTGCGGCTGGGCCTCGTCATCACCGGCGGCAGCCTGCTCCATCTGCTCGATGAAACGTTCGCGCTGCACCTTGGGGTTGTTCAGCTCCGTGTAGGCATTGCAAATCTCTGCGCCAGCCAGGAAGAGCTCGAAACGTTCCGTGAGGCCCGCCTTCGAGCGGTGGTACTTGGCCAGTGGTGAGTTGTACACGGCTGGTCCATGATGAAGAACGGCTTGGTCCAGTTGGCCTTGTTGTCCTCAATGAAATGACCGACGAGCTTGTCAAGCAGACGGGCGATCGAACGCGGGGCAGCGCACTCTAGCTCGTACTTGGTCACGAGCTGCCCAGCACGCAGGCACTTGTCCGGGTCGTCGATCGGGATCGTGACGCCCGTGGCCTCCTCCACCGCCGAGACCATGCTCACACGCTTGAACGGGGGCGTGAAGTCGATGGTCACGGGCTCCTCGCCGACCTCCTTCTGGATGGTGATGGAGTAGCTGCCCGTGATCTCCTTGACCATCTCAGAGAAGAGCTTCTCTGTGAGACTCATGAGGTCGTTGTAGTCGGCGTACGCCATGTAGAACTCGCAGCTCGTGAACTCGGGGTTGTGCGTCAGGTCAATTCCTTCATTACGGAACTGACGTCCGATCTCGTAGACGCGGTCCAGGCCGCCAATCACCAGCTGCTTCAGGTACAACTCGGGCGCCACGCGCATGAACAAGTTCATGTGCAGGTCGTTGTGGTACGTCACAAAAGGTTTGGCCGTGGCTCCTCCCACAATCATGTTCATCATAGGGTCTCGACCTCCAGAAAGTGCTGATCGTCCAAGAACCTGCGGATGAAGTTGATGATCTTGGCTCGCGTCTGGAACACGCCGCGCGTGTCGTCGTTCATGATGAGATCCAAGTAGCGTTGACGGTAGCGCGTGTCCTGCTGCAGCGTCAGACCCGCGTGGCTCTTGGGCAGCATGTGCATGCAAGGAGACAGCAGCACCAGCTGTTGAGGGAAGATGGACAGCTCGCCCTTCTTGGACTTGCCGGGGTGGCCCTTGACGCCCACGATGTCTCCACGACGCAGGATGCTGTGGATCTGGGTGAAGGTCTCGGAGCTCTCGTACGTGCCCACGTCCGACATGATCTGCAGCTTGCCGTCCGCGCGCAGGTCGTAGAAGACCAACTTGGCGCCGGACGCGCGTTTGCTGTGCAGACGGCCAGCCACAGTCACCACCACGTCCGTCGAGTGGCTGCCGGCCTCGCAGTCGCGGAACTTGTCGTGGAACTCCGGAAGTGGTCACCTCGAACTTGTGCGGGTAGGGGTTGACGCCCTGCTTCTCCAGCTCCACGAGCATCTTCTCACGGTTGGCGAAGTAGGCGGTGGGGTCCAGTTCCTCGTCGTCAGGGGAAGCGGAGGCGGTGGCCTTTTTCTTGGGCTGCGCGGCGGCCTCTGCAGCCTTCTTGGCGGCCTTTTCAGCCTTGGCCTTGGCCGCCTTCTCCGCCTTGAGTCGGCGCTTGAGCTCGTTCTTGCTGATTGCCGCGGGGCCTCCGCCGTGGCGGGTGTCACGTCTGTGCTGCTCATGGTGAGGGCGGAAAGATGGATAATAAATGGCTGGCGGAGGTATACAGAATATATTGGTGTGCCAGACGTAAATGTAAAATAGGATAGGGATAGGGATTTATGAAATTATGCTGGTGTCGCGGAGTCGAGTTTATTCATGCAGCAAGGTTGCTGCCCGCATCGAAACTAGAATAAAACTGCTTGGGTCTCTGTTACATGTACACGTATAGTACAGGAATTTGCCACTGCACATTTCAGCCACTGGCCCAGGGTTAAGAAAATCGACCTTGATGGAGCAAACTTTGCTTAGCAAAGAACACGGAATATCCGGATCGTATTCAGTTTAAACCCTCAAACCTTTCACCGACCGTTGAGGCGACCTGCTACAGCTCCTACATTTCCACGGTGCTATCCTTACCCTTGTATTAAAAGTCTTTCAATATTGCTCCGATCGCGACCAAAAATTACAGACTGTATCCACTGAAAAGCGCTATAATTGGTCAGCCTTTGTGCTTACAACTCGCACGATTGGCCAAAATAATCCTGGATTGATGGGGTGTGCTATCCTTATGGCGAGCACTGCATGTCGAGCGTTCCAAATGCTTAGTCATCTCAAATATTCGACCGAAAATGGCCTAAAGACACCGCCAATCAGCATTTGCTCAATGTATAAATACGGGCAATACCACGTGGTAGTGAGAACCTGTTGATCATTCTGCAGACCAGAACAACTCTTGAAGATCGCTTTAAGTGTAGCCATTTTATCCAGTTACCGGTATAAGTTCGAAGCCTGGTTCGAGCCAATCACCGCTGAGAGAGCGTGCCTCAGTCTCCATTATCAGCAGTCAATCGCAATCCTCGAGAGCAATGTTCACCTTGACCAGCGTATCCGTCGTATGTCGCTCATGTCCGTCCATTGCAGCATTAAGCCACGTCGTGCTCAGCTTAAATGCGTATTTGGACCCATCACCCAATTGGACCATCCTGAACGCCGTCCAATTCGGATCCGTGCGACTTCTCGATCGGGTCGCAGCCCAACTCGACGCCTCCGTCGATGGCAATGAAGACAACAGGGAGAAAATGCAGCAGGAATTTAAAGTAAGTGTGTCCAAAGCCATGACTTTTGGGTTCCTGGAGGTGGTGCAGTGGCTGGTTCAGCGATTCCCCAACGGTCAAGTGCCTTCGAGTGCAGTGGCAGACGCTGCCAGGAACGGCCACCTGTCGGTGCTGCGATGGCTTTTGTGCACCATGACCACGTGTATTGGGGTGGCGACGAGATGTATAACGCAGTGGCCTTTAACCGCTTGGAAGTGGCCAAGTTCTTGAATGAATGCACGGCACCACCGCCTGACGACGTGTTCCTGATTGACGAGGCAGCGAGACATGGAAATCTCGAGATGATGCAGTGGCTGCATGCTGAACGGGGTGACCACTTGACGTACGAAGGACTGATGCGAGCGGTGGATCACGGTTTCGTGGATGCAGTCAATTGGATGATCAAGACTTTTCCAGAGGACGTGGCGGCCAAGAATCTTCGCATGGATAACGCAGCTGCAAATGGTCATTTAGAGATGATCCGGTGGCTACATGAGCAGCACGCATGGTGCACAAAGCAAGCGATGAACCGCGCCGCAGGCAACGGCCATCTTGAAATTGTGCAATTTCTGCATAAAAACCGCGCGGAGGGCTGCACTACCGACGCGATGGACCTGGCAGCAGCTAATGGACATCTGGAGACTGTGAAATGGCTGGACGTTAGCAGGCGCGAAGGATGCACACAGTTTGCGATGGATTCGGCAGCGAAGAATGGATTTTCGATGTGGTGAAGTGGCTATACGGACGTAGGCTGAAGTAGCCAGACAATGGACAATGGACAATGCGGCGAGTGCGGGGCATTTACAGATTGTTCAATGGCTACACAGTCATCGCACAGGGGATTTACTCATGCGGCAGTGGTAAATGCAGTTGCAAACGGACACTTCGAGTTCGCGGACTGGTTGCGTCAAACTTGTCTGGATATGTGGTCGTTCTTCGTCTTCGGTTTAAGTCTCTTGAGGCTGCGGTAGAAGGGGACTGTAGTCTCATAGGCTTGCGTAAATTCATGTTAAGCTTATTATTACAATGCACACTACTGTTGCAAAACAAACACTCACGACAAAAGCTGTGCTGTTGTGCAGACCCCGAACAACAAAATCAAATTCTGCTACAACCCCCACACCTCAATTTTCGTGAGACTCCAATCATCACTGACGCTAACAGTCAATTGAACAAGAGTCGAGCTGTAAGAAGGTTATTACGTAGTATATATTAATACATGTATTAAATACATGTAGTAGTACAATGTAGTTTGAGCTGGCAGACGTGTATATGTCGAGGTTACCGGTTCGGTCCTGGAAGACTTTGCATATGAGTAAACCTTCATAGCTTTCAAATCGCGGAATCGTGCTGCAATATCATCAGCTTCCTCTTTCGTCTTTCCAACAGATACCAACTGTTTGGCGGCATCGCTACTCTCAATTCTTGCGTTGAGCCACTCAATAAACTTGGTGTCAAGCTCATTATCCTGTTGTCGGTCTTGCTGAAATATTTTGGTAGTACTGTACGATAATATCTATATTCTTTCAAAAGAAAAGAGTACCATAATATTAAAATATCATCGAGGATTTTTAAATATTAGGGGATTGACGCGCAGGTCAGGTAATCTTTTCGGGTATTATAGTATGAAAGTGCTTACGTAGACCTACCGGTAGTACCTGAAAAGCAACCAAAGTCGCCGGCTTCGGCCGGCGAGATCAAGCGCAGCGCTGCAAGACTAGGGTCAAACGTCGGGATTGGCCAGAGAGGTTTAGCATCGACGTGCGAAGCGTAGTATTCGCACGGTGTGCTATACCTCGACATTTGCCACGCCACTCCCCGAGAAACCTCCCCGAGGGAGGTTTAGGGGTCGGGGTACAGTTGCTGTAAGAGGTGCTTAAGTTGCAGGATAGTTGGTTTTATGTCCATATAGTTGGTCTACGTAACGAGTGTCTTATAGTATAGTACTCTACTATATCGGTCACGAATATCTATATTGTTTCAAAAAAGAGTAAGCTTACCAGAATTGTTGAGCATATGTGCCCCGCTGAGGCACAGTTCGCAAATTACATTGGGTCCGTGGGGAACGGTTACTGCAATGTCATTGGTCAATGCATGTGGCTGATTGAGATCGAGGCCAAGGCAGAAAGAAGGAAAGATATGTAGAAACTAATCAAATCACTTCCGCATTTGCCTTCCAAGCAACACATCACATAACAGGTTAACGGCCGTAACGACTACCCTGATTGAACGCTCCACCTGAACGCTCAAGACATGGCAACCAAGCGCACCGAAGTCCTCCTTAGGATTGGGAACTACTTTCACTGGGAGTATAACATGCGAATGACTCTGGCCCGCAAGAGACTACTCGCGTATGTGAATGCCATTAAGCCCGAGAACGAGGCCACTGAAGCGTGGCTCGTTAGTGACGCAAAGACGCTCGGGGTCATCGCTCAAGGCGTGGAGCTATGCACCAGACCAAAATATAAACAGGCTCTCCCAGCGTCTGCAGTCCGACGGCCAGTTCGTCGAAAGCGTACGGATCAGGGGTCCGCAAAAACAAATGGTATTGCCATAATGGATAAACGCCGCCAAAATGGATAGACCCCATAGTACCAAGTCTGTAGCAACCTCATAATCCCTCACAGCCATACATTCAAATCGTCTTGGAGCGGTGTCTTGCCGCAGCTTGGATCATTCGAGTTTTCACTCAGCAGGAATTGAGCCCCACAAAAGCCTACCACACCAGCGTGTCCATGTCGTTTTGTGCGTCGAACAAAGACGCCATTCATGCGCTATTTGAATAGCAGACACCCTCAAGCTGGAAGTGCAAGTTGTGCTCAGGCACGTCCACCCAGCCGCTAAAGAAAGGTTACACCAACCTCGTCGATCATCTTCTCCGCAAACATGAACGGGATACAACCGACGAGTCCGTCTGTCAGCTTCAGCGTGAAGGAGTTAGTACCTGTGTGTTCGTCAAAGTGGATGCTGCAGAGCGGTAAATTCATGATTGGATTGAGTGGACAGTGATTGAGAACCGTGAGTTGAGCTTCTGCGAGCACGCCCTCGTACGCAAGAACACCAAGCTTTACGACATCTCAACAAAGACACTGATGCTGAACATGGAACACCTGTCAGTTGACATGCGTGACTCTATCATCGCGAAGCTGAAGGGGCAGAAGATTGGATTAGCGTTCGACGCTTGGTCTCCCAATGGCTACCACTTCATAGCAGTGCTAGCTATCCTTCCGTTACCAGCTTCAGCAGCTGCACGCAGCTCGCAGCATCAACGGACGATGAGAGCCCACCATCGACACGCCGACGGTTCTTACTGAGCTTTCAACCTATCGACCCGAAACACTTCGATGTGGCGAAGGAGATGTTCGATGCTGATGCCATCATCGAGAGTTTTGACAAAGCACTTGACACCTACGAGCTCGACAAAAGCCAGCTATGCTTTTTAGTTGGGGATAATGTCAGCGTCAACGGAAGTATCAGTCGCAAGCTTGATCGGCCGCTGATCCGATGCTTCAGTCAGGCTAAACCTCGCGGTGCCGGCTCACCTGGCTCTGTATAAGAAGGAAGTGGGGAAAGTGGCAGCTTTAACGCGCCACTTACGTACTTCGAAGCAGAAGGCCGTGCTGCGGAAGATGGAATGCTCCATGCCAGTGATAAAGAACGCGACACGTTGGTCAAGTTCGTATCTCATGATCAACAGGTATATCAAGCTTGCCGATCATCTCTACGACATGAACGCTGATTTAACCGCACTGCTGCCAACGCCTCGCGAGAAAATGAGCATCAAGTCCTTGGTGGAAGAACTGGGGAAGTTTCAATCCGTCAACATGGAACTGCAGCATTCTAATGGTGTATTGACTAAGCGACGTACGCGTACTGTTTGACAAGCTATTGGAGACATTCGAAGACGAAGGTACTTGCTCTAAGCACCTGTCTACCACGACAAATGTAGTGACTTCTGCAGCGTTTGAAAACGGGATCGTCAAGGTTCAATGCGGACAAGAAGCTAACCTTACGCCAGCAGAGAAGCGAGCTTTAGCAAACTTCGAACGCCCAGTTATCAGCTCCCTGGTGATCAACAACCATTGGAAGAAGAAGATGAGCTTCGCGAAAACTGCTCTCAAAGAGATGCCAGCAGTATGCGAGTCCAAATACATGGACTTAGCGTGGATCCTAACCACGTCAGACGACGTAGAACGACTGTCTTCTCGAGCTGGGCGCTGTTTACAGCGATCATCGACAAGGTATGCTGTCAGCGAACTTGGAGCTTGTGCTGTTTCTGCGCTTCAACGGCTCGTTGTAGGATGAAGTCATCGTTGCACGCGTGATGATGGCCAGAAGCGAAACCAGAAAACGAAAGCGCCAGCCGCCGCTATACGAACAAAATGCAATTGGGTAGACAGTTAGTGAGCACCAGTAAAGACATCGATATACTACATGGGGGCTTACATGATGTACTATGGACCCATAATGGATGGAACCAAGATTTGGACGCTCCATCAATAGTCCATACCCATTTGCGGGGTCCTGGTCCGGATGCTTCGCTATTGTAGAACCGTTCTCCATTTTGAACTCATGCAGACGTCATGTCATAGCAACACGGTACGGTTGTAGAAGTCACGCAGTGTGACCCAAACGTGCATGGCGCGCGTTGCAGACCGACGAGGCACGGCAGCTTGTGGTGCTACTGAGCAGTCTTCCATTGGAGTACGAGCTATTATCATCCTTTGTAGATACCGCTAAGGATGTGACGCTCATTGAGGTGAAGGAGAGGGTCAACTCTTATTAATACTTGTCGCACAGTCCTGCTGGTATGTACAGTACACGGGCCGCGACTGTAGTTTATATGGCTGCAGTCAGCAACCACGTAAACGAATTATCCAGAAACGGGCAGGATGATGCGGCCGGTATTGCTTGGCTGGGTCGTGCTGCCGTACTCCTGATGTGGAGTCGGCCCCAAGACGCCAAGATCTGCCATTGCCTTTTATGTCGACGTGTATGCTTGTCTGACCTCCATTTATCGCTCGAGCAGTGCAACCTTCGACTCTGTTACGGTAGAGTCACTGCACGTACTGCGCTATCCATCGCCTCTGCTGTACAGCCTTCTGTTTTGATGAGCAACAATCCATTCAACGACTCGCAAACGTCCTGACATTGCTGCACCGTTCATCGCTCTGGCGGTACAGCCCTCCGGTGGGGACGAAGCCATTTCACCACCTCGAGGTGGCCACTGGCCGCTGCCGCAGTAGTCGTGCAGCCTTCAAATGTGTTGAGATGGAACCACTGCACGGCTCCAAGGTTTCCGCCTGCATATTGCATTGGACGATTATCCAGCTAAGTAGCTCACATGACATGTGCACCCTAGCTACATTGTAACTAGGGTGCGCTGGTAGTGGTATATTGTTTCTTGGTATACACGTGGAAACATGTACTATACATGTATTTCCATCTACCAAATATAGGAAACATGTTTCCAGCGAACAAGCCCATTATTCCGTGAAGCCAAATGTCGACAAAGTGTGTCAGGTGTACCAGTGTAATCGTTCGATAGATACATGTAATTGTCTTATCTTCACTTCTCCCAGGCCGCCTATATCGACCTGTGACCCAATCGGTAGCTAGGCAAGGCAAACAACTATTTGTGGTTCGAGTTCGTGTTGTACGTAATAGTGCTTGTCGTTTTGAAATTGGCATCCAACAAGAGCACCCACTTTCTCCGCCTGCCGGCTGCTGGGCGTGATGACTACACCTATGTCGATTCTCTCTTTCAATCGCTCTACCTATCGCCTCTTTCTGCATCTCTCTCATACAATCGTCTCTCATACTTCATATCGTCTCTGATACTATCGTCTCTTCGCTATATATCGTCAACAATCGTCTTTACATATCGTCTACCTGCCATTTACGGACCGTATTCGGCGCTACAGGACCCACAGGTGTGGATCGTGCACCTTTACAATTCGGCTACCGAATTCCCTATGTCAAGGAATATACTCAATGTGAGGTCTAGAGACGTGCGGTAGGACAAATTGGGCTGTCTATTGGTTGAAAAGATGGTGCATGTCTGAGAAGTGAACCCGATCTGACTGTCTATTGGTTGAAATGTTGCTGTATTCCTTGACATAGAGTATGTCTTGACATAGGGAATTCGGTATGTGAGATTACATGTACACCACACCAACATAATATAGCACACATCAAGTTCCTATAGTTTTACAGCGAGAAGCCTTTGCTGTGCCAATACAATGTATAAGTTGCCACTGTATACAGTATAGCGTGTGAGTGCATAGTGTATAGTATGTCGGTGTATAGTGAATACAGCGCCCATCTACATAGAGTGTCCATTGTATGTAGTGTACCGCACTGTCCTGTAAACGGGGTATAGTCAATCGCGCACAACCGTACTCTAGGTATAATTTGGTACAACGTACCGCACACAACCGCACATAATGTATAGTATACGGGGTGTTGCTTAAATATTGTAAAATAATTGACCACCAACATGCCCCAACGACCGCGAGTACAGTAAACAGAGTAAACTTGAGCCGCGTAGAGCGTGTTGTATCATAGTGCCGATATATATCATGCACAGTGCCAGCTGTGGTCTTGCTTGCCCATACCAGGCACCAGCATCGTCTAAATGGCATGACCCAGGCCAGAAAGATTATACAAAAAGCACTTGCTACCGCGCCCGATTTGTGATCCCCACGCCAGGTTTTGTTATGTTTTTGTAATTAGTGTAATCACAGAGGGGCGGCCTTGCGGTTATTGACCAATCGGTTTGTTTTGTTCTCCTACAGAAATGTTTGCCATTCAGCCATTGGGAAGACCGGATATGGTCGGGATCGTGCTACCGATCGTAGTCAGTGTGGCAGTGTTTTATTTGGCCCATGAGGGGGCTTCGCTGCGCTCGGCTGTTTGGAAGGACGTTTTACAGCCAATGAGGCCCGCCTTCCGCGGCTAACTACTGATTTTTATGGGTTCGCGGGTGGTTTCGTGCCATTTCATGAGCCAACTCGTGAAACGTTTGACCTTTGGTTCACGGTTTTGCAAAGGGTGTGTCTTGAAAGATGAAGTACAACACAGCCTACTGGATACAATACTCCTTCAGCAAAAACAGCACGACTATACACCATTACTATACAACATTGAGCTAGTTGGCTTGCCCGATCCTTCGCTTAATATTGGACCTGCGCTTAATTCCTCCTACTAAAGCCGCAGAGATTCAGGAGTTACATTCAAAATATTTATATCCAATCAAATGTGAATGAAGTGAACCCGCAGCGGTTATCTCACAGGTTACTCCCAGGCTCTATTTACTTAGGCACTTGCTACTGCGCTCAGCTGAGAAGCCTGTGACGAGGAATCGGTACTGAGCACTAAAATAACCATATGAGACCAATACGCGCCAACATACGCACGAGTGACACCCAATGAATAGAGCCAGCCTTAGAGTGTATACGTATATGTGGATCACCTGAAGGGGGTGGGGGTGGGTCCTCTGTATCTGGCACAGTCGGAGTTGATCTGCCACTACATGTGTACAGCATATCATTAAGTTCACTACGTGTACTTGAGTACATCACAATTGAGCACGACGTCAGTTTGTACAGACAAGTATGTTAGTAGAACGAGATGTATTGAAAGTTAGACGTGGAACTCCGTTTTGTCAAATCTACGTGCACATACACAGGTAGCTGTATCGCGTGTATTGCAAGATTTTCTTGCCCAAGTGTCCTAGCGATTCCGCACCTCAAAAAATCTAGAGAGAGTAAGACGTAGATGCCATAATTGTAGCTGTCGGTCTGGATGCCGAGTCCTGATTCGAAATTCCGAACGCGAAATCCTTTTGGGCTTGACTGGGTAGCAAATGTATCATCTTCTGCGCTACAGCACGAACCCCGACCAGGTACGACGAAGAACTCGAATCATAGACGTACACAGGTCCGCCCTCTAGGTCCATGGAGATCGAGCACGAATGATTTACGATGCAATTCACTGGAATCAGGACCTTCTCATTGGTAAATCCAGAAAGAATGTTTCGGATGTTTTCATTGGAGGCGCTTATTTTTCCGTAAACGACGACAGCCGGGGTAGAGGAGTCAACGATTGCAATGCTGGACTCGGCAGAAAATAATGTCGACAATATCTTGTACATCACCTCGCCGGTCATCAGTTATTTTCCTGCCAAAGGCAAAACATTTACCTGCATTGCATTTGCAATCGATTAGTACACCTCCAAATACATGTATTTGTGATACATACCATTAATGTCAGAACCTACAGTTTTCCGGCAACGCTGGGTCAGATTCAACGGAATAGCTGTCGTTGCCGTGGCGCGAAGGGTCTATTCCATGAATCCATTTAGCGCGCTGTTGATCTTAAACCGCGCAGCGTACGTGTGTGAGCATATTGCAGGGCGATGTGCTCCACTCCTGCGAGGTGATTGGGATCGGATAAGTGCCCGGCTGGAAGACTTTGCCTCCGCTATCTACGAAAAAGGATCTGCTTTACCAAATCTGTGGGGGTTATTGATGGCACGGTCCGCAAAATCTGCCGGCCTGGCGATAGTATCGAGCAGCGTGCTATGTATAATGGACACAAACGCTCCCACGCCGTCAAGTATCATGCTATAACAACACCAGACGGTATGATCGTGCAGATGTTTGGTCCTACAGAAGGTCGAGCACACGACCTCACACTCAGACGTGGAAAGCATTATTAGTCGTGACCTCCGATTCCGTGGGTATTTGCTCTACGGACCCTGCCTACGGCCAGACAGACGTGTTTGCGTCTCCGTATGACAGAATGAGTGCAACAAGCGAGGAGCTAGCAGCAAACAAATCATTGAGCAAGGTGAGGATCTCCGTCGCAGCGCGTGACGAGGCGGGTAGAGACGACGACGCCTGCAGAGACGGCGACAGGAGCAGTGATGGCGGTTGAGGTTGGCGAGACAGCAACGAGGGCGACGGGGGCAACTGACGACTCGCAGTCGGGCAGTGAACAACCGCCTATGGCAGACGACCGTGCGAAAGTGAGGACGGTGACCAAGCAGTCACGAACGGACTCGAAGAGGCAGCGCGCGCAACGAGACAAGCAGAAAGCAGAAGCGACGCGGGACGGCGGCCAAGATGTCGACGAGGTCGTCGCAGCGCTGGACGAGGAACGTCGTGCGCGACGACAGAAGCAAGAGCAAGACGCGCGGCTTGACTTGGAAGCGAGGCGACGCGAACAGGCAGAAGGCGGGCAGACCAGCGGTGGCGAGCGAGCGAAAGTGAGCCTAGTGCGGCGAGAGCGACCCGATGACGATGACGATGAACTGGGGAAGGCGGCGGCCAGTGACGGGCTGCCGACGGCCATGATAGACGTCGACGGTGAGCGCGTGCAGGTGAAGCTGGACAGCGGAGCCCGCTATTCCGTGGCAGGTACTGACTGGATGCAGCGCGGTGAGCGGGTGCGGCAGGACGCTCCGGTCTAGTGCGTCGAAGGGATTGGTGGCTTCCTGTTGGATGTGCTGGGCGTGTGGACGTTCGACATGCGGAATGCATACGGGCAGTTGGTGCAAGTGAGGGCGTGTATCATAGAAGGTTGCACAGACGAGTTCTTGATCGGCGTTGACTTCATGCGTCAACACCGCGCGATGCTGGACTTTGAACGCAACGAAGTAAGATACTTCGAACACGACGTGCAAGTAATTATTCCGTTCCGGACCAGCGACGGCAAGGGCGATACAAAAGTAGCGGCGGTGAGATTGGTGAAGCAGGCACGCCTCACACGAAGCTCCATAACCCCGATGGAGATCACAGTGGCGGCACCTGATGGAGAGGAGGGTCCACGAAGCAGTGCGGCACTGTGATGTTGGCCACCACGGTCACTAAGGCGAAAAGCGGTAAAGCACTTGTGCCAGCCATTAACGTGCACGGCGGACGTGTCAGACTCCCATCGAAGAAGGAACTGGGCACGTGGATACCAGTAGACGCAGACATGCAAGTGTTGACTTTAAACGGCGGAATGGGGCAAAACTAGTTGAACGCGTGGCTCGAGTTGTTAGGAGATAGTGAGACTCCTTTAGGGAACGAGGACGAAGTGCAGATCGGAACCGAGGAACCCACGGCGCGTCAGCTGATCCTGAAGCTATTGCGGACGTACCGTAAGGTCACGACTAGTGAGGGGACTGCCCACCCGTCATGAAGCTTGACATAGAGCACCACATTGATACGGGTGACACGGCACCCATACGGTTGAAACGGCGACGGCATGCCCAGCAAGAGGACGGAGTGATCGACAACAATGTAAACACGATGCTGAATGCTGGGGTGATCGAGGAAAGGGGGCTTCTGGTAGTGCTTGTCCGGAAAAGGATGGCGAGGTACGCTTTTGTGTCGACTACCGCGCACTCAACAAAGTCACCAAAAGGGACGTGTATCACCTCCCACGGATTGATGAAACCCTGGAAGAGCTCGGAGGATCTAGGCTCTTCACGACGTTGGATTTACGAGCCGGGTATTTGCAGATTAGCGTCGCACCTGGCGATCGTGACAAGACTGCTTTTACGACGAAACGAGGACTGTACAGATTTGTGCGCATGCCGTTCGGACTAATGAACGCACCATCCACTTTCAAGCAAATGATGAACGGAGTTCTGCGTGGTCTAACATGGCTGACCTGTCTGGTATACCTGGATGACATCGTTGTGTATACACGAGGCGGAATTGAACGCCACATTATTGAGTTAGCTGCAGTGTTGGCTCGGCTTTCGGCTGCAGGATTGACCCTGAAGTTGAAAAAGTGCGTCTTCGCCACGACCTCGATGGAGTACCTTGGCCACGAGCTCAGCAGTGAAGGAGTACGACCGATCGAGCGGTTGGTGACGTCGGTGTCAGGGTTTCCAAGGCCCAGCAACCCCGTCGAGGTGAAAAGATTTGTGCATCTCGCTGGATACTACAGGAAGTTTATTGAAGCGTTTGGCTCGATAATGGCATTCACCAAGTAAATGTGTTTTATATTTAAAAGATCTGTTACATACCACTCCGAACTTGATCTAAACTTTCACTTAGCTCTAGACGACTTAGATCGCCCTTCCTCGCTTTACCTTTTTTAGGGTTTGCTACTTGATAAATCAAGTTTTAAAAATCTTTTTAGTTACTGGAAACATGTTCTTTTGCGGAGTTCAATCCGCTCGTAGCGTCGTCGTCCATCCAACCGAGTTCTACCAACTCAATATCTTTGCTGGGATGACGGACACGTGCATTGAAGGCGTCTTTAAAGTCGACGTCTTTGCTAGCACGTGATATACAGGCTTGCAGTGTGGATCGTGCGGTGGCTGCATCTTCACTACACCTTTCAAGAAGATCATCATCCTCCCAATCTGTCGATATAGCTCCACGCATCGGTGAAGCTGCAATCGCCATTGCCGTATCTCGAACGGATGCAATAACAGAGCTGCGATCATCGACTGAGACTTGCCACCCCACCTCAGATATGAGGGAGTTCATGATCTTCGAGAACGACTTCACCATAGATGCTGCTACGTCGGACGACTTGCACGCTTGTGAAATCTTTACAAGCTCGACAGCTCTCAGTGCAGCAGAGTAATCGACACAAGCATCTTTATACTTACTGATGTCCGAGTAGAATTGTTATTGTTTTGTCTTCGAAACTTGGTCCATGTCTTCGAATGTTAACACTTGAGGGGTTGTAATTGGAATGTGGTTGCGGTCTTTTCTTTCGTCGTAAATACCTGTTGGCGCCTTGTCTAAAGGAAAAGTCGAATCTTGATGTGTTTAAAAAACTTTTCCTATCGGATTCCGATAGCTGTAGCCACATTGAACGAAGCTTGCGGCCAGCTTTCTCCTTGAGCCATGCAGACGTCCTGGCCTCATTTCTAGGGTTCGTAGCAGCAAATTCCTTAGCCCATGGATTCCCATGTTCCACCACAAAGTCCCAGAATGCTGCGTGGACCCTCATGTTGATGTAGACTATGCTAGGATCGACAGGGGAGGAGTTTCGAGCGTGACAACTATTTTAATTGTGCGACCGAGTTCAAATGGAGGTAAACTAGAAGGCAGTCGTTGAGGTAATGCCATGAATACATTTCCAAATTTAAACTTCGGTGGTACGTGTGATTTTGAATCTTACCGATGAAACCGTAGCCAAAATACGATGGCATTTTAGCGAAATAGGGCTCTGAATATTCTTCTCTTCAGCCGTAGTACATGCAGGCATCCATTCTTCTTAGCTACGATATCCAGCTCATCTTCATTATATAGATCGGGACACTCATGAAGGGCGTACATCTAGACGACCAATTTACCACACACAACGAGCACCTTGGTCTTGCCGTGGTTTGCATAATAAATGCCATGCACAATCTAAGTGAAACACTTAATGCCCTTCAAGTTGCGGCTGAACACCTTCTTCTCGTCAGGATAATCTCCGAGACCTACTTCGAGCGCAGCAACAGGAAAGGCGTCGCTTTTATCAACTGCAATATGAACCTGCTTGGCAGACACGTCATGCCGTAGGCTGGAGGTCTATATCAAGACGTTCCCGCACAGCTCGGAGATAGCTCCACACAACGTAGATCGGCGGAGTGCCGAGTTATGCTAGAGAAATACAACTCGGCACACTGCCGAGATATGCTAACTCAGTTCTTTACTTAAATTTAATACTAACGTACCTGCCGAGTTTATAGCATGTGCAGTGTGCCAAGTGCGGTAATTTAGTAATGTTGGCATTTACTACAGTAGTATACCGAGTCAGAGAGTTGGACTGGTATTAGTCTTGTCATCGCATCTAAAGACAAGGCATGATCTCTATCAAGATACTCGAATCAGCTTCGCGGGTATGAACTTGTAGGGGGATCGAGACAAGCGACGTCCGTGAGAACGACAACCTCGACTAGTCGGTCTTGTCTCCTCGGGTAGGTCGCCGCGAGTAGGTCATTACGGGTAGATCGCATCGGACAGGGCAGGTCGCCTCGGGCAGGTCAGGTCAGGTCGGCTCGGACAGGTCGCCTCGGGCAGGTCGCCTCAGGCAGGTCAGGTCGCCTCAGGCAGGTCAGGTCGCCTCGGGCTCGTCGCCTCTGGCACGTTCGGGCAGGTCAGGTCGCCTCGGTCAGGGCAGGTCACCTCGGGCAAGTCGCTTCGGGTCTTCCTCACACTTGCAGTACTGGTTCTGATAACGATGGGGGAAAAACTCTCATGCATTACCTTTCAATACCGATATTTGGCAAAAAACTACTTCGACAGGGATGGCCGATCCCATGTTCTACCTAGCCCTTCTGTATTTTGTCCGAGTGTCTGTAGATTCCCGACTTCTGTCTGTAGATTATACCTTTCCTCCCCATTGTGCAGGACGAGTAGACAGTTTTGATAATACGTACGAATACATGTAGCCATTTTTATCAAGTACATGTATTACCGCACGTACATTTGACTGCTATGTCGATGGGGTGACACGATAGTAAGACTCGTTGATGTGTCATTTTTATGCTACGATAATTAGTGTTTTTACGACTGTCGCATTGAATCGGTGTGTCTTACTCGATCCGAACTTTACGGTACTTCACGCGAAAGTTGGCTGTGGATATGAGTAGCGAGCGTGACTCGCACCGTGACTTTGTAGTGGAGTTGATCTCGGAACTTTTGACAGGGAAGTGGAACGAGGCTCCAAGTGAGCGACGAATGTTTTATACAGACACTGGTTCAGGCGAAGAGGTGTCTGAGCAAACATCTCCGTCAAGTACAGTGTGGATTTCCAGATCAGGGAAGACCTAGGTTTTACTGATAGTCCTAAAAGAGGTGTTCTGCTATGGTGTCTAAACAATTCTTCAAAGATATGAATCGCAAGCGGCGGAAATGCTTGGTATGCCGATGGGATAAAATATATGCAACGGAGGTGACGGATGTCTGTGTGCTGAACCATGTGTGTCTTTGCCAAAACGTTCATGTGTCCACGACGCCGTACACGTGCACTCAGGCGACATGGACTTGCTGGGAGAAGTTCCATCGATTCTACCTCCCCAGCAAGCTCTTCTCCTGTACTGGAAAAGTGCGAACGAGCTCACACCTATACCAGCTAAAACATGAGCAGTCAAGGCGCAGTAAATATTCAGCACCCGAAGACACGAGTGGTGAAGTGGACGCAGCGTCTTCGACTCGTTCAGCTGCACGTGCAATCATACTCTAGAAGTTTGGTACCTGTTTCGATCTAAGTGCAGCCATGATGTTCAACATATACATATAACTTGAATAAAGTAAACAAATTCAAGAAGGTGTGAAGTGTTTATGGCCTTTTCATTACTGCAGAAATGAAGTTACTCGGCCTTTGCCTTGTACACGAATAGCGTTGTAGCTTAGCCTTCCAGCTGCATGGCACCTCCAGCGCTTTCACCAACTCAAACGATAAACAGAACGGTCGTACTTTTTGTGAGTTTTGCTGACGCAATATCTGTATATTCCGCACTTAAACGCATATTTTGCAGTTATGTGCAGTAAACGTCGTAAATTATCGGAGGGGTGGGGAATCAGAGAAATACCGTTATTCCTGTTTCAAAAGTAGATAGGTTTGTGGTTGAACTTCTGTCAAAAGGGGCAAAATGCATCAAACCCTTTGTTCACGAAAGGGTTAATAATAGTAGATGGTAAAGGGGATTGCGCGAAAAAAATATTAGAGTTTTTACAAAACAGTCTCCCCAATACCACTACTTCGTACTACTGTATCCATATAGTATACATGTAGTACTTCGAAGTAACTCCCAACCGGCCCCTACGCCGTCACGATGAACGCGTTAGATGTACTTTCGTACGCTTTCAACTTGCCCAGCACGTTTTCGAGTTACCGCGGTGAACAAAGCGATATGTGCCTGGCATGCTCGTGCGGCCACCTGAGCTAATGTTCCACTCGCACGTGTTCTTACTTTGAGCGATGAGGTAGCGTTTCCAGTGGTAACGCAAGTCCCAGTGAGCGTCGGTCATGACGGTGGTGTACGACCCGTTTGATCCAAGCTTCTGGACGTCGCAGAATGACGATACTAGTGCCACTGAATTCCTCGGGTGCGCACCGGCAAACACTGCAGATGCCACACTTCCAACCGAGTAGGAGCTGGAAGGCTGTGTACGCACGTAGGTGAAGTTATGCATCAGGGTGCCGAGTCCACGACGACACCTGGGTTGAGTGTCATGAGAGAGTCACGGTCGAGCTGCAGGGGTTGCGGACCCACTTCCAGTGGTATAGACGCGTCTACAACGGAAGCCGCAACTCGCGAGAGTTCCTGCTGTACTGCGGCCAACTGATTGGGGCCGAAGAGTGTCGATGCGCCTTCATAGTGCTGCGTAAGGTATTCCTCCCTCGTGGTCATATACCCCGCATAACCATTACTGACCGAAGCCAACTCAACTTCGGTGACACCAGCACCGGCCAGCACTTTCTTGACGGTGTATCGAATACGTCGTCCGGCCATGGTCGTGGTTTCGAAGTTAGTCACAGCGATACCGAACTGACCAATCTTGACGATCTGTACTGGCAAAATGTTCGGCACCCATGGTTTAGGCTCCATGAGCCCAACGGCCAACATCGCGACCTTGTTGGCGTTCTGGCAATCCTGGACCCACTGCGGTGTCTTTTTGATCATAGCCCCATTGCCTTGAAGAATTTGTTGGTTTTGAGGTTGCCCTCTGTAAACATGCCGTACCCTCGGCCATCCTCCGTCCCAGCGCCAAAGTTCTGTCCCACCACAGCAGGACACGTTCTATCGGCGTACGGATTGTCGTTGGTAACTTTGGTACCATCCAGCGTGACGTTAGCAAAATCAACGTAGGAGAGATTGGCCTTGACGGATCCTTCGATGAGCTCGGAGTCTCCCTTGATCAATGCCGAGTGTGTCGTACTGCCGCTTGCCCATGATCTCCGCAGATTCGATAGTGGTGCTTCCTCACCCCTAAACGTTCCGTCGCCATTGTCAATCCGATTCGGACTGACGTCGCCGGCATTCGCAATACCGATCCCCACAGTCACATTGTCCAGCTCATCTTCCAACAGAAACTCAGCGTATCCCTTGTTGTCTCCGCTGACGAGGTGGTTTTCCCGGTTAAACTCGTGGGATGAACAGGGTAGAAGGCGAGCACTCCGCGAAGTGTGCCCTCATTGTTGAAAAAGTGAAGAGCGCGCATTGTCGTGTCGATGTTGCCGTCGTAAAGTGCTCGTTCAGCCTCAGGGTTGGCAAGATACGCTTTTGGTGACCGGTTATTGCCCCCTTGCCGACTTCACCTTTGTTCCAGCGGATGCTACCGCGCTCGACAGAGTTGTGCGCTGCGTCAATTGCCTCCATGATACCACCGACAATCTTCTTGAAGTTGTCGTTGATGAATCCCATGATGGAGACGTCGTAGAGGAAGTACCCTGCGGTGCCTCCGGGTCCAGCGTGTGTGTGCGATGCGTGGAGGATGACATTTTGCTCGGTGTACACCCCGTTGTACTTCTTAGCGACCTCGGCGAGAACTTCTTGGTGAACGAGTTGCATGACAGACATCAGGTCACAGTGAACGAACATGATTCTGCTGTTGCTGTCGGGGTCTTCGATCAAAAAGGCGCGAGCGTACTGACGATTCAAAATTCCAGCAGATGTCTCGCTCGAGTCAGCAAACCCCATCATGACGACTTTAGCGGCGGGACCCGTGATGTCGCTCTTGCCGATACCAATATTATATGCTTGGGTAAGGTTCACCAGCAAGCATGTGAAAAAGCAACGAGTGAAGATCCAACTGGACCTCATTTCAACTGGGAAATATGCTGAGCATACAAGACTTCGAGAAGAGAAGTTTGAAAATGGCAGTCGGAATTCGTTCAACTTATAAGTACCGGTAGTATTGATGCGTTTGTACATGTACTGAAGTACACAAGGAAGATCCAGAACGAGGATCGTATCTGACGACTGGTTCTGATCCATTTGATCACGCATAACGCGGGGTATGCTAGCCATGATAAACACCTGTAAAGTTGTCAGGACGACAGGTAGTGACGGCACTTTTTTAAGTTTAAAAACTTAAAAAATGACACGTGATGCTGCCCCCGACCATCGTTTTTATGGTATCCACTACAGAGGAAGTTGGCATTTTAAACTAAATGTACACCCGGATGAAACCCGTGAATTACCCTACCGGGGGTCGGATATGCAGTACACTGGTTATATGACGTGGTGCTGGACTACATGTAACATTGTGTACATAAAGTTTGGTTTTCAAAGAATACCGTGTACCGGTACTGGGCTGAGTGAACGCACCTGGAATCCAGACTGGACTGCTGAAGGACGACGGTGCTGGGATCGGGACACGTGCTTTTCAAAGCGTAGGATAACACGACATCTTTGATTGCGATACAAACTTTCCAATTTTGGCTGCTCTCGGAGTTCGAGTCGCAGGTAATGGGCAGATAAAACAGACTCTATTCTACATGTACCGGTATCCCTTCGACATGTGTGTACGTAGATGCACCAAGTACTGAGCAAATGTACGGTACAGTACCAGTTAAAACATACAACCCAACGCAGACGATGTGCAATTATGTATCGTTTCTGGTCCATAACGAATGACCTGATGATTGTTGGCAGCAAATTGCCGCCGCATGATGGTCTGCGATAACGCCGAGTTGGATGACCGAATACATGTACAGTATGAGCAGCTGTAAATCGCGAAGGTCCACGAGATTGTCCAGCAAAACCCACGTACTCAGATTGACGCTTCATTTTCAAGTTACAAAATGTATTACGTATAAGCTCCTTGTGTGATGCTGATCTGCACCAGTACTCCTCCGTCATTTTAGTGACTACTGCATTTTATGAGATCCCGCTGCGGGCACCACCACATACGGAGTCACTCAGTTAACACACAGGTGCGTGGTTCTTGTTCTCGATTACCAGGAGACCCTATCGACGCAGAGGATCTGATCGTGTTCGTATCGCAAATTCTCACGGATGGAAGTTGGAAGTTGGTCTGCTCAAACGAGGAAATTAACTGCTTGACTCAAGCGGCTCAGAGCCCGGTTCGTCTCGGACATAAAGTCTCGATCACAAAACACAATAGGGTACATGTATCTGACAGATACAGATCTGTAACCTTTAGAGGACAATGAGTGATATTAATTGTCTGGTTGACAGTACTTGGAATGTCCAATTTTGGTTAAGGTGATTAGAGAACTTTAGTTCCTGGACTACGAAAAGCCTAAAATACGAGTAAATTACCATCTGTCTTGTTTATGCTCGTCATTTTTTTTCAAATGCCGTCCTTTTTCTCCAAAGTTTGGAAACTATTAATAGGACGATCAGGGCTACAGGAAATACTTAGTTCCAGTGGAGCTACCCCGTTTTGTGGCCCACGACTCATGCCACCTCCTTCACTTCAGCTGCCGAATGAGGTTATACCGGTACACGCTATATTGTTGGATCATCTTGTGTTTTGTCTCCAAAACGATTACATGTAGTTAGTCCAGGAACTAAAGTTCTCTAATAGAGAAATATTGATTAAACCATAAAATCGCATTAATCCATGTTAATAGACACATACACACCAAGGGGGCAAAATAATAACTTAATTAGACTTCAGACGATCATGTAGCGATACAGTACCTTAACCGGTTAAGTACGACATTTTCCTTTTCACTTGATTTGAAATGTTAGAAGGTGTCCCACTGGGGCCGATTATTACGGTACCATTCTTAGATTCGAATAAATAGCTATGTATATGAACATACCAGAAAATTCTAATACTGTAGCAATGAAAGAACATACCGTAATAATGATACATTTTGCTAACGATTTTCTCTCTTGACAGCTGCCCCAGTTATACTGGAATCACTATTAGAAAGCACAAACATTTTATGTTAAACGGAGGGATATCACCCTTAAACGATTTGACGTCGCACTGCAGCCGTTTGTCGCACTGGGCCCGATTATTACGGTATGTTCTTTCATTGCTACAGTATTAGAATTTTCTGGTATGTTCATATGCATAGCTATTTATTCGATCTAAGAATGGTATGTTCTTTCATTGTGTCTACTGTTGTCCATCTGACTGAAAATGTCAATTCAAAATGTCCATTTTAACAAATCACTTTTGCGTTTTGTCCTTAATTCTTGGACAAACTTTCAAATTTATCTCTGTTCTAAAGACAATTTGATATATCGGACACATCGCACCACACTAAGTCACTTACCGTATTCCCCTTTTACAAGTGTCGCTTAGTTACAAGCGTCACTCACTTTTAGTCAATGAAACAATAAGTAAAATACCGTTATATTCGATATGATTGTCATATCTCCCTGGTCATACGGCAGACCAAGGCAAGTAAATCGATCGCCGTTTGCGTTTGCGATACAAAAATTTCTGAGCAAGGTCCTACAGGTATTGTGAACAGGTATATGTCGTTGGTAGGTACTTTATTAGTATTAGCGAGCTATTAAACTAGCGTAGCAGAGATATGACCAAATACGTTGGGTTAAGTACGAGCCCTCCGCCTGCATATTGGTGACGCCTGTAACAGGGGAATACGGTATGTCCTTAATTCCAGGCTCTAGGATAAAAAAATGGAACTGAAGCAAATTTCTGTCCTTAAATTAAGGACCAAAATGTTGGGGCTACCAGTAAAAACCCTTACATTATATTATGGAAGTGGATAAAGTCACACAGTGGGTGCAGCGTAATTTAAAAATAAAAACCGGAACAAAAAATAAAATTCCCAGCACGCATTAAATTTCCCTATATATGAAAATAGAGAAACACCTCCTCTCCCCCTGTCCGGCCGTCTCTCAACCTTTCATTTCGAAATCCACCGAAAATACGAAGCATGGCGAGTGTCGCGTCGTCGAGCTCCGGCGCGGAGGCTGACATCGAGCCGACAGAGGCAACCGTCCCCGAGACCCACGTCCCTGCAACTACTGCCTATGCACCCCCACTGGAACAGCGCCAATATGCAAGCTGGGAGGACTTCTTTGCAGCTTTCTCCGCGTATCAGGATGCAACGCATTAAGTATTAAAAAACGGACGTCTACGATGAGGAATGCTGAGCTAGACAGGAGGGGTACGCTGACGGCTAAGACGCAGATCCCGCTCGCGTTCGAAAAATACTACCGTCGGCTATGCTGTACGCATGGTTGGAACCGCTCAAGTCGCTCAAAAGGAAAGAGAAAGAACTACTTCGTGAAATCTACGCAATGTGAAGCGCAACTGTCACTCACGGTGGTGTGGGCGGCGGACAAGGGCTTCCAAGTGACCGTGACGCAGCAAAACACGACGCAAAATCATGGGCTGTGATCTGTGACTTACGAAAACCATCCTGTCAACCACCGCGTCGACGAGGCGGATGCGATTAACTTCGCCGACGAGCTCCAAATGGCTGGGGCGAAAAAGAAGCTCATCTTGGAGTATTTGAGACGGAAAACGGGTAAGATGCCTCGTGAGGTCTCGCTAACATGCTAGTTAATTAAACTTATTTGTTATTTGCTGTCTTTAGGGAAGAAGGTTACGCTGAGAGATGTCCACAACCTCGTCCAGAAACTGAAGGATGCGCGCCGCGGGACAACCTCTGTTGAGGCTAGATTGAAGTCTGTTTTGCGCGACTTTTGCGATTCTCGAAAGGAAAACACAGCCACTATCTACATGGACGACGACAAGTTGGCTCAGACTATCATGTTCCAGACGCATCAAATGCGAAGATTTTTCGAGGCGTTTCCGGAGGTGCTGATGATTGACGCGACTCATAACACCAACGACGCCCGCTACAAGCTCTTCAGCTTTATGATCCACGACGTTTTGGGACACGTACGTGCATCGACTGAGTTTGCAACTCTTGTACGAATATTTTGTCTAACACTGTGTGACTTTGCTGTGACTCTATTGACTGTGCTGTGACTTTGTGGCTTTATGAACTCTATTGTGCTGCTGTGACTGTTATGTGACTGAATTGTGACTTTGTGGCTGTATTGTGACTTTGTGACTCTGTTGTGGTCTTGTGACTTCCGTGATATTATGTTGTATACCGGTGCAGCACGCACTCATGGAAAACGAGAGTGCAGAATGTCTTACTGATGCGGTTACCTCGTTTAAGTCTTTCAACCCCACGTGGGAGCAAGTGCGTGTCATCATTGTGGACAAGGACTTTGGAGAGATTTCATTGCTTGGAGATGCTTTTCCTGGTGCACGCATTCTTCTGTGTATTTTTCACGTCGTGAAGTACCTTCGAACCGAGGTGGCGAAACGAGAATACGGAGTGCTGGATCATGACAAGGTGGAAGATGCTGTACACATGATGCTGAATGCACAGACAGAGGCTGGATACGAGACCGGTCGAAAGTATTTGTACTATATCGTGGAAGGCAAGCAAATTCTGCAACATGAAGACGTTCCGGAGGCCGATCATTCGTTTTTGAAATACTTTAACGCGAATTGGCACCAGTGCAGAGCAATGTGAAGCGGCTACGGACGGGTGGACGTCCCTCATCTAGGCAACACCACTAACAATCGGTACGACTTTCACGATCACTATAAACATTGTGAGTTACATTATTAACATCTTCTTCTGCGTGGGTTTGCTAGCCTGGAGGTCGCCTGGGGGCATTTAAAAGACGTACTGAAGCCCACCATGATGCTTGATGAATGTGTGGAAACACTCATGTTCTTGCAGTCAATCGCTGAAATGGAGTACGCGAAGAAGATTACGGATGTTGGCTATATGCGTTACAGCGGGGCGGATGTGGAACTGGAAAAGCTGGCCAAGAAAGTTAGTCACCACGCGTACCAGCTCGTTGAGAGACAATTCCGTGTGGCGAACGACCGAAAGACTCAGTATAATATTTGAGAGCTGCAAGATCACGTATTTAAGCTGACATCCTTGGCGGAACCGGAGCGCAAGTATCACATTGACACAAGCGTAAGTTTGTATTGAATCAATTCCTTGCATTGAATTGGAACTTATAATTTCTCTTCTTTTTGTTCATTATGAAGACTTACAGATGCTCCTGTACATACGTGAGGACGGAGCTGCTACCTTGTCGCCATGTCATCTATTGTCGACTGCTGTCGAACAAGTGTGCAATTCCGGTCAAGCATATCCACCCGCGGTGGAGTTTAACATGTCCACTGAACATTCATGTTAATGAGGATGACACAGCGGACGATGAAGCTGGGTGCAGCTCGTTTCGAGTTAGCGACTCTTCGTTAACAGCGTTCCGACACAAGGTTCTTAATGGCACCAACAAATTTCGAGTATCTCACGACGTTGCGACGCGAATAGCGTACACCTGTTTTCACGAAGATGCTGGTGGCTTTAAAGCGCTTTGAGGAGATTATAGTTGGTGGTGATGTTCCGTTTGGCTCTGAAACTTCGGTGCGGTCTGACCGATTGTCAGAAGTGAACCCGCTCTTTCAGTTATCGGCAGCGGTGCCAGCAAGCGACGTGGTCTTGAGTCCCAGCGAGGATGATGTTCCTCCAACGCTCGAAGCTGTCACAGGAAAAGATCAAGGGTCTGAACCAGGTCACATTGACGGAGTGGCACCAAGCGAAAGTCACACCGACGGGGTGTCATTCATCGAAAGTCACAATGGTAAAGTGCCAACAATCGACAGTCACACAGACAGTGTGCCAATAAGTGAGAGTCACAACGACGATGTGCCTCCAATCGAGAGTCACAGCGTCGAAGTGCCGAGAATCGAAAATCACATAGCCGGAGTATCACCACCTCAAGGACACCCTCTTGAAGACGCAAGCGTAAATGCTTCTGGTTTGACTTTGCCTGTGAAGAGACGAAGTCGCGAGGACCCCAACCAAAGCTCCAGCTCCAGCGAGGACGTTTCTTTCTTCGTCTCAAAGAGTACCAAGAGCAGAGGACGCCCCAAAATACGGAAAGGCCAGAAACAGAAAGAAAAACGACAACGAATGACAGACTCGCGCAAGGAGGCCACGAATCTGGTCCAAGGGACACTTGCACCAGTGTCCACACTCTCAAACGTATCGCGAGTGCTGAAATCTACTTTCAGTTATGAGTCTGCTCACGAGTTTTTAGCTGGTTTCACCGTGAAAACACTGGGCCCAAGAAAACAAGCTATTGCTAAGTTGATTGCCCCTCACGAGTGTGCTCGTGAAGTTAAGTTTGTTTTTACTGAACAATTTGTGGCGAAATGTCTCCGGCTTTTGGATGAGTATGCAAAATCACTCCCAGAGATCAATCAACCTGTCGGCATTCGAGTACCAAGGATTGGAGTATTTAGCCAAGATCAGCTATGCGTGATGGCTCAATATCATCAAGTGATGCAAACTCTGACCGCGGCATCTGGCACCATGGAGTGGGTTCAATCGACTTCATTAAATCGACTATAGGTACCGCCTGGTCTCGATGAATACCTAAATATTGGTAAAGATAGCGCTACTGCAGCAATTCGGAGTTTATTATTGACTATGACTCGAGAATCGCCATTCGGACGGATTCGTAATGACGCTATATTACGGTTTCGCGAAGACGAATGGCTCAACGATGACGCCTTAATGCACGGTATGACAACGCTTCACGAAGAATACGGTCCGATTGGCATCGTTTCCCCGGCATTTTGTGGGACTGAAGATATCGAAAGTAAATACAAGATTATCGAAGGTAGCGAGCCGTTTCACAGCCGCAATGGATTCGTGCTACTTCCACTCCACTTCGACAAAAATCACTGGTGCGGCGTCGTGTTCGACCTGAAATCGACACCACAAACGCTCACTGTGTTTGACCCTCAGCAAAAACGGAAGCACTTCGAGGAATGCGAAACCATCGTCGAAACTTTGTTCGTCGAGACCACGAAGTCGATGGTAGCTAAACGAGAGGAACGTTTGAAGCAATCGGATGGCTACAACTGCGGTCCGCTGGTGCTGCTGTTCTTCGAGTGTACCGTGAGAGGAATAGCCTTGCCAACGTCCCCGTCAAAAAGCCTTCTACGATACTTCAGGATGCGGTATCTGCTGAAGGCACTGCATGCATAGGGAAGCTATAGTACCTAAGACTAAATAGTACTTGCGGTCGACCATTCAATGTTAAAAAGATTCTTTACTCGTATTCGTTCCCAGGAAATAGATAGCATTGCTTCATGTCATGCTGAAGTCGAAGAGATGTTTTGAGTGTTGCTCTGTCCGAGTTAGCTTTTTGAAGTCAAAATCACAAGTCATGCGCACATTCGCGCAACACCAAATTGTGTTAGTACGACATTTAGACGAGAAGAAACATAAAGATTCGATCAAGAGTTGTACGTAGCACGCCGTTTGCGTTTGCGCAGCTCTTTGTGTTACCAACTACACATGAAAAATATTGGTAATATAACCGTTTTATTACTGACCGCGTGAAAAGCTAATATTGCGATGTAAATTGGCTGTCCGTACAGTATACATCTAACGCAAGGAAGTCGGTAACAAAACGAGCGCAGAGAGACAGGTTTGGTGCAGAGACACTTCTTGGGGTACCGAATATTTTAGGATCGGCTCAGGGTTCACCTTGCCTGGCCGAAATGTTGACATCCCAGCGTGGCAAAAGAATCTCTCACCGGAGAGGGAGAGGGGGCGGCTGATGAGCTCAGCGCCTCCGCAAATATCACCCTGCCCTCGCGAATATACTATTTACCGGTACATGTATTATTAATACCGTAATACATGGTACACGTACACGTACAGTATACCGGACGTACAGAGTACCGGCACTGTACCTGGTACTGTAGGTATCCAATCTCCCAGCCATTCCTCCACCCTACAGTACATGTTTCTGTCTACAACTGTATTGAACATTTCTTTTTAAATGAACAAACATTAAAATGCAAAGCGGCGACGCAGCCACTGGACGCGACAATCTCATCCATTCTGAATTGACCCACCTCCGTGACAAGTCATCATGCGGACGTCACGTTTCCAGTCATTGTTGCTGACGGTGGCGCTATTGCAGTCACTTCCTTCGAGTTCCTCTTCCACTTCACTTGTCACCGATGAGGATTGCGACCCAGACTACGAGCAGCTCAATGAATCCACGGGTGAATGCGAGTGCCGCGATGGCTTTAGCGGTTTGGGCTGCCGCCTGTGTGAAGTGAACGATGACGACGAAGACTCGGACGTGTGCAGCTCTGCCCTAGGCTCGGACTACTCGTGCGTCACGGGATTCAACTACGACGCTGGAGCTTCCTCCAAAACGTACACTTGCACGCTTTCCAGCACTCTGCAAGCGCTTTTCCCGGGTGGTGCGCTGGATGTGAGCTGCGATCGCGACGAACAGGGTGACGCAACCTGCTCTGCGGCAGTTTACAAGACGAAGGACACGGTGAACGGCGTTCATGTTATTGACTGCAACATGACGCAGTGTTCTTTCGCTTCTGGTGCCGCTAATGGAGAGTGCGGCAACATCGACTGCAAGTGCGGCCCGGAATGCTCGACCATGAGTAAGGCTATGGTTGAAGGCTCCCTGAGCGGGAAACCTGCCAAGATCCAAGTGACCGATTCGTCGGAGCTCTCCATTGTGATCGAAGGCTCACCTCTTCCGCTCTCTGCTACGTGCAAGGCATCGGGTTGCGAGCGCTCTGACAGCTCCGAAAGCAGCGGCAGCACCACTTCAGTTACTACTACAACTGACGATGATTCTGACGATACAGGTGGTGTGTGGCTCGCAGTAGTAGCCTGTGGGGTCTTGCTTATGCTGTTGCTACTTGGCGGCTGTGTCAGTTGCTGCTGTCTGGTAGGCATTCGGCGCGGCGACAAGGAGGAGCTGGAGACCGAATTACTAAAGGTCATTTCTAGCTCGGCCAAGACGCTCGAGTTCCGGAATGTTAGTTGTCATGCGAATGGCGACAACAAGTCTCTCATGGAGCCAAATTGCATTCTGGACGCGATTTCGGGAAGTGTGTCGCGTGGTCAGGTTCTTGGTTTGCTGGGGCCCAGTGGTTCGGGTAAGACGACCCTGCTCAACGCGCTCGCCGCAGTGAAAAATGGCAACGCGAGTTTTTCAGGGAGCTTTTGCTCGACGGCCAAAAGGTTACCAAGGGCTACCGCCGTATTGCAGCCTACGTGCAGCAGGATGACACTCTGTATTCGACGCTCACTGTACGCGAGTGCATTGCGTATTCAGCACAGCTCCGCCTCCCGGTTGCGATGTCTGGTAGCGTCAAGAATGCCTTGGTGGAGCGTGTTATTGCAGAGCTCAACCTTGGCCACGTCGCCAACTCTCGAATTGGTTCGGTGGGAGGAGGCAGCTCTCAGCGTGGCGTATCTGGCGGTGAGAGACGTCGTGTAAGCATCGGTATGGAACTTGTGACGTCGCCGCAGGTTCTCATTCTGGACGAGCCCACGTCCGGACTAGACAGCTCGTCAGCTCATTCTGTTGTGCAGCTCCTGAAAGAGCTGGCAAGTCATGGGCGCATCGTGGTGCTCAGCATTCATCAACCCAGCGCTCGCTCTTTCCTGCTGCTGGACAAGATCATGCTGCTTGGTAAGGGAAACCTGCTCTACAGTGGAGCACCTGCGGACTCCAAGGGATACTTCCACGGTCTTGGCTTCAAATGCCCTGAGGTACGTGCCATATCCGATGCAATCTTCTCTATCTTTACTGTTGCTCACCAGTGTGTCGTGCTTTGCTGTACAGAACGAAAACATCGCCGACTTTATTCTCGATATTGCGAGCGACACGAGCAATATCCCAACAATTCAATCCCACGAAGGAAGTGAAGACATTCCGTCCACCGCCGTATCCACTGCTGCAAATACCCCTCAGCTCAAAAATTCTCCCCGCGCCATTGGCAGTCCTGCATTCGACGCCGAATCGTCTCCGTTCGTCATGGAGGAGGCACCGCGACCCAAGAGCAAGATGGCCTCGCTCCAATCGCTCATCATTGAAATCCGCGTTCTCTTCGCTCGCACGGCTCAGAACATCTTCCGTCACCAATCGTTGTTGGTACTGCACGTCGTGCTGAGCCTGGCTTTGGGTCTATTTGGTGGACTGATTTTCAACGGTGTCACCAACGACCTCGCTGGCTTCCAGAACCGCATGGGCGCTTTCTACTTCATCTTGACGTTCTTTGGTTTCGCCAGCATGAGCTCCATGGATCTGTTCATCGCCGAACGTCAAATTTTTCTTCGCGAGACCGGTGCCATGTACTACGGCGCGTTCAGCTACTTCCTGGCCAAGGCTACGCTGGACATGTTGCTGCTTCGAGTACTCCCAGCGTCACTATTTGCAAGCATCTTCTACTGGTTTATGGGGCTACAGTCGTCAGTGGAGCACTTCCTGCTGTTCTGGCTGACGCTGGTGCTGTTTAACGTGGCAGCGGGCTCTATTTGCCTGCTAGTCGGAGTGCTGGCTAGACGTGTGGGCGCGGCAAACCTCGGAGCCACCGTGGTCCTTTAGTCATGCTTCTCTTCGGCGGCTTCTTGCTCAACACTCAGACCATGCCAGGATCCGTGGGCTGGCTCAAGCATCTGTCCATTTTCGGCTACGCGTTCGAGATCCTCATGGTGAACGAGCTCAAGGGCATCGTGCTATCGTTCGACGCCCCGGATACCCGGCTGTCCCCGTGTACGGCGAAGTGTACTTGAAGACGCTGGACATGGACTACACCAAGCGTTACTACGACGTGGCAGCTCTCGCTCTCATCGCCCTTGTCCTGCACCTTTTGGCCTTCGTGTTCTTGTCGCTTCAAGTGCCTTCGCACCAGGGGATGGCCGACTACGCCAAAGACGGCCCAAAACGCAAGGAAGAAGGCTACGAAGCGTGTCGTTCTGGTCGCAACACGCAACAGTAACTCGAGAGCAGCCCTAACACCCAAATAACACTTGCAGTTGACCCTCACTCTGTTCCATTTGTGAGTCAGCTTCAAGTGGTGACGTCGCTCTGTACGTGCGCCACACCACGTGACGCCGCCTTCCTTACGTACACCACTCCAAACTAACCGTTGCGCAAACCCACGAGATTTTCGCATGGGTCGTCACATGGGTACACTCCACGAGCTCCGTCCACTTCAGTCTTGAAAACCCTTCCAACATGGTGCAAGTGACGGTTCTGGACTACGGCGCTGGCAACGTGCGCAGCCTCAAGAACGCCATCCTGGCGGCAGGTCACTCGGTCAAGGACGTCACTAGTGCGGAGGACATTCGCAATGCCGAGGTGCTCATCTTCCCGGGGTTGGCAACTTCCGTGCGGCCATGGAGTTCCTCTCTGCCAGTGGCTACGTGGCCCCTCTGCAAGCCTATATCGCAGCAGACCGACGCTTCTTGGGCATCTGCCTGGGCATGCAGACGCTGTTCGAAGGCAGCGAAGAGTGTCCGGAGCTCAAGGGGCTGGGCGTGATCAAGGGCCAAGTGGTGCGCTTCCCGTCGGAGCATGTGGTGGTGCCCCACATCGGCTGGAACGGCGTCGTGCCGTGGAAAAAGTCGGCCCTTTTCGCGTCTCTTCCGGTGCCTATTGAGGATGCCAAGGTGTACTTTGTGCACTCTTTCCGGGCCGTCAAGACGGACAAGAACGCGGACTGGGTGCTCACGACCACCAACTACGGAGACCTTGAGTTCGTCAGTGCTGTGCAGAAGGGCAACGTCATGGCCACCCAATTCCACCCGGAGAAGAGTGGAGCAGTGGGGATTGCCATTTTGAAGGGCTTCTTGGAGAAGAGTTTGACGGACCAGGATGAGACGATTGTGGAGGCGGCCACGGCACCCAGGACGACGCTGTCGAAGCGGATCATCGCGTACGTTTGATGTGTGGACTTTAGGATGTTTGTTGGATGTTGATGGAGTTTTGGTCTGCTTTTGGCAGGTGTCTGGATGTGCGTGCGAACGACCAGGAGATCTGGTGGTGACCAAGGGGGACCAGTACGATGTGCGGGAGGACGGCGATCAGGGCAACGTGCGTAATATGGGCAAACCCGTGGATCTGTGCAAGCGCTACTTTGAGGAGGGCGCGGATGAGGTGGCGTTCCTGAATATCACGAGCTTTCGTGAGCAGCCGATGGGCGACCTACCGATGGCTCAGGTGCTGGAAGCCAGCTCCGAGTGCGTTTTTGTGCCGCTGACGATTGGAGGAGGGATTCGTGAGTACATGGACGACCAGCAGAAGACCCACTCGGCTCTGGACGTGGCTGCGATGTACTTTCGTTCAGGCGCTGACAAAGTCTCCATTGGAAGCGACGCTGTGTACACGGCTGAGAAGTACCACGCCAACGGTGGTAAAGGTGACGGTACCAGCTCTATCGAAACGATCTCTGCTGTGTACGGCAACCAGGCCGTTGTCGTGTCCTTGGATCCTAAGCGCGTGTACGTGGCATCGTTCTACGACGAGAACGCCAAGGGCCACAACGTCGTCAAGCTGTCCAAGCCCGGTCCCAACGGCGAGGAATACTGCTGGTACCAGATGACTGTGCGTGGAGGACGCGAGACTCGCGATCTCGATGTGGTGCAGCTGGCGCAGGCTGTTGAGGCTCTTGGCGCTGGTGAGCTGCTACTGAACTGTGTGGACATGGATGGCCAGAAGGCTGGATACGATTTGGACTTGATCTCGCTTGTGAAGAAGTCGGTGCGTATTCCCGTTGTTGCCTCCAGTGGCGCTGGTAAACCTGAACACTTTACGGAGGTCTTTGAGAAGACCAACTGCGACGCTGCCCTTGCTGCCGGTATTTTTCACCGTAAGGAGGTGGCGATTCACGACGTCAAGGCGCAGCTTCAGACTGACAAGATCAGTGTGCGTCTCTAAGTTCTGTTTGATTCATCAACGCAGCAGCAACGCAGACAAATGCAGTACCAACCTCCAGTAGCCATATTTGGTACCAGTACTTTGCACACAAGATTGACCGCCTCGCATCCCCCGTCTTTCTGCGGTGTCAGCTCTGTCCTTCCTATCGTGCATGTTCACACTCAAAATATAGAGCAACACTTCAACGATCCATTTGTTTTATTCCTGGCTCGACTTGCCGGAAACGAGAACCTGCCCATGTGGAATTTTGTTCTTCCGAAGTGTTCCCTGTTTGACTTGAGCTCTCGAAGTTGAAATCTGAAGTGATATTAAAGTGAAAGCTAGCATTCAAGGGCGCCCTCTGTAGGGTCGTCCGTTTCTGTAGGAATACTGGTAGTTTCGGAACGGCTTCCTCTGGTCCGTTTCCAGTAGGGAGACGTACCCGATTGCGGGTAACACTTCCCCCTCGGATTGAAGCAAACTTACTAGTACCCTTGTAGCGCTATTCCATGCGCTTCAGCCATCGCCTTGACGGCTGAATCTTCGGCGTGCTGGGCTGCAGGGGTTCTCCAATTCAGTATTATACGGAATTGCTGTATCATTTTGCAGTAATAATAAGTGCAGTACAGTAATCTGCTTCCTAAGCGACCACCTGATATACATAAAGAATGCAAGTATATTTTATGTGAAAGCCTTCTCAGTATCGTCCACCTTTCTTTGTATGCACATAAAGTTTGAAAGGTTATTTAGTTTTGGGTGTTCGCTGAGGTAGCAGATCACTGTATGACAGCAAACAATAATAAAAGAGAGTGGTTGCTGCACCCGACTGGATTAACCCTGGTTGTGCCCCATCTTTATTCACTGCATCCGTACCGATACTCCCTTCGATGGCTTCCAGTGCCATTCATTTTTGTGCGACCAAAAAGCAGCATGAAGGAACAGGCGCATGCGGCGCGAAAACGACGGCCGTCTAGGACTGCAAGTGAGCTTGGCGAGAGTGAAGAAAATAGGCTCGAGCGATGCGTGTACTATACGGGATCAGTCAGACGAATCGAGTCAAGTAATTGATTGCGAAGCGCCTAAAACTGCAGACAATGGTGCGACGCGACCAGGTATGGAATATTATATTGCTGTATGGGTTTGATGTGACAACCGTACCGATTCGTGTTGACGGTCTGTCTAGATGTTTCGAATGAAGACAAACAACAGCGTCCACGACAGAAATAATAATATCCAGAAACTCAAGTCTTCGGCACCACCTATACCAGTTGAATGGGAGCAGTATTTAAGAAATCTAGTGTGTACCCACGCAGGCAAGTATAAGTCCAGAGGAAAAGGAAGCGTCAGCGGCAGGAGACACGAGCCAGAGAGTGTCCTGCACAGGTACCTAAACATTGTTTTTGCCTGACATTGAGCCGGGTTGAGTCGGGTCGAGCGCTGTTTTAATCTCACTCAGCCAAGGCTCTGTCAGGTTCAGTCGAAATCATCGGGGTGATCATTTACCATGTGAGCTATGCTAAAGTAACGTGTTGTAATGTGTATTCGCAGATCAATGTGTGTGCGCGCGTAGTGGCTTATCCGAGATGATGTTTGCGGTCTGTGTAACCAAATTTAATCTATGGCACCCACCCACTCGACAAACGGACGTACCAGCAGTACTCTTCAACCAGATTAGCGATTGAGCCAAAGGTGGTGGACACGGTCAGTGTGCTACAAAATGCGGGGCCAAGAAGAAAAACATCATGAAGTACATCCACGAGAATTCATTCTGCAAGCCGACTGCCCGAGATGTTCACAACTTGGTAATAACCCTAAAGGCGAGGAAGCAGGGATCGAGCACTAGTGCTTCGAGACTTAAAGCCTGGATGACAGAATTCTGCAAGGAGGATGACAACGTCGGTCTCATATTTGTCGATCGTATTGACAATAAGATATGCCAATAACAAAAGTGTTAGCGCTGCAAAAGAAACGGTCGGGTTTGGATGAAAGTGGCATTGTGCTAGAAATTCCTGGTATGGGCGTATATTATACGGCCACCCTTGGAATTATGAAGACGTGGCATCGTGCACACCTCGGTGGACAAAGCAACTAGTTGGATCGAGTCTATCGATTTTATTCTGCCCATGGTTCCATCATTTTCTACTTCTGAGGACCCACAACTCAAGGCAAAGTTAGAAATGATGCCGCTCTTATCTGAAAAGGTGAGGTATTTTGTGCTCTGTGTACGGGGTGGTAAAACTAACGCAGAACTTGATGACAATTGCAGAACGAATTCTGGAGCTGACTGGAAGAAACTGTCTGGGTGATTTTACCATGCGAACAATCACTGCGAAACGTTTTGGTGCGAACGCCTCCGTGTTGGTAGTAGATCCTTCAGCAGTGGTTGTTGGAGCCGAAGGGTGCATCTCAACCGAGGCTCTCAAGGAAGCACAGCACGGTACTTCGCACGTGTTGGTGCTGATCCCAATCAACTTCAAGAATAATCATTGGTGCTCTATCCTGCTGAATCTGGAAAAGGCATTGATTTACATGTACGACCCGATGCACAGCTGTGCGCGATTGCCCAAGCTTTGATACTGATGTTGCCACAACCAGATGAAGGGCGGTATCGCATTCAGTCGTATCACGCCAAGATTGGTATCCAAGTTGACAGCTACAACTGCGGAGTATTTGTGCTGCTAGCATTCGAGACGTTTTCAGGAAATGGAGATATTGGTCCCGTAGACAGGAAGACACTACAGTATCTTCGATGTCGATACCCCCGTATGTGCCTGTGTATAAACTTGACATTTGTAAAGACTACACGCGAATGTTTCTCCAGAAGACTCCATTGCTGGCCACGAGCTTAATTGTCAAGCATGAATGTGTACGATTGCCGCTGACGAATATTTTTCGGCTATACGTATAGTTGAGCGCTGTACCTCCATTCTAGCCGGGCATGGTCGGGTTGGGTCGTGAACGATCGGGTACAATAGTCTCGTCACGTGTTACCTCAGCCGGATGCAGCAACACGTGCCATAATAAAAATTGCCGCAAATACTGCAATTTTTGTATTAGTGATCAACGCCGCTACCACAACATATTCACATTACTTGTTTCTATTTGCACTCACAAACATGATCCGCTCAAAATTCGCCGACAACATATAAATACGGCACAAGTATGTATTGCCAAAAAGTCGTCTGATGCTCAGCTGTTTGATCGCCAACTTGAAAACTGTATGAACTTACTTTTATAAATTGTATTGCAAATATTGGTCCAATTTCGTATTATATTGTTTCTGAAAATCCCAATAATCCGTTTTTATATTTAGAAAAACTGATTTTAGTGATATTGAATTTTTTATTCAGACCCCTACTGGGCTGCAAATCGCTTCACGACGGCTGGAACATCCTCCATTAAGTTCTGCACGGGCTCCCACGAGTTTTCGGCTTCACGAATCCCGCGCCACTTGACGTGCAGCTGGTGGGTCTCACTCGAGGTGTCGTAGCGAGTTTGTATCAATGCTTCTACGACGTGACCCTCACTGTTGTGCGCCACGTGGGCTAGCAGATCTTCCGTGACGTTCAGGGACAAATCCATGTAAAACTTCAATCTGCTCGCGTGAGCCTCCTTCATCGCACCTGCCAGAAGGTTCTCAATGGTAAAAACCCAATTCGACGATGTGTCCACTACACGCGCGGGTCCACACCATTTTACACGCAGCTTCGATCTCCGATGGCTCCACACGTCAGCGTATAGAACGTAGTCGCCAATAGCAAATTGTGCCATCTTCGACCCGAATTTCCGCGCTTTGGCTCGTCCTTTTCGACGCGCTGTGCTGCTTACCACGGCGATGCGCTTGTGGAGTGCCTCCAATGCAATGCGCACTTTCTCAAAGTTTGTCTCACGAATTGCGCGGAGCTCTTCCAAGCTTATAGGTTCTATAGCAACCGGTGTTACTACAGGATCCAGCGGGTTCATTGCTGGAAGACCGGTCGTCGCGGTGACTGGCGCCACTCTCCCCAGTGAGATGGATGGCGACTGGTTTAGCACAAGTTGAACAATTTTTATCACTTGGGGCCATTCTGCTGCCGGTAAACGCCACTCGGAAGGCAATGAGCGCGTACACCGTAGAACCTCCCTCATGACAACTTCAACAGTACCATTGGCCCAAGGGCAGCACGGGGTTGTAAAATGGTGGTGAGCTCCCAGGGCCCGCTATAACGCTGCAATCACTGCATTCTGGAAGTGGGTATCTAGGTCAGAACCCCAAGCACGACAGATACCGAAAGCGGCAAACCAATCCAAGAGAGCATCGTAAGTGAGATCAGCGGTTGCGGCCACAGTAGGTATAAGCCACACATAATGAGAAGCGTCATCCTTGACGACGAGTACGTATTCTTCGCCTGAAGTTGCTGAGCCCATGGATAAATAATCCCAGTGCAGCAGCTCGTTAGGTTTTCTGAATGTAAAGCCTCACCAAGAGGGCGAGGCATTGGTGGACCCCAGACACACTCGCACAATGTAAGCAGCGCGCCACGAAGTCTTCACATCGGTTACGAGATCAGGCCAAACGAATTTTTCGGCGATGGTTTTGAATGTCGTCCGCCGTGCGATGCCCTTCAGCTCCAAAATGTCCAACAAGGCAGATTCGAAGATGCAAATCGTTAGTTTCTGCTGGAAGCCAAATCCCCCGTCGCTGCCCCGACATACATTGTCGGAGTCGGGCATCATTCCGTCGGGAGCAGCAGCCAGCGCATGTGCAACTTTAACGTGTTCAAACGTAGGCCAGACGAACGATTCATCCAACTGCGGCGAGGAAGGAAGTGATTCTAGACGAATTGCGGCAACAGTAGTGATTGTAGAGCCCCATCGTGACAGTAAATCAGCCCAAACATTGGCTTCGCCAGCAATGTCTTGTATTTCAAAGTCGAGCGACATCAGTAAGAGCGACCAGCGATGAAGTTTATCAGCGCTGTATTTGGGCACAGCAGAGGACACTGTCGTTGGAGCGAAGATGTAGCGCAAGTTCCGGTGATCCGTGAAAAGACTAAATCCATCTGGACGACGAACAAGATAATCTGCTCGTTTGCACGTCTCCATAATGGCGAATGCCTCCTTTTCCACGATTGCCCAGCGTTTAGCTCACCGCTCAGCATCATGAGTGGTTCGTGGTGTTGATCAACGAAATCACGTTTGTGATCGACCGGTACTTGAGTAATGGCCGATCCCCAATGTTCGTCGCTGGCGTCTGCAAAAACGCACAAGCTCTTTTCCGTTTTGGGGTTCGCCAGAGTGATCGCGTGTGCTAAAGCATCCTTGCACCGCTGGAGTGCTGTCAGTTCATCATCTGACCAACCCATTTCCTTCAGTACCACTCGTCGCACTAGTGCCTTCTTTCGCCTCCAGCAAGCTCGTACACCTTTTCCATAAAAGACGACAAAGGGTGAACAAGCTTGTTGAAAGCTGGTAGCGACGATCGCATCCAGCTCAAGCGCAGATAAATTGCTGCAACTCCTGACCTGTTGACGGAGCTGGCACCTGGCGTAATGCCGTAATACGTGTTGTGTCGTAGCGAACTCCGTCCGCAGAGACGACGCGGCCGCACTACAGCGCTTCGGCCATGAAAAACTTGCATTTTTGGATTGAGCTTCAACCCCTTCTCCTCATAAATAGTAAGAACACGTTGAAGGATTCGAAAAAGCCCTTCTGGTGAATCCGCGTACCCAAGCAGGTCATCAATACAGATAAGGAGACCATTGTTGAAGAGATCACCGAACATGGCTTGAACTGTGAACTGTACGTAGGCGACACTATTAGTGCCACCCGTGAGGACACGCGTAGGAGTGATAACTCCATCCTCCGTTAGGATAGAGTAGATTTCTTGCCAATCGACAGCGACCGCGAACTGCCAAACTCCTTTGAAAAAGTCCAGCGAAAAATAAAACTTCATGCCTCGCAGTCGATCGAACTCCACTTCCAAGATCGGCATTGGCCAAACAACGGGTCCAACCCTCTTGTTCGGTTCACGAACATCGACAGCCATGCGATGACCATCGCCCTTTGGCACAGTGTGGGGAGGGGAATACCACTCACTGGCATTGTTGCGATAGCACAGCCCTGCTTCCAGCAATATTTTTACTTGCTCGGCGGGAATTTACGATGCACGGAGGAATATCGTCCGCTCGACAGCGGACCGGGGTGGCACCTGGTTTCAACTTGATTCGCATTGGCGGCATGTCGACAGGTGGATCGCTACCGAGTGCCATCTGGAACACGTCGATCTTCTCGGCCAATAATTTGCGAACCTCATCAAGGAATTTCGTTCGCACCCCTTGTGCTTTAGCGTCATCAATACCTGCATTGAGGGCGGCCATGGCCTGGTCGACCGCCATTGGGTCAACGACTGGTACCGAAAACAACTCGTCATCCTCGGCCTCGCTGAGGCCCAACTATTCTGGTCATCGCCATCTTCTTGACACCAAACGCAAGAACTCCTTCACCAGCCGCACCAATATCGCCCATGTCATACTCAGGCTGTACTGGTTGAGCCGCTTCAATGAGTTTATACGGATCATAACCCAAGCGTTCCATCACCGCGTCGGACAGTAAAATATCTCCAACGCCACAAGGAAGTGGCACCGGAGAAAGCAAACACACGACGTTTCTCAACACTAGCGGTCCACCAGGAGTCTCAAACCGCAGGCACAGGTTCGTCTCATCCGTAATTTTAATCGGGCTTGCTCCAACACCGCGAATGATGCGAGGGGTAGGCAACGCACGTCGTCGTAATCAGACCTGTTGCTCCTGCAATTTCTCCAGAAGACAAGGAGCAATAAGACTCACTTCTGCACCGCTGTCCGGCTTGATAAGTGTGTCCATGCAATCCATGACACGGCACGGCAACGTCCGCTTCGAAACTGGTGCTGATGACATTGTCAATCTGGCCGCATCCACTGAATTTTCCGGGCGAGCCTTCTTCCCTGTGTTTGCCTCGTAGAGTGTTTTCGCTTCCAGTCTTAGCCACAGGTGTACTGCCGAGGCCCGGGGCGGGACTACGCTGTAAATGGTTCACAGGACGCTGATCCTGCTTGTTGCCACCAGCCCTACGATTGTGTTTCCCTTCTTGTTGCCGGCTGGCATTACTGTTATTAGGCTGCGCTGCCAGGATATGTGTCTCGTATTTCATGAACTCGTCCATTTGCGGACGCAGCCAGCGGAGAAACATAGACACATCCTTCTTCAGCGACTTTCCTGTAGGCCGCTCCAGACTATCCTTGACCGCCGAACAAAATGTAGTTGGGCGCAACGCCTCGACCAAATACCCAACGACGCGCTTCGGATCCTCATGGATAATACTCTCCATCGACAGCGCCGTAGAAGTCTGCTAGCAGCCGTGACATTCGGGACTCGGCACCTTGAAGTGTCACATCCATCGACAGGCCTCGCATTGCCACGTCTAGCTGCTTGTAAGCAGTGAAGTCGGGAGTCCGAGCATCAAGAAAGTATCTCTTCCAATCTTCTTCGCTAACAGCAGACTCCTGTTTGAACAGCTCGAAACGGCAGATGCGAACCAACGTGCTCTGCTCAATACAAGCACCAATTGGCATATCAAATACTTGCGTCTGCGTGCCTTGGTTCAAAGCATCCACTCGTCCCCGGTAGACCATATAGCTGTCCATGAAATCTCGTTTTCTTTCTTCGAACTTCCTCGATACAACGGTGGAACTGGCATATTCGCGCCCGTTGCTAACGTCACCGATGGCTCTCTTTCCGACCGATCACGAACTTCGTGTTCATCACCGACGGCCCCGGGCCTTGGGTTCCTTGCAAATAGCCCCCACCGAGCTTCAATATGTGGACGTACTGCTTCGGCCCCGCTGTCCTCGTTCCCCCATCGCTGCTTCCTCAGTCTTCAGAAGGCGTACATGCTCCTCGATTTGCATTCTTTGCTCGGTCATTTGTCGTCGTATTTGCTCTTGCTGCGCTTGCAGTTCGAGCTGCCTCTCGTGCTGCGACTGCAGGTACTCGGACGTTTGCTAATACGTCCTGGTGCTGTCGAGCACGGCTTATCTGCTCCACTGTAGAGTGGTGGGCGGCGGCTGAGGTCTGCGCCAGTTGACCAATCTGGCGCCTGGCATCTTGGTCTCCGATGTTGCGCTGGACGGACATAGTTGTCGTCGTCTCCTGCGTCACCAGAATGTCGTCTTCTCCTGAAGTGACATGTCCTCGTAGTACTCCCTTGGAACCACGGCGCCTTCGCCCGACTGGTAATCCATAGCTCACAGGAGCTAAATAATTCTTTGTTCCCTGTTTGACTTGAGCTCTCGAAGTTGAAATCTGAAGTGATATTAAAGTGAATGCTAGCATGCAAGGGCGCCTCTGTAGGGTCGTCCGTTTCTGTAGGAATACTGGTAGTTTCGGAACGGCTTCCTCTGGTCCGTTTCCAGTAGGGAGACGTACCCGATTGCGGGTAACACGAAGCAAAGCAGTAGGGGTAGCTGTCCCGAGTCAAAACGGTGGCAACCGTCTCGGGATCCGGCCCGCTGATTTTGCAGAGCAACGGGAGGATGAGCTGGCGGCCCTGCCGCAGCTACGGAGGGATGGTCGCTCGGTGACGCAACCATAGCTTTTGGCTCTGTTAGGAGGGACCCTGGGATTGGTGGGACCAGGGGCCCCATTTTTCGAATTTGAAGTTACGCCAAGGAACGCGGACGGCGGAGGCTTCGAGGTATCGCGAGGACGGAAGGCACAGACACGTCGAAGGCAAGGACAAGGATGTGTGAAGGCGAAGGAGGGGTGTCGACTCAGGCACGGAACGATTGCTGCAGGATGGTAAGCATACATGTGGAAGTGAAAGGGCGGCCGCTTTAGAATTAGGGAAGCTCAGTCGTGAAAAAGCCTTGGAACCAGCAAGTTAATATCTTTTGTATAGATTTGTTGTTGTTATTGATCTACTCTCCTAGTACGCACCTGCCTGTCATACGCCTCGAGGACCTTCCTAAATCAAGGCGGCTCGCGACATAGCGCATTGAAAACGAAGTTCATTTCCGTGTGGTTTTAAGCTGAAGCGCAATCGTGAGTATTACGCGGCATAATTTACGCCCCTTCTTGCACATACTACCTCTGGTCGAAATGATGGATTTAAGTGGACAAACGTAATCACTGCACACGCTACAAGTATCGTAACGAGCATCTGATTGAATATAGTGAATCGTGTGTCCGTTGGCTATTGGTGCATATTTTTATTGGCTCCTAATACCGACTCAGTCCCGAGATACAAGGCTTTTGTAAGCCGTCTTCTCCATTTTCATTTATTAATTTCCGCCCAGGCCCCACCATCATGTTTAGTCCCCCGTACCCCCGCCATGACCAACCCCACGGATTTATAACGCCGTTGTGCTATCGAGGACCTCCTCAATCGCGACGTGGACGGTAATTTGCATCACCAAGAGCTGGCGGTCGTGGCAAGCGGTTTTGGGCGAACACTGTTCCGCAATTGGCAAGATATGGACACGATATTGCATCAGCGTGAAGCCAGGGGTCGTAGGAGGTGAGTGACCAAGCCTGATAAACCGTACGCCGGCCGGGTAAGAAGAATCGGGTGAAAGTTGCTATGAAGCTGCATGCACTGTTAATTCGGTCGCCTGAACTGTCATATAGCAACAAATGCTTTCATACTAAAGACTGTTATTTTGAACTATCATATAGCCTTCTATCCTTCAATACGTACCAGAGGTAGTATCTATTAATAGTATTAATAGATTTCTGCAAAAACGGGTATTAATTTAATACCGACTCTGGTACTTGTCTGAATTCCGATTTGGTGGCGTGCGGTCTTTGAGTACAGGAAGACTGCTTCAAAACGAAGGGTCAAAGCGAAGTTTACACAAACAGAACAAAGCCGCGACTTCGCACGGAACAGCTCTGGATTTTACTTTTGAGCTCAACAAACTAAGTTCTCTGAAATTTATTTCAGAGTATATCAGTGATCCGATTTTCCGCTCAAAAAGCCTGCTTGCCAAAAATCACAAAAATAAACAACAGCACCAGCTCAACAGCTCATCTCCAAATCTAATAAACCCTCAAGAACTGACAAAATTACATGTCAATTTTTGCTTTTGGTCAGATTCATCTCATAATGCAACTTCAACTTGCCAACTTTTGAGATCCCGACATTGACATGAGCCAAACTCACTCTAATCACTATTAAATAGCGAGAACCAGTCAAAACGCTGCGTGTTGCCTGTGGCGTGCTAGTTCAACATTCACACAACATCTATGAAAGTTTCCTTCCGATTATAACAATAGAAGCCGTCCATCGACGGCACTATATTCACTTTGCTATTTTGAAGCGGCTAGCTCGTACCCAGTACGTGCAACCAGGATCTGAACATGCTTAAGACAACATGGCTGGGACTCTATGGAGCACATATCGCGACGTGAGTGGTTCTGTTGTCCGGCAGAATTAGACATTTTCCACGCAAACCAGGAAACTACATGCACTCAATTAGCAGACCTCCGTGGATACCGGTATGCATCAACCTAAGTATCTTCCACGATGAAACCTAAATTCAATTCATCGCTCCTCACGTTCGCTGGACAACCACGATTTTGAAAACTCATTCTTCAAAAACAATTTACAACATTTGGCATGGAAGCTAGTACCGGTAGCTTCCAAAGGGCGGGCTCCAAGCGCCGAGACTTCAGTCTCCGCAAACGCGGTGAAAGCCTAAACCTGTAGAAACATGATGCCGATACGTGTTCGATCAAAGCAGCTCACCACCATTTCATTCGAATTTAAGAGCTCGCCCGTGCGCTAGCGCACGGCCTTGTTTCAAAGTGAGTGTTTATTAAAAAATGGATTGGAATTCGTCGTGCACAATTCACTTCATATTCATGTACGCCATTTTAGGATTGTATTGGTTAGGAGATACTGATAGGAACGATACTCAAATGAGGGCGAGGGATAAGATGTACCTCGAAGTATTAGCAAAATGTTAGTTGAAGGAGTGTTGAAGGAATTCAAATTCATCGATCTAGCATCACTTTGCTTCTAATTAAACGGTTGCTACTTCTAACTATGCCAGTCATGCTTGCGTATTTACTCAAGCGAAACCCCTCCCAATGCGTGTAGCTTTCTCACCGTGTATCCATAGGTCACCGGGCGTAGTAATTTTCCTAAATTTTGTTGGCCAAGATAGCTGCAGGAAATGTTCGTTCAAATTGCACTTGTCCGTGAATGATGCGATTTTAGATTTTGTACGTAGTCTTGCATGAAAGTCGGCAATGCAACGACGTACGCATATTGTTATTACACCTACACTGTATGAATGCCCGGACAATAACAAAAAAATCTATTTAATGGGCACGCGCTTCAATATTTTCTAAACGTACGGAATTATCTACACACCACTGTAGTAAACGGAATAGTGTTAATCAGGGGCGGCTGGGTTGGGCTATTGCGTATACTTGAGCGCAATGAATGAAGAGGATTCCGTGGAATACGTTTTCCTGCTTGATTGATACATGTACCATTGGGGTAGTCATTGAGATTCAGATATCACAGCTTGAGTCGGTGACGATCTACATGTAGTTTGTAAGAACAGCTTTGATAGAGAACACGACAGCCCCAACTAAACGCAGTTGTCCTTGGTATGGACATTACCACAAAATAATTTGATCTCCACACACACGAATAAACAGTCGGGGGAGTAGTGGCAGCCACTCAGTTCTGAACGGTTGGCCCGATGAAAAGGACTCCGTCAGGGACCCCCAGCGAACGAAAAGACACTTCGAAGTAAATAAGAATAAGAAACCCGACTAGTATTTTCAATATAGTGTGGACGGTTTACTGTTAGTTAGTAAGAATAACAATGGCGGGTTTATTGCTAGAATGAATGCCAATGGCGGGGTCGCTAAACTTACAAGATCCAAACGCGGGACGCCTGCTTGAGTCCGTATAAAGTTTGCAGCAGTAGACACACGACGCCACCCTCGCCTTCACCTTCAGTCAACGTCAGAAGCTCTCGTAGCTCTTCCGGAAGTTCCATGTAGATCTCCGCTTTGAACTTGCCATACCGGAACGCGGTATCGACGTCGCACTGCTCGATCTCCATTCCGTCCGCGCAGCACTTTGCCAGATTTGCACGGATCGAGTTCAAGTAAGGCGACGGCGAGTACGTTCCCTCGTAATCGATGCAATGAAGTTGCAAGTATCCTTTGACGACCAGGCGAGCTGTGGCGAACGTTTTGCCCCTTCTTATCGCGCTTCTACGCGAATACCCAGCGACAGCTGATTGGCCGCTGGTGTGCTGGCTTGGGTACCAGATGCCAGGTCTTGTTAGCAGTGAGCAACTCCAGTTCACTTGCAATCGCTCTCTTCCATTCGACTTAGTCGTCGCTTGAAGTCGCCTCGTCGTACGTCTTCGGAGCCTCCTCCGTTGCAGCCATGAGCTGTCCTCCTTCAATAACGAGTAATTCGTCGCTTGGTATGACACGACCTTGGCTGACCTTTTGACGCTTATTTCCAATAGCAGAAGGAGCAACAACTTGCTTTTTACGCCCTTCGGCTTCCTCCAGGTCATTGATTTCTATAATGGGTCGAGCGCGCGAGCGAGTAATCATGGGGTATGCCGGGGCAGAAACAATTGTTCTTTCTGTAATCACATCATGTTGAGGATGGATCATGACGTCGTCGTGGATGGTGAGAGTTCGCGACGGTTCATAGCTGGGAGCAGTAGATCGAGGCATAGTGACATCATTTCCGCCATTGTTATCTTCATCATCGACCTCTGTCATGAAATCATCCGGGCTGGTGGTCCCCATGAACTTAACAGTGCGGATGATTTGCACTTTTCCCGTTGTCACGTTAAGCACGCGGTCCCCCTTGCGTAGCACATGAGTCGGCACTTGAATGCTTTGGCGTCTAGCTTGTGGGGATTCTCGTCAGCGATGTGCGCGTAACCGAGTGCACCAAACACCTTCAGGCTCTTGAGCTGACGTTTCTTCTGGTATTCGATATTGTACGGTTTCTTCACGGTCACGGTGGTTGGGAATATTGTTGATGATCCACGTAGACGTGTTGACGGCTTCAGCCCACCACTTCTTGTCGATGCCCTCGCGATACAGCATGCAACGAGCCATCCCGACGAGGCTCAGGTTCATTCGCTCAGCAAGTCCATTTTGCAGGGGCGTGTATGGCACCATCTTCATATGGTGGATGTATTTCTTGACCAGGTACTCCTTGAAGAGTCGACCAGTGTATTCTCCGCTGTTGTCCGAGCGGAGAAGCTTGATATTGTGACCAATAGCGTTTTCCAAGTCGGCCTTGACATCTTGAACTTCGCCAAGACTCTCGACTTCTTCTTCATGAAGTACACCGTGACGTGAGTAGTTCGATAAACGTGAGTTCAGCCACCAGGTGTATTCATCTGCATTGGACCCATGACGTCAGATTATGACCCCCACACTCTTAACGGTTATCTCGGCTTGTGAGGGTAGTTTTCCTCGTGCATCTTTCCGATGCAGCAACCAGAACACACGTCCGCACCCGTAGGCGCTTCTGTAACATGCGGTAGCCCCTCTGCCATCGTGAGTAGCTGCTCGTAGCGGTTGTACGGGATGCGGCCTAGGCGTGCGTGCAACACGCTCCACAGCTCCTTACGAGGTGTCGTTGCAGCACGACACACCTCGCGCCCACTGCCTTCAGCTTGTAGACATTTCCACACAGTTTGGCCTCCATGACGTTTGCGTCCCCAAAGCGAAAGACACGCTTGTCCTTGCTGAACTGCGTGACGACGTCCTTCTCGGCCATCTTCGCTTCCGATACAAGGCTTCCATCAACCTCAGAGATGTACAGAATATCCGACAGCGTGACAGACGTCCATCAGCTTCAACCCGACGGTGCCAATTGCAACTGCGTCGATCTTCGTGCCATCCGCGATCGTGATGCAGACTGGCGTCTCCATCTCCTTCATGAACACGAACTTGTCCCGGACGCTGGTCATGTGCGAGCTTGCACCAGAGTCGACGAGCCACTCAGTCTTCCCATCGCACCCGTTGCCGTGAACGCGAAGTCGGAGGTCTCTCTCTCGACTTGTCCGCGTCCCTCGTCGGCCTTCTTCTTGCGGCACTATGTTTGCTTGTGCCCAGGCTCGCAGTAGAAGCACTTTCCCGTGAACTTGCGCTTGCCGTAGTCCTTCTTGGCCACGAACGCCTTCTGTTGAGCCGATGATTCATCCAGAGAGCTTGGATCGCGTACGCCAACGTCATGTCCGGCGTGGTCTCGAGGACGGTACTGATCATCAGGTACTCGTCCGTCAGACTACCGAGCAGCAACACGAGCTGTCGGATCTCATCCAGAGGCTCACTGATCGTCTACATCGGCAAGACAATCTCCTTGAACTGGTCCACGTGCACCACTAACCGCGCACCAGACTCCTTCTTGAAGTTGTGCAACTTCTTGATGACGATGAGCCGGTTTTTCAGCATGTTCCAGTTGAACTGCTCCTCGAGCATGTGCCACGTGTCGACAGCCGATGTCGCTTCGCGGATGTAGACTTGGTATGTGAGACTCACGTCATCAGCGATCACATCAAGGGCTTTCAGATCGTCCATCTTCCGTTGTGCCGTAAAGCGATCGCTCAGCGCGCCGAGCTCTGGCATGCTGATGTGGGCCAGTAGTACCTTGGGCGAGCGCTTCATCCTAATGTTGAACTCCCAGTGGAAGTATCTGCCTTCCATGAGTTTGACGGTATCAGCGTAGCTTGGGCTAATAACCAATTGCGAATGTAGACGTAGCTTGGAAGTCGAGATGAGGGGTAGGATGGAAATCCTCAAGTGAGCTCGATTGGGTTAAATGTCTTGGTCTGCCTGCCTCTCCTACAAGTGCAATGCCGTTACCGGTCCTTCTTAATGCGCGGCGAAACCATCTGAGGCACGGCCAAACGATTTGAGACGCGGCCCAAACGATGCCCATCATAAGATCGTTATCAGTTGAAGTTGTCAACCAATCACGATACCGTACGTGAGGTAGCCCAGCTTATCACCTTGCAGCACTCGTGCTTTTTCGCCAATCAACCCATATACCGCGTGCCCCAGGCTACATCAATAGTTGTATAAACGCGTCAACGTAGGTATTCGGACAGAGACTGCGAAGTGTCAAGCGCAACATGTAAGTCAGCGAAAAAGCGGTAGAAATTTTGGTAAACTTCCTTTTGCGCGCAAGTTTGTAACCATGTACCACTCTATATAGTACACAACCTTGAGTAAATGTATTATTAAAAGAAACCAGTTAAAAATGTATATCTAACAAGTAATTAATGTTTTTCTGGAATGTAGCGCACTACAGCTCAGCACAGTTCACTTGGAGTGCGATTTCTCACTGCGTGCATCTGAATTATAATAGCAGCATTCTGTTTGGCACTGGCTCTCAATCGAACTACAAAACAAGTTTCAGAGCGCTTGGAGATGTCTGCTGATGACCAAGACAACAGTAAACGAGATGGAGGTGGCTGGTGTACGCACCTTCTAGAAGCGATCGCGAACCAATTCGTCGCTTGAAGCCTTGTCGCTCATTTCGATTGGTAGTTTAAGTGTAAGCGATATGGAGACATTCACTAATGTGCTTGTTGGTCGTTGCACCGGTCCAACAAACTCTTCACCAAGGAGAGGAAATGGAAGTAAATAGATTATCTGTGGAGCTGCTGCCAGCTCCTTACGGGCTTTTGCCCCTTTCTCGTACAGGGACCAGGTTTTCTGAGAATGTCTATGACCGCATCTCTTACCTTTGACCCGGAGCCCAGATCAGGCCTTCAACCTTACCTTTGGAAGGCCTCCGATATGCAAGACCACACGCCTCCCTCAAAGCTACAACCTTGAACTCCAGTGTTGCTCGTTAGCACTCAATTGGATTCTCCAATTCCATCAGTGATTAGCAGCTTCTTCAATCGTTGCTTGTCCAGCGGCTTCGTGAAGGCGTCTGCCGGATTGTCTGCACCATTCACTTTGTGCAGACCAATAACTCTTTTCAGCTCTTGCTCACGCACGAAATGCCACCGAAGATCGATGTGGCGAGTTCGACGACTGTACGTTCGATTGGTTGCCAATACATGTGCAGCTTGATTGTCAATTCCAAGCTTTAGCTCCACAGACTTCTGCGGCACCATTTCCGACATAATGTTGCTTGCAGCTACCACCTCCATTGCAGCCTTGCATGCGGCGATGTACTCTGCCTCTGCGGTTGAGAGTGCCACAATGGACTGCCGTCTCGACATCCACAAAACAGCACCTCCTGCAATCGTATAGACGAAGTATGTCGTACTTTTGCGTGACGCAGGGTCGTTGGCCCAGTCACTGTCACAGAAACCGTCCAGAACAATAGCCCCTGGCACCTCCTCCGGTTTTCGTCAGTTATCCCATTATCAGTAGTACCAGCAAGATACCACAGTACCCGTTTCGGCGTTCCCACATGTCTTGCGGATGGTTTGGACACGAAGCGGCTTAATTGTCCTACAGCAAAAGCTACGTCCGGTCTCGTTCCCGTGGCCAAGTACATCAGCATTCCGATAGCCTTCAATAGTCAAAGCTAGTGTCCGACTGCTCACCATCATCCAAAGGTACCAGCCGCACATTCGTCTCCATCGGGTTTCCTACGGCATGGGCGTTCTCGTACAAACGTTTAGAAAATATCACGCGCATATTTACTCTGGCGAATGCTGGTGCTCTGTTCAATCTCGACGCCTAGATACTCCTTCAGGTACCCTGGTCCTTGATACCATACGCCTTGTCTAGCGCCAAGAACAGTTTGCACTTGTCCCCCTCGTTGTTGGTCGCCACCATGATGTCATCAACGTAGACAAGCACCAACACGATTGACCCCCTTCGACCTTGTAGAACAGGCATGGTTAAGTGAATGAGCGCAGGTAGTCGTGTTCCAAGAACCAGTTGTTCAACTCTGTGTTTCATTCTCGCCCAGATTGCCTCAGCTCATACATTGCCTTTATCACCACGTACACGGGCCCATTGATCTCACAGGGAAAGCCGTCAATTGATTTCAGATATTGGCGGATCTTCAACAATGCATTCAGATATGCTGTGTTGATATCTCCCCGTAGAGCAATAGGTGAAGCACAGCAGCAAGGGCAACGGGCATCCGGAACGAGGATATTCTCGCAACAGGAGCAAACGTCTCAGCGAAATCGATCCCTGGTCTTTGGTAGTTACCGAAAGCCACGATTCTCAACTTGAAGCAGGTTAAATCCCTGACGGTCAATCTTGAGTGAGCGCACCCAACGTGTGTTAAGTGCACGGTTCACTTAACCGGTCGGGTTGACCAAAAAGGAACCGGATGTTTGCGGTTTGGAGAAGCCACGGCAGAAGTGGATTTGACAGCAAAGTGCGCGGAGCCCCAGAGAGCAGAAGATGAAGAAGGCCCAGGGCCCCAACAATGACGCCTTCAGTGACCCCCCGCGTCTCTCACGTGCGCCGATTCGCTACGAAACAACCTGGTCCGCCTGGAGTGTCTTCACGAGCTTGATGATGAAGAGTTGGACGGCCCGATTTACGTGAGGCTTCAGGAACCTCGCTTTAGCCAGCGAGGGCACACCCCCTTCATTCACGACGACGCCTCGCGCCGCCCCGGATAAGTCTGCCAACGTCTGGTTTACCCGCGTGAGATTGATGCGTCGCCGTCGCGCCCGGAGTCGCTGAACGAATAGGCTACCCAGCTAGTGGTGATTCCGTTCTCCAGGCTCACGCGCCCATCGGAGGATCTTAGCGTGGAGGTCCGGGACCGCCCGCTACTGCTGCTATTCGGCTTCGTCCGTTTCAGCTCCTGTTACGTCGCGTCAGCTGCTGGGCCTTCGTCTCGTGCGTACGTCGAGATGACCCTGGACGTCCACCTAGTGGTCCAAGTGATCGCATACTGCTCAACGGAAAGGCTTAGCTTTAATGCTAACACGGGGCCCTCTTTAAGGCTTAGCTGCTCTTTTATTTGTGTGGCGGCTATTCGATGCTTTACTAATCGACCTGCAATCAATGTGATTATACCGTGCGACCAAGCCTGGTCTTCGCGAATTACGCGCAATGAATTCGTTGCTGGCTGGTGCCACGGGGCACCAGATCAATCACGTCCCATGAGGCGTTTCGCCCGATTTCGTTCGCGATGGTTGGAAGTCATTCCCCGCAGGACAGTCATACTCGCGTGCACAAACTTCATCGAGACACATTCGTGCCGACGGGATCAGACGCTTGTGTGGACTTTGAGACCGAGCGCATTCCTGTTGTTGCCGAGTACGGTCGCATGATGACAGTCAGCCCGCTCACCTACGGACAGATGTACATTGATCCAACCCGTCCATCGACAAGGATGGACAAGGACGTCGACAGTGACGCAGAGTCTCCGTCGGAGGTCCTGGCCGCGCATTTATCCAGAGGCCGACCGCTACCGCGTGGCTTCCCTAATGTTGAACGGGACGGTGCCACCTCTATCTGTGGAAGGACCAAGTCCAGCGGTGCCCGGTATCACAGCACCAACGCCGCTTCCTGCCGAGGGAATGCTTGCAGAACTCGCCGAGTTTACTAGAACCACACAGATGAGCAAGCTGCTCAACAAATCTTTCAGGGTGAACTACTGCAGCGCTTTCAATCTCCGGTCGTGGCAACTGCCAATGCATCTTCCGACCAAATCTCGCGTGATGAAGGAGCTGACGGAGTCATACCTCGGGTTGTTCACGCTGGTCGACTCTGTTCTCGCGAAAAGGGTCATGGATACCGCGAGGCACGCAGTTGTAGCCCATCTCCGCCCACGCGGCGCCGGTCACGAAGCCGTCCGCGGTCAGAACATCATCCTCGCAGGCGTAGCAGATCGAGCGAGCGTGTACGTTCTCCATCACCTGATATTACTTCACCCCGGCAGTGGTGCGTCGCCATCAGCTTCGATCGCGGAGCCGGAACCGCCACGGGTCCCCGGACGTTGCGTCACCCCACCGCCGCCGGACGGGAATTGATGGGATCGAGTACCATACTTAGTCATCACCCGGTTACACGGGCAGACAACCTCGGCTATCGCGAGGACCTGCACGGTACAGTTATCGTGACGAGTCTACCCGATCAGAGAGTCAGTTCCGATCTCGATCACCCCTCGACGCCAACGCTCAAATTCTCCACAGCAGCCAACTCAGTCGTCGTCGTCAAGACGCGAGCGCGATCCTTTTGCTAGCTGGAGGCATGCTGAAGTGTCCCGGCGGAATATGCCAAGTGTTTCAGGCTCCGACCACACTCGTATGCAGAGACTGGAACTGCCTACGGCCACGTCTGGGTTTCGTCCCTCGCAAGCCGAATTACGCGTTCATCAAGTGGATCAAGTCGGTCCCCGCCCACAGGGTAGGTTGTTAATGCTAACTTGTCTTCCTTTTGGCTGCTGTCGCTGTTAGACCGGGTCTCTACTATTCTCCAGCAAGAAGCAATGCGCGGTCAGTACCGTGTTACAAAGTCACTACCAAAATGGTTTTCGCTGTGGATTTCGGCTCCCGCCCGCTTGACCATTTTCTTCCGCCGTCGGACGGTGGTGAGGGCAGAATCGTGACACATGATTCCACCACGTGGTCGTCCGGCGACACCACTTCGATTGCTTCTATCCAGTCGATTGGTGATCTACAACGTACGGTACGCTGCATCCATGATGCGGCTATTGAGTGGTACCCTTCGGTAGTCGCTGACGTCTTTGGCGACGTCCACCGCGAATCGCTTTCTCGTCTCCTGGATGACTCTCCCGAGAGCCTGGTCCATGCGACGGTGAACTTGTATACGCATGTGTTTACTACTCTTTTTCATGCTATCGGTTAAGAGCGGCACGCATCGTCACTACTGGAGCAAGCTCAGCGTATAATGGCCCAAGGCTCCGCAGACTATCACCGGCTGGTCCATCAGGTGATCGACCGAGGTTTGATTTCTACCTGGGCCAGGTCACAAGGAGTCCAATCTCAAAGTACGCGGGTTCCAAACCACGTCTGCCAGAATCGACATGGATCGTGTCACACCGGTGCACGTGGGTCTCGTTCTCAACGCCCGGTAACTTCGACTTTACCGCCGCACATCGCGCGTCAGGTTCCCCTTCATGTGGGTAAGCAGGTCTGCCTCCGATACCAAACGCTGAAAGGCTTTGATTTTCAGTCGTGTACGCATGCGCACGCCCGGGTTCGACTTCCTGTCGAAGTGCCTACGTATATCGTCGCCAAAAGGGGCCCATTGGCCGACGACCATCCAAACCCTAGCGCGTGATGCCGCGGAGGCGGACAGCCGTGCAAGGGTCCTATGGTTTTCAATATGACAATCTAGTTCGCCTCTGTACAGTGATCGTTTCACGGCATTATCCACAGCTATCCGACCAAGTTCGGATCCCTTTCCCTCTGAACTGAATCGGCCAGTGCCGTACCCATCCCTATCCGAAGCAACCCCGGCATCAAGGCTTTCCTAACTGTGACTCCCGCTACTACACCGCCAGCACAATTGATCATTTCCTTTGACGGCGGGGCTCGTACCGCATCGGGTCTAAGTGAGTTTGCGGGCTGCATTTGGACGAAGGCAGGCGAGTTATTGTGATGGATAGCCGACACGACACACTCCGGTGGAATGAATAACGAGATGGAAGCCAGGGCTTTGTTGGAAGGGCTTCAGTGGCCCCTTCGCAATTCGTCACGCTCACCCGCCTCAGTTTACGGTGACTCAGCGGTCGTGATCAACATGGCGATCGGCGCGTTCCAAGTACATGCCAGACACCTTGCCAGTGGTCCGTAGTATCCGAGAAATTCTCTCTCGATGCCGTTACGTCGTTCTCCGGGCGGTTCCTAGATTGTTCAATGTAGCGGCCGATGCATTGTGCAATAGGGTTATGGACTCAGGTCTACAACGGCTCATGGGGCTCGGAACAACGTGGCCTCTCCCGGTCGTCGGATGCCAACACCCAATTGAGCGTGGTCGCACTCCTGGTCCAGACGTGGACTATTGGTCCTATGACTCTGGTCAATAGCGGACCCGGTGGTCCTTAGTGATGCTCGACTTCAGCAGGGTCGCTCATCTGGTCCAAAGATATTACCTGCGCCAACAGCACTGGTTGTGCCGGATATACACTGATACCTCGGCCCAACTCACCGTGCACACATCGGCTCGGTTTGCTCGATCCCCTTCGATACAACCACCGTACGAACTTGCACAGTCAATGGACTCAAAAGATGTGTACCACTCGGCGTTTTCGGGCCTTCCACGCGGTTGCCCGTCGATATCACATTTCGTCTGATGAACAATGTCTTCTTGCTGCCTACATCCGATCAATTCACCATCCCATGGGTGGATGTACACTTCCTCAGCGGTGTACTCAGGTTGCCAGACATGGGGATCGCTGGTACGTTACGGTTATTTCGAGGTCAGACCTTCACCGATACGCGGCCCAACAAGGCGTTGCGGCCTCAACTATATCGTCGTCATCTTGCGAATTATCCTGATCTTGCACTCATATGTAGCATTGCTGATTCTGGCACAGCAATGCTACAGATGAGTGCAAGATCAGGATAATTCGCAAGTACCTCATTGGGTCAAGTCCAACCGCCCAGTTGGAGTCCGACCGGTTCCAACCAATTATCCCAGCGCGTTGGCAGGAACTGCTGTGGTTACCCATCGCCTCATATAGAACTACTACAACGGACGCTGTATTGTTGCTACGGCTCTGGATCTTGTACGAGAACCGGCGTTCCATTTTAGCGCGTTTGCGTTAGTTCCCAAAAAGGGCACCCTTTGTCCGTTGATGGACGGACAATCCACGACCTATCGGCTCCTGCTGGATTCTCCGTCAACGACGCTACCAACTGCGCGCTGATACCAGTCGCGCAATTGGACGCGTACCATATCATTGCGCTGCGCATACTCGATTTGATTGTTCGGTACCCGGGATGCGCAATCTACGCGCTCGTAGCGGATATAGCCGACGCATTTCATCACGTGCCGGTGCACGAAAAGCATGCGTCGGCATTTGGGGGATTTCCCACGATCGCAGATAGGCATCGTCTCCGGGATGGCAGTGTTCGGGTGGACTGCTTCACCCGGGGTTTTCGCGGTCTTGGGCAAAGCAGTCAGGCAGTACCAAAGAAAGGGATCTTCCTACGTTCGTGGATACCCCGAGCCGTTCTGGATATTCCAATGGGTGGACGACATTGTCCTCATCGAGGTCGATATTGATGACAGGTTGCTGCATGCAGAACGCAGATTACGAAACGGCATCAAGTAGTTTTGGGTCAGACGGCTGGCACGAAGAAAATGTAATACGTGCACGCAGCGGGTTCACGTGGTCGGTATTGACTGGAATATCCCGGAGGCAACCGTGACAATACCTCAAAAGACGATCGACAAAACGAGGCGGGTAGTAGATGAAACACTGGCCAAACGGTTCATCTTAGGTGGCCAACAAAAGAGCTGGTGGGGGACTTTCAGACAATGATCGAGAAATTTGAATGGCACGCCAGATTCTCGGCGGATGCTGTATCTGGCCGAGTCTGGATAAACTGACACGTAGCGGCCCTACCGCGCCGGGATGGCGGGCTTGACATCCCGAATCTGAAATTTGATCTGCTGGCACACGCCGCGGTCACGGTGAACACGTGGGCGCTCGAAGCTGACGCCGCGACTCTAGTGCTTGGAGACGTGATTGCAGGTGCAGACGCCCTGGGCCTTGCGCAAAAATTATACGTGTTTCCTAGGGTTACGCTTCCACCCAAACAGGGACCAAGACTGCGGGGACACGCTCTGGACTACTGGTGTTCAACTTTGCAATGCTATCGGCGGCGTAGTGGCGGTAGCGGCGAAAGACGACGTGGTGATGGCGCTTCACTGCCTCCAATACTTCCGCGGACCCATTTCTCTAGCGTGGTGGGGTAGACGGCTCGTCGTCGACGCTTCTTTGCTGAGCGGACACCTGTGGGCTCGATACTCGACGGTGGAGGCGCACCAACACGGAGTGTTTTGCGTTGAATGGCTCCCATACCTCGTCCTCAAGGATCTAAGAATACACTCTGAAAATGTCACTACGGCTAATCCTGCGTCGCGCTTCTGGAGTATCTGTGCCGAGGGGGCACAACTCAAAGACGTAATTCATTGGACTTGGACGCGGCAGCATCGCCTCGCCGTCACGGTGCGCTGACCAAGACAGTTCAACGGCACGTCGACCTACTCATGCAGCTTCTGATCCTGAATTTACCACAGATCGTGCTGCCTGGAGATCACTCCGGCGTGGTAAGGTATTCTACGCAAGAACCAGGGGTGCGCCGATTCGCCGCTGTCTAACCAGCGAACGGAACCTCATTGGATCGGAAACGCCAGAGAACGCGACGCCTCGACGAACCACCATCTTCTCGCATAGAGATCTCACGCGCCACATGCAGCAGGATGTGGGGCCGGCGGCGACGATAGACTTGGTGCACCCACATCCGAGACTCGCCCGTATGCCCTGCCTCTGGATGGGGAGAGAAGGTGAAAAACTACCCGAAAGTCTTACAAGGCTGAATTTGGGGCCAGGCGGGTGCTGAAAGGCAAGACCATCTGTGCTGACCGTCAAGGTAAATGGGAGCGCCTGGGCCAAGCGGTTGCTGAAAGGCAAGACCATCAGTGCTGACCGTCAAGGTAAATGGGAGCGCCTGAGCCGACCGGCGGCTGCACGTCTGAAGACCTTAACCTGGAAGCGGATTAGACGAATCGTCGGATGAACCCTGGGGAGCAGCTCCTGTACCAAGTCAAACTGCATGCGCTGTCGGTATATAACCCGGTGACATCGACTTTGGGTTGCCCGCACCCTGGGTGCGAACGAGTTGCCAGCGTAGACTTGTTTCACGTCTTCTGGGAATGCCCAGCAGCCAGGATTCTTCGCGACATCCTGGTGAGCAGATGGGAGTCAGCTGAACTCCGCCTCGCTGCTTATGAGGAGGCGATCTTTGCTTTGGCATTACCTGTGATCCCTGACGGAATCGCCAAAGCCACAGGACGAGTCGTGGTCGCCCCACGACGCAGACATCGCAGAACTGGGCGCAACGGTGGACAACATGGTCCGGAGCTGCTGGTAGCCCAGTACCTACATGCTGTCTGGCGCTGGAGGGTATCGCACTTCGACCTGCTCAACGACGTGACTCCTGAGTATCACTCCGCCGGCCTGAAGATGAGATTGAACCATGGGCACTTAGACGTGACGAGGGATTACTACGAAGTTCTTCCACCAGCCATACGCACTTCGTTGTGCAAGGGCATCTGCGCGATGCTGAGCGCGGGCTGGGATGGCACGCTCGAGGGACCGCCCATATCTGGGCACTTCTACTTACTAGCAGTCGCAGGGGACCAAGGTACTGAAACTCGCCTGTGCAGCAACGGAGTGGTCATCGCGAAGTTCCACCCGGTTACTGGTGCATATCAATTAATGCAGATAGGCAGCGCGAGCAACTCTGGCACCAACATGGTTCCTCTACGGGCTTCCTATTCGGCCCTCGCGTGGGGACTACGCCGTTGCCTGAACTCGTTCTGGGGACCGTTACACGTCGTGGGAGACAATGCAGACGCCACAAGACAACAACTAAACCGTACCCCGCCTCAGGTGAAACATCTGAGGGGTGAATACTGGAAGGCTAGACGACTCGCGGACGCGACAGCGGTGATCAGCTGGACGACATAGACCCGGTACTACAACCGCACTGCGCGGGAACTTGCCCGGATAGCACTGTCAACGGGCCGCAATATTGAATGGAACGCTGGCGCATTGTCAGCGACTGGGGCCACATGGGCCGGCATCACGCAGTTCGTCGCTGTGGATGTGGCACAATGGTTGCTGGAGCACGAGAAATCGACCAACTCGATGGTCGTGGAGACGAGGTGTAACTCCGCAGGGGCCGCCCCTGGATGACGGCAAGAGGACGGCAATAGACTCACTGTTCACACTAATGGCAACAGTAGAACATGGGCATTATGTGGCGTTAGCTTAGGTTAATTGACATTAATGTACCCCACTTCAAAAACAAACGGTTCATCTCCCAGAAACGGATTGATAGTGTCGTGGGGTACTACGACACGTGGTGATATTTATCCCCGTTGCAAAACCGTTCGTACAACGATTGGTAGCGACCCAGCTATCCACGAAACGGACGACCATGCACTCTGATGACAAATGAACTCCGGGCAGACCTCGAGTGGTGGAAGGACCTGGTGTTTGAAAATGAGTTTTCGGAGTACCAATGTCGATGTTTGCGGAAGATCTTCCAGGGTCGGACGGGTGGACGTTCTAAACGAGAACGGACACACCGTAGTTTACGGTCTGGCACCAAGGCGATCGCATCGCTTCCGGTTGGAAGGATCGTCTGACGAACAATCACTAGCGGGTATCCTGCTTCAGGTGGTGGAGCAATGGGTTGCAGTCGACCCTCACCAAACAAAGTGTGGCCACGTGCACCTTTATGTCAAGAACCGATGGGAAGCCAACCTTCTTGAAACGATGAATTGCAGAGACCCGGGGCCCAGCAGCTTCTAAGAGCCCTGACTCTAGTTCAAGCTCGGCGTTGACTGATGCTCTCAGTGAGCCAGGTCCTAACGCGCGCGACCGAGCCAAAACAATGTGATGTGCATTCACCAACTGATATATCTGAACTTCAATATGCACAGGTAGATTGCGCGAGGTGGCGCACAAGCAACCAGAGACCTCACACGAGCGGCCATCAACGCGTCGTCCCTGCCGACTTACCAGAAGAAATTCCGCCACTGGATTGACTTCTGTCAGGAATTTGGATTTCCAATCTGGCTCAACCAGCTTTCACAGGAGAGGCAAGCCCGCATCGTTGGACTATTTGCAGGACTTTGTGCACTTGAAGGACACAACACAAGAAAGCGGGGTAACAAGTACCAGACGTTTGACGGGAAAAGAGCGGCGGTCGCCTTTGCCCATCGTTGCGAACGAAACGCACGACTCAATTACAAGACTCCGGAATTAGATCTTGTTGCTCGGGGCGTTAACCGCACCAACAGTAGCGTTGACCGGAAAGAACCCGTTACCACTCCCATGTTGCTCGAAATGCACAATAAGCTTCGGACACGCTGTACGGGAGCCGAGGCAGACATGAACGACATGTTGTGGGGGTCTATCCTCATTGGATTCTTTTCTTGACCGCAGCTCAGAGCTATGGGGCCCGGTAAAGAAGGACCTTCTACGGGTGGAGTCACCCATTGTGTGAAGGCAATCGATGTCATTCTGAGAGACAGCAATGGACGGCAGACGACACCGCTGAATCGAAACGCCGAATCAGTGGAAATCATCTTCAGATCACACAAAGGTGATCCGACTCGCCAAGGAACAACTATCCGTCACTACCGATACAATCAACGACTGCTCTGTCTGGTGGCAGCAGCAGAGCTGTACTTACGCACCAGGCATGAATGGGAGGCAAGCGGCCAACAGCTCGGGCCTAATCTGACTTCGACAAACAAGTCCACGACGATCCCGAAATCGACTGTCGCGAAGACGATCTAGGTGGCAGCACAGACAATTGGAGCAGATCCCAACCAATACTCTACCCACTCTCTACGTATCGGAGGAGCATGTGCGCTCCTGGCGGCCGGTAAGAGTGAGTTGGTAATACGCCTGATGGGGAGATGGTCGAGTTGGTGCTTCTCCGTCTACACACGCCTGAGACCCGGTATGCTGCAATGACAGGCGCCCCTTGAGGCATCCACAGCCGACCTGTCATATACAATTAGTTCTTGAATTTCATGCACATTAAATTAAACGGTTAGAAATTAATTTGAGATCGGCCAAAAGGAACCCAAAACATGTGGTCTGCTGATTCAAACATCTTTATTAAAAGCTCTATTAAACTGATCGAACCTGCATCTGCTCCCGGAACTGGAAAGGCGACCCCGCTTGCAGAGAATAAGCCACAATCACTTCAGTAAAATCGTCCTGAGTTCCAGCTTCATTTTAACGGTTGTTTCGGTAAAACGGATAAGCGGTTGTCCATATATCGAGTTTTGAATCAACCCACTGTAAAAATTCTACTAAACTGGCCAAACCTTACACTTATAGATACCACCTTCCGGTATCAGTAGAACAGGAGTAATATGTCCGGACTGCATTATGGCAATGTACAGTCTCTTGTTCGGATGCAGGAGGCAGGGGCTAATGGTAATACAAATATGCATAATATTTTCAGGGTATTAGTAGTACTATTTTGGGCAAAAATAACTATATTCTTTCAAAATGCAAAAGAGTACCATAATATTTAAATATCATCGAGGATTCTTCAAGATATCAGATATAAAAATGATATAAAGTGATATCCGCATGAACACCATGTGTGATGGAGCTTGCTCAAGCATATTCGAGCTATCCGGCTAATGGTGTGCATTGTCGTCGCCTCATGTGTAGCACGTTGTTGTGCTGGGGACCAGCTGGAGTAGTCGGTGGTGCGGATGCCCTTGGCCGTCTATTGCGTAGTATGCCAATTATGTTGGTGGGCCTACACGTAGTAAATATCTGTGTCGGTATTATGCATACTCTCCCTGCATATATTATGCAAAAATATCTGTGTCGGATATTATGCATAGCCCCCAGTATTTATTATGCATATTCCACGTGAATATTAATGGTACTTCGGAGTAAGTACGAGTTTTGGAAAGGTATATATTTGGATGGCGGGCTGAGGATACCGGTACACCCAGAGGAGCTTCTACTGACGTGCACAGCTATAGGAAAACGCGCACGAGTAAATGAGCATCGCATCGGCAGTGCTGCCCAGTGTTTAGCCAACTTCAGCTGTTGCCCTAGTGCCGCCGACCAACCAGGTCGTCTATTATAAATTATATAGTGAGTGATCACTAATCTGTTTTAGGTGTGTTTTGATTAGTTGAAAACATTTATTGCGTAATCATTTTGGAAAGATCAAATATTCGAATATATTCGCCAAGTAGTAGATATCAATATTCGCTTTCAAAATGAAAATATTATGCATACTTTAAATATCATCATATCATTTTGAATATATTCGCATCCCCTATTTTGAGGTTACCATTAGCCCTGGCTGGAGCTGGAAATTCCAGCTGGAATACAGGAACCGGTACTGTACGTCGACGTGATTACCACGCTCATTTCTTCAAGAAACATCAACAAGATGGGCAACCAAACTATCGATGGATGTCAAGATCGAGTTTCTTAGTGTGATCCTGCCAGCAACTGAGAAGAAGAGGACCGGCCCGGCTAGATCAGCACGCAGCCAACTGGATGAGAACCTGCTGTCGAAAGTATTCGCATACGCGTCGCAGCGTGTGAACTTTCACACGAAAAACGATAGGTGGTCTGAGCGGCCATCCGCTCCGATTTAGTCTCGACTAATAGACCCCGCTCTTGACACTTTTATCGACGGCAATAATCCATGCATTGCAGAAAACTAAAGCATTCATGGACCTTCGCAACATTTGTATTGTGGACGCTATACTGTTCATACGAACTGTACGATTGGACTTTGGAGAACCAACATCATCGGAAACCATCGTGGTCTAGACCGTTGGCCTGAAATTGGCGAAGCGTTGGCCACGTTTGTACAGTAGTACTTACTCTCCTTTGAAATCCAACGCAGTCTTGTAATCCGTCCAATATTTCTGGTAAACCAGACCCTCCACACTGTCCGGAGCAGGTTTTTTCAACCAGCTGTACACGATCTTCGGGCTTCTCTTTTCTCCAAGCCACTTGTCCAGGAGCTGGTTCTGAAGCGACCGACCGTTCTCCTTTGTTTCAAAGTGGGTTTTCCTTCAATGATAATTTTCGACAGATCTTCGTCACCGTACTTTTTCCTTAAAAGCCGATGAAGTCCGTGGTGTCTCTTCCGCGTAGAATTAGCCGTGGGTTCTTTGGCGGGTTCTTCTTCTCGAATTGGTTTAAGAACCGCCGAAACGTTTTAGTCAAGAGTGGGTTATCGAGCCGCATGTTGAATTCCTTGTGAAGTTTCAGTACGTCGTCGAAGACATTGTCCAGCGACAGTTGGCTATCCAGCCAGCCTTTAATCTGCGCATCCTGCAAATCACGCGCAGCATTCATCGTAGTAGCCTCCCGACTACCCTTGGACATCTCGATCATCCTTGCCACAGCCTTGCCGCCGTAACGATCCGTCGCTTCTGAGATCGTCAACGAGGCGTCACGTTTCTTCTCGACGAGATCATCAACATATGTGATCCACGTTTTTCATCCAGATCGTCGAGCACTTTATTTTATCATCCACAACAATCCTGGGCGCTCGATTGTACTTCTTCATGTACGTTATCATGAGCGTATCGGCGTTTCCATGCAATAGCTCGGAGACTTCCGCTGCGGGTTTCTTTTCTCGGGCCCATTTATTGAGTAACGAGAGCTCCAGGTCCGTGGCCATCTTTTCCGTACTGGGGACATTTTTTGCTGCGATGAGTGCCTGCGATAATGTGTCGTCGGTATATTTTACCAGTAGTGACTTGATCATATCTGTTTTCTGGTCGGGGTACCTCTTGTTGAAATCATACAAGTACCTGGTCCACATTTTAAACATTGGATCGTCGAGAAAGTTGTCTGCATTCATGATCCATTCGGGCGGGTCTGCACCATTAGTTGCGCGAGTGATATGGCGACGACCAATGGCTTCATGTCCACCGGCGACATTTTTCTTCAAATACCATCGGAACTTCTGGGACAGTATCCATTTGGCCATGCCACTCATCTCGGGTATTTTCATCGCCTCCTCAACCACGTTTTCAACATTGAATTGACTGTGGATGGCAATGTACACCGACGTTTCGTCTTGAGGATTCTTAGTGTTGAATTTCTGCAGGTATTTGACCCAAGTTTTCACCAAAGGACTTCCAAATACTTCAGGGAGAACCTGGTCGGCCTTGATCTCATGGAGTCCTAGTATCGCGAACACTTTTCCAGGGGTTCGTTTTTGCTCTGTAAACGTTGAATCTGCTCGGCCTGCAATTTGGTGGCAATTTTTTCGTACTTCGAATCCTCTTGGCCTCTTGGAGTATTTTGAACAGAATGCCGTCGCCGTACTGAGTCGCCACCTTTGAGACTAGCGATACTACCTCGTCGGTATGCTTTGTGTTCCAATTGTCGAAATACCTGACCAAATCGGCGAATTGAGAATTCATGAAAAGACCACTAGCAGTTTCGTCCGCACCAAGTATCTTCAAGACTTCATTCGGGGATTTCCCAATAGCCGACCAGTGCTGAATTTGATCGGCGTGTAGTTTGGTCGCTAGACTCTGGGTACTGCGGGTTTTCTTTGCTGCCTTCAGTATTTTGAACACAACTTCGTCATCTTACCGACCAATTAAACTTGGAAGCATCGATACTGCCTCGTCAGTATGCTTTGTGCTCCAATCGCCGAAATACTTGACCAATTCAGCAACACGAGAGTCCGTCAAAACCACTCGCTGGCTTATCCGAACCAGCTATCTTAACCCTTCTAACCCCGCCGCTTATTCTGTATCCTACAGAATAAGGAATAAGCTTGGTTATAGTATGCTCTAAAAACAGCCGAAATTATGCTGTTGTAGCCCCCTTCAGGTAAACTGTACAGAGATCGTGCACTTCTAGCACAAAGCAGCTACGAATGATGACAAAACATGAACAGTGTACCCACCAGCTGCAAAAATTATGAGCTATCATTGGCCCTCGCGAGCGTAACACACCGCCAAAAACCTCCTGAGCTTCAATACCCGTCAATTTCGGTACGAGGCCATCGTGATCCAGCGTTGACACCGACCATCCGTTAAAGGTTCCACGCTGCCGCCGCAGCTCGCGCGCAGAGGAAAAATCGCCCAGTTCATAACTAACGGTATTAGTGAGAAGGAACAGGGCGATTATTCCTCTGCGCGCGCTCGAAGACACCAGCCATATCTATGAAGTGGTCAGTTTGTATTGAAGAGATAACATGCAACCATCTCCTCGACTGACGCCTCCTCCTCGTTTCCTTGTGATCTTTCCTAGACGTACATGACAGCGAGCGGCACTAAGACCTCGAACAAGTCGCTGCAATACGCACTGAAGAAACCCGTCTCGGGAGACCCTGTCTTTTGATTCTGCGAATGCTGAGAAGACATTCCGCAGGTACTGGAGACGCTTGGTTTGATATTGCGATGATTAGAATGCCTCCGTTTTGTCTAATGCGCGCTCGTGCATGGGATTCGTATAGAGACCAAGTCCTCCATGTCCATGTTCGTATTTGGTGCTTGCTTTCTTCGTTAGTGAAATACAATGTACGATGTACCCTTAGTGACGGCCATGTTGTATTTTCGTATATCCTCTGTATCATCCGGAATAACATCCAATTCTACCTGAGCTTCTTCTGTATCATTCAGAATTAACGCTGCCGCCAAAAGCAATAATAGAGTTGGGGACTGGAGCGCATACACACTCCAACAAGCCAATCGTGGTTTCAATTGTATTTCTTAGTGGCGATACAGGAAGCACATCGGAAAGTTTGGTGTTGTAGGTCGCAGAAGCCTCACAGCGATCGCATTAGTTGGCACAGGCATCGTAAAAGAAGAGGATGAGGTAACCGCCACTCCAATCACTGTATACGACGCATGTTTTGCTGATACGAGGTTGAGAGTGTGTGGCGAGTCTTGTAGGCACCGGGGAGGACGTTGTTGGCGGTCAGATAGTCGCTGGAATGCTATAAGCATGTAATACAATAACAGCATTAGTTCTAGCCTCATAGTTCACATTTAAACGCTTACCAACGCAAACGTCAACACCACGCCTTGGGTCTTCTAGTCCTCTCCTTCTTGTATCATGCGGCGGTGCTTCACGAGGCCTGTATCTTTCAGGGGCCTCCTTACTTCGACAGCGCGTGCCATCACTGTTGATCCAGTCTTGTAAAACGGTTTGTGATGGAGTGGCAGACGCAAAGTAAGAAAGAGCTCTTGTTTAGATTTTTAAACCTGTCCGCCATTTATATGACCCTTTCTATTGCCACTGAAGAATCCCCGGCTATCAACCCAGCACCGATTCTACAAGATATATGTACGGACCTCATTCAATACAAAAGTCTATATGCGGACTGATATCATGCATCCAAGCTTGCTGGATAAAAAACCCTGTTCAAACGCTTATTCTGTAGGATACAGAATACGGGGCTAGAAGGGTTAAAGACCTCAGTCGGAGGTTTCCCAATAGCCGTCCAATGGGTAATTAGTTCAGCTTTATTCTCGCCGCTAGTTTCTGTGTATTTGTCCTTGAAGGCTACATCGCTGCGTCCAGTATTTTGAACAAAACTTCGTCACTAACCTGTGCCGTCAATGTAGGAATCGTCGACAACACCTTTCCGGACTGCACACCCAAATCGTCTACATATTTGACCCAATCGACAAACTTGGGGTTGCCGATTAGTTCATCGGTAACCTTGATCTGTAATCGATCAAAGGCTTTTTTGCGGGTTGTCGATCGAAGACTTCTTTCGCGGGTTGTCGATCGAGGACTTCTTTCGCGGGTTTACGATTTTTGACCAAGTCGGCGAGCTGTTGTTTGGTGGCCGTCGGACGCAGCAAAGTCTTAGCCTTCTTAAGCAGGAGTCGCCAATTCCTCGTTCATCAGCATCATCGCTGACTGGTTCTTGGGGCCTCAAGGATCGATGGTTGGGTAATCCATCCTGCTCCAGCGTGATCGAACGAGCCGTCTTCACTAAGGCAGAGGATTTGGTATTGAGACTGCCACTGCCGAAGTTGCTCCAACGAGTGTCGTACAACCCACGAGCAATATCTGGCACAGCCGCATGTCTTAATTTTACTTGACAGACGTTTTCTTGGGTGAGCACTTTGGGTGAGAGGAGTCGTGACCACTGGGAAGCTAATAATTGTCAAATGCCGGCGGTAAAGCATCTGTACATGTACATGTACGAGTGTGATCATAGTATTGGGATGTGTAGCGAGTGATCAAATGCACCCGCAATCTAAAGTGAAAACTGAATACGAGGTCTGTACATGTATTAATAGTAGGCAACTACAAAGATATCATTCAACATCAAACATGTCGGCGATGAAAAGTAAAGCCAAACGCGTTGTGGCATGTGTACCGTACATGTGTCTACTGTAATAGCGGGTAACGCTAAACAAAACAAAGAGTTATGCAAATAATTTCATCGAAATGTTGTACCGAACATCAGCCTTGTCACTAAAGACTCGTACCAAGGATACAGCTGACGAAAACTATACAAGAAGAGGTTGACCCATGGCTCACCTTGCTCCCACAGGCCTTCTTCGAAAAAGCACCCTTGTCGTCAACATGACCTCAGAATTTATTGAAGGTGCAAGATGCTTGTACCGGTACCGGTACAACAAAAACTCAGACAAGTCTAAATATCATCCGATGTTGACTTGCTCTTGCCATCCATTACGGAACTTTGAGCATTAGTCGTTCCAAGCCACGTCAACTCCATCGACCCGGTCTCCAAATTCTATTACCGGTAATCTGCTTTCCCTCACTGAAACGAAGTGATTCCACCCGCGAAGTAATACTGTTCTTTTACAAGTATGTCTGGGTGGTCTACCGGTACGTAACAATGCACGGCGTTATTCACAAAGTCAACACTCGAATTCAAAAAGTGCGCACTCAAAATCAAAAGCCTGTGATATATATTACCTTTGTAAATGATTCTAACTCTATTATTTGATCTAAAGTCTTGCCACACCTGCAAACGGTCCCCCATTCGCAAGCGTCCTTCACGACACACTGGGCTACGACGCGCACCGGGATTGGGTTCCCCATGTACTTGGTAGATGATATGATGCCGGAATGGAAATGAACCTGTCAATTTACGCGGTCACATGCTCCGCTCAAGTTTCTTCCATCGCGAAGTGCATTGTCACCAACCAATACCCAATGAAAATGTATACTGATCTGACCATAAATTAATCCACCCTTATTAGTCGGGCCCTGATTAATTGTGGTTTAGCACTTTTTTATCCCAACTCAGATTTTCAAATCAATATTCCTTGCAAAATACTGATCCAGATTCTAAACCAAGCATACTGGAGACAAGGTCTCTGCTAGATCTATTCAAAACGGGTCTCTTTTGTAAAAAACTTTATTTTAGGAAGATCCCATTTTAGTGACGTCACTAAAGTGCCAGTGCACGACTAATTAAGTCGCACGACTAATTAGGTGGACGGTGTACACGTATCTTGCTCCTAACGTTGTTTTATTACGCCCATGTATTTCGAAAACTTGTGTTTTCCTCTCTGTTGTACATGTAGTTGTCTTCCAATGAAGACTTCCATACAATTAATCAAATCAAAACAAAACGTGATCTCTTAACTCTCCCATTGGCCAAAATTCGTTCTCAAATACTGGCACGAAAGATGCTGGTCATTGTGGAATTTGCTGCCAGAGACTCAAGAGCGCGTACTCGAAGTGACTTTACCCTGCAAGGAAAGTCCCAAGTACAGTCATTATTCCAGAGGAGAGTTTCTTTATGACTTAAGAGAGGTTCGTGAAGCTCTAGCCCTAGTCGCGCAATGGTTCATGTAGACCAAGATGCGTGGACGTTTCTGCTGAATAAGATCTGGGGGTCAAGTTGGGCAAGAAAGGGTCGGAAGAACTGGAACGCGACATTCCAGCTAGATTTGTACTAGTTTTCGACCCTTTGGCGGGGTCATGCCCATGAGTTTTGAAGAGCAGGACGGAAGGTTCTCGATGACTTGGTCTACTTTTGTGGCACCAGTCAGATATTGGAGCCGACGGAGGAGTTTCGACGGGGTTGCACGATATCTCTGCGAGAGCTGGACACAAGGTGCTGCCCAGGGACATACCCGGTCTGGATATCAAGATCCCAATGCAAGTTGCTCTAGGTGACAACAGGATGATGGCTTCAAGGTAGTTCACGTGCGTTGTGAACGCTGAAAAGGCTATCAAAGAGCAGTGGGAGAAGTTCGAACAGACAGCGTCTGGGAGCCAAAGTGTGCCGAGTCGAAGTTTGCGGTGCACTTTTGAACTGGCGCCAATGATACTGATTCTATGGGGTATTCGTCGTTAGCGCCGAAGATGCAGAAACTGGTTCGAGAGAATTTCTGGTTATCGAAAGTTACGCTTTCCCCTGGAGCTGACTGGTGTTATGGTGGAGCTGAAGCGACGAAGGAGGCTACGAGACAACTCCTGACGTCAGTGTTTGACAGTAGTAATACTTAGAACATTACGCCGGCAATTTTTTCCTTACCGTAATTTACCACCGAGAACATTCCTGAAACCTTCTTTCGGGACAGCAGCGATTTCAACGACGCAACCTCTCGACCACCTTAGAGCGAGAGCCACGACTTTTCGATATTAGGATAGTTTTAGAACCGCTCGGCTGTTGGAATACAAAGCAAGATTTTTAATATAGAGAGTCAAATGATCCTGATACAAGAATCTTAATTATATAAAGCCTATATCATATTTACGAACAACCGATCCAAACAATGACCATAACCATGTGCAATTACATTATGAAAAATGGAAGACAATGTCCGAAGTCCAAAACTTTAGATCGATGCTACGTTCATCCTATCTCTAAATATCCAGAACCAGAAATAAGTGTTGATACAGCAGAGGAAATGATCATGACTATATTCGACAGCGACAATCATGAAGAGATTTTGTGTCCTTGTGGAAAAGGTACTAAGCGTTGGAATTATGCTCATCACTGTTCATTTCCTAAGCATAAAACATGGGTAAAGATGATGCCTGAACCAAAGACAATTAGATCGTGGATTGCTACTGGTAAAGGGCTTGGTGGTTTTAACTAATTCTAACTTTCACAGGATCTCATGATTTCCGAATTAATTTATTTTTTCTCAAAAATTAAGTAGGCTATGTATATAGATACCCCAACTGATAACATGTCGTTCGAACTTACTTTTGGAACAAGCCTATTGAGGAAGTATATTCTTCCGATCCCAGCTATTGTCGATGGATACATAATCAAGCCAATCTTAACATTAGCGAGGACATCAAGATATTCCTTCATTCCAAGTTTCTTAATAATGATAACTCGTATATGATGCCATGGGGTAAATACAAGGGTAAGACTCTCAAGCAGATCAGTCGAATGGATCCAAATTACATCGACTGGCTTCGCAAAAGTGAATTCGTAATTGAGAAATGTCCTAAGCTACTCAAGGAACTTAACTAAGAGAAAAAAGAATTTTTGTCTCTTAAAATGGTATCGACAACCTACGCGGTTGAGAATTCGATCACTTCACCCGTTAGTCTATCGAACGTTAGCTCTTGCTCACTGATCACAAGAACCAATAGATTTACACCTTGACAGCCAGCGTTGGTACCCTGAATCTGAATCGACTGAGGTACATCGCGCTCTGTCAGGCGACTGACATCAGCGATAAGCATGCGGTTAGATAGCGACCAAGTCTGGTAGTCAACTAGTCCATTAACAAGCTCAGGAGTCAGATCACCGTTAATGGCTCCAATCTTAGCAACCTCATTAGTGAAATGGTGAAAATCATAGTCATGACTGATATCGAATACCTGCGTCGAACCGATTCGGACATTGAAGTTGCGACTCGACGAGCCTGGCTGTAGCGTCCAAGGAGCCGAATCGAAGGGGCTTGGGAATTCCTGTACCGCTGCGGTTGCGAAACTACTTGTCTGCTCAGCGAAAGGAAGTACTACAACGTATTTAGCATTCTTAGCACTCGCGGATAGTTGTAGGTCGAAAGAAGCATTGAACTGAGTCGATTGCTTACCGATACCGGCTCTCTGATAGAACCACTGAGCATAACAGTCATTGTAGCGAACCTTTTGACAGGCTTGGAAATAATAGCCTGGGGATTTTCGAGATGTACAAAAGGTACATGCAATCGAGCAGTCGTGAAAGGCATGTAGGTTCCATCAATAGTTGGCTCAAGAGAATTAACAACCGCCCCCAAGAAACGCTGAAACCAGCGGAAGTAGCAAGAACACTCGCCATAGGATTACCTGTAGCAGCGCTGGCGATCATAATTGGGCAACTATTACCGGAGGCAAGGGTAGTAGAAGCTAGCGACATATTCTTAGAAGCATCCACAGCGACAACAGCAGTACCCTGATTCACACGGAAACGTAGTCGGATCTGAGGGTTAGCCATGAGATCAAGCTGACGGAAGATAGGGTGCAAGTCCGTTAGTTTGACCTTGAGCATGTAGTTCCAAGTACCCATGATTGCATTAGCCGTAGAAGCACCAGCTACGAAGGCACCACGAGCAGTTTGATTCGAAATGGTAGTAGAAGCAGAAGCACCACCAACCGAAGGCCAACAGGTAGAGAAATCGGCACCTGAAGTAGGAGGGTTTGATAGTAATCACTTAACAAAGCCATCGTTAGGGATAGTTGCTCCACCTTGAGCCTGTACTCCGAGCGAGCTGGTGAATGCGGTGTTGTTGGAGTACGCATCACCAGCTGTAGCAGCAGCTGCGCTGTAAAGTACTGATTGACCGGCATCAGGGAATAAGAAAGACTCAGCTCCATGCTTTTCAACATACTGAGGACTATATCCAGTTTGAGCACGAACATTGTTCCAGAACAGTTTGTAGTCAGCCATAGATACATTGGTCTTACCATTTAGCTCGAGCGACAACGAATCAATGACATTCCAATTGCCGCACTTTAGTGTAGTACATAGAAGGTTAGCAGCAGTAGTTTGGGCCGTAGCACCATTCTTCAACGAGACCTTGTATGGAAGCATAATGTAAGCATCACGGAGCGAAGCAAATCCTTCGGAGCCGTTAAGCTTAGCCGTAGCATCAATTGTGATAACACCATTCTGATACGAACCCTGATTTAGGTCAATAACAAAAGGCGTACGCTTGCTGGAAGATACCTTGATCTCCGGGTCGCTCTTTAGCGAGCTCTGGTACAAATACTGGTCGGATAGTTGAGTTTCACTCATCGTTGATTCTATATGGATCCTAATATACTTTGCGCAAATTAATTATTATGTCTCAACTTATCAAGCCCATTATCAGCGATCATGATCTCATTGAACTCGCAGAGCGGTTGAGTGTACATCTGGATGATATATTCGAGTCAAGTGAGATAACAAAGCCACTCCCGAAGAAAGGTACATATCTGATTTTGTTGCGACAACCTGATTTGGATGTAGGACACTGGCAGGCTGTTCATGACGGTGAATTCTTCGATTCAATGGGCGAAGCAGCTCCAACAAAGTACGGAATCGGTAAATACAATCCAAAGCAATTCCAAGGAACGTATGGTGATTATTGCGGTGTATGGTGTATGCTCTGGTTATATTGCAAACAAAAAATAAGATGAATCTACTAAATCGATTTAAGGATCTGAATTTGACTATTCTTTAATAAAATGTTTCAAGCTATATAGCAATAATGTATCGCGAACTAACTATTTCAAGCGACGTACCAGCTCCAAAGCTGACCAAAGCTTTCAAGACTGGTAAGCTAAGCCTGACAGCTGATCAACTCAAGGGTAGCGGCTCCGTTATCCATCTCCATCCAGCTTCTTATGAGAAAGCTATCAAGGCACGCAAGGCAGGTCGTGGTGTTCGTCTTGATATCACACGACACGAGGTCAAAAGGGATACAAGAGGGCCCAAGGAGGCTCTGTATGGAGTAAAATTTGGGGAGGTATCAAATCCGCATTTAAGTTCGCTAAGAATTCAGGTTTGCTTACCCAAGCAGCCAATGCAGCTGTTCCAGCAATAGCAACGGCCTTAGGTGCTCCTCAAGCAGCTATCCCAGCGCGAGCAGCTATCCGTTCTATGACAGGCATCGGTGTTTATGACAGTGATAGTGATGTAGATAAGGAAGGTGGTCGTGTCTCAGTAGCTGACGTTAAGAAGGCAGCTAAATCCGCGCTTGGTTATGCTAAGCGAAAAGGGGTTTTAACCGATGTGGTCGATGCTGGAGAACGATACCTACTTTCCAAGGCAACCAAACCAGAACATGAACATCTCGTCAAGTCTCTCAGTAGCGAAGTCCGTCGTCGCTATGGTGTCGGTGTAGCTAAGAAGGGTAGGAAATTTGCGAAGGGCTCGCAAGAGGCAAAGGATCATATGGCAAAGCTCCGAGCTATGAGAAAAAGGATAAGTCCGGAGGAAGTTTCAGATTGTAAGAAAAAAACTAAAGCGATCAGCTTATTTTTGGTCTCAACAGTAGCATGATCGATACTGAAGTATCACGGAAGATTACCTTTTGTCGTTCTGGTTAAATATACTGACTGTGATCGTTGATCGCGAACCATTATGACAATTCATCCAAGCATACTGACTGGGTTTGTACGAAATCAATTTTCCAATTTCAGAAGCTGATGGGTAAGTACCCGCGGTCAGGCCTAATACCTTTCCAAATTCAGCATTAGCGATGATTAGACGCGGAACTCGTGTAGTAGTCGGCAATCCAGTACCACCAGATGAGTATAGACCTGTAGCAGGTCTTGTCCAAGTACCACCGGTCGTCGGTAAAGTTGTTGGGGTTGGAGAGAAATCAATCTGACACGCGTAATAAACACTGTTTTCACTTACTTTCAGGTAGAAAACATTTTCCCCTGATGGATTGATCAAGAACGCTCCAGCATTGACGAGAGCAGTCTGGATTGATCGATTGATATCATCATACGAGTAAATACCGTCTTGAAGACTGATACTTATGGTAGAAGTAGTAGCAGCAGTAGGTACTTCAACTTTGAATGTTGTGTTCTGGAAAGGAAACGAATCAATGTTGTACTCACTATTGTACATCGTGATCGATTGGATAGCGCAGACTACATCACGGAAGTCAGCAGCTGAACCAGGAAACGAATACTTCCAAGTTGAATTCGTTCCATCTTGAACAAGGTTAGTACTGTCAAGTTTCAGAAAGCTTGCCATTGTAATAGTATATGATTCTAACCATAATTCTGATCAATAAATTTGATTTAGTTATCGATAACGATTGGTCTGTCGAAGTTGTAGCGGATTTGGGTTTTAACAGAATCTATGAACAACATCTGTCCTTTGCGCTCCGTGGCTTTATTGTAGTAATAGACGATTGATCGTTCATCAACACCCTTGATATTGAAGTCTTTCACAACCAACTGTAAATCACGCTTCGAATTGGCCTTTAGGATCGCTACATACTCTGAATTCAAGCGAATCATCTTATCGGTTGCAAAGTAGCTGTGGCTTAGGAATATGGTACTCAATTTGAAGTGTCGGCCCCTTGTGAAGTAGTGTGAGAAGATGTTCTTCTGGAGCAGACGGTCATTACTAAAATCATCTATGATGACAAGCTCAGGTTTGTTAGAACTGATAGGGGTATGACGTACTTGATCTACACTTGGAGGCGTATCTGGATCAGCAAACGTAATGAATCCATCCAGTTTGTCGCGAAGATACTCATACAGTTCCTGGTGAGGATTTCGAGCTATAATCGTTAAATGAGCAAATGCGTGAGGAGAATGCTTGAGAATGAACATACATAGGTTGTTTTCCACTGAACGATGGTCCAAGGACCACCATTCTAAACAACTTTTAATGTCAAGCGCTGGGATATCACCGATAGTGGCTGACTTGTATTTTTCGGTAGAGAACCACCGAAGTCAGGAATAGCGCTCATGATCGTGTCTTTAATCACTCGATCTATATAGCTCGAGACAAAAACATCAACGATGAGCTCAGGTTTTTCATATCCGCAACCAATTTTCCAACCACCGATATATAACCCCGCATTCTATCTGACGTTGGATGCCAGTGGTTATCTCACTTATGATTACGCTCAAACACTATATTTAGGTAACAATGACTATCGTTTAACTTATCTTACAGGAATTACTCAAGGGATTGCATAGCTCTCGTACCAGGTGAAAATGGTGATATTAGTGGAATTGGTGCGTTAAGCTGTAATAGTTTGACCGTGAATGGGTCATCTATAACTTCAGCCCCAGCGTATGTGCTATCCATCACTCCCGGCTCAGCAGCCGCGAACAAAGCACTTTTCTTGATGGTAGCAAACAGATCACAGGGGTCAACAAAATTTCGCTTCTTGGTACATCTACCACAGCAGGAACCTTCGAAACACTTCTAATACTGACTAATGCAGATGCATCGCCCGCTACAGCCGAGATTCAATTAAAGGTTGGAACAGCCGCAACAAGCGAATGTTTCTTTGGAACGACCTCAGCAACCAAAACCGTTCTTATGGTAGGTGGTGCTCGAATTATTACATGCGAAAGCACAGGAAATGTTTCAATAGGCGGAACCACAAGCACTTACAAGCTCGACGTGTCTGGAACGATTAACTGCAACAATCTCTACCGAAGCGGTGTCATCGCAGATCTGACACTGATCAGTGGCATCACTACCATTGGTACTGGACAAGCATCAAAAGTACTAACACTTGATAGTTTTCGCAATGTAGTTAATGTCGCTTCGCTCGCTGTCGATACCCTTGTAGCGAATACAGCTACGAATATTCTAAACATCAATCCAACGACTCTTCAGATTAAAGGAACCACATTGACCGCGACTGCTACTCAGTTGAATGTTCTGAATCGTTTCACGGGTACTACTTCTAACCTCAACGTGCTCTCAGGCACAAGTGCAACCTCCGCTGATCTAACAAAGCTCAATGCGATTCCTGCTTCAGCTACTGAGCTCAATACTCTCGCAGGCGTTGTAGCTGGAACAGCTGCAAACAGCAAGGCAGTTGTACTTAGCGGATCTGGTAGCATATCAAATATCAACACTCTATCTACGACAGGTGCTATTACAGCTGGAGGCCCCCTCAATGGATTTTTAGCTTATGGCAACCAATCAGCAATTACAAGCGTTGGATCATTGACAGAGTTTGGTATCCATTCTACACCTACGGATGAATATTTCTCGATAACAGGCTCGGGTTTGACTATCTGGATGGTAGTTATACGAGAATGCTTACGTTTTCGGGATCTAATCTGACGCCCGTCCAGTTTCAAATAGAAGTCCATAATGGAACAAGTGCAACAGCAGCGAATGCGTCATGGATAGGAAATATCACAAACAACGATCTTCGTTTTGGAGTAAATAACTCGACTTCGATGATCCTAACTACGACAGGGCGCCTCGGGATAGGTACAACAAGCCCTTCAGCGCCTCTGCATGTCCCGGGCAGCAACAATTTTGTATTTGGAGCAGGAGGTACGACAGTGTATCGCCTCAGAACAGATAGCGGAGCTACAGAATCAGCACTGGGACCGATAACGTACAGTGTTGCTGCTATATTCGGTGGATACATTGGATGTACAGCAATGGCGATGACATCGGATCGGAGATTGAAACGAAACATCCAAAGATGCCCCATTGATCGAGTCAAGCGGCTCTATGATCAATGCGACGTCAAGCTGTACGATTGGATAGAGAGCGAGAATCGACCTGGTCAGGAGGTGGGCCTCATCGCCCAAGATCTCGTCTCAGCCCATCTAACCGATTTAATCAGTGTCTTCTATCGCGATGATATCGAAGAAGGAGAAGACCCATCGCTTGAACCTGGCAAAACGCAACTTAACGTTGATTACAGCCGCATTAGTGCTTATAACATGAAAATGATTCAACATCTGTTGGTGGAGATAGATAGATTAAAAGATCGCTTAGCTAATATAGAATCATGAGGATCGAACGAGGCCCAGACGCAGGCAGGGTCTTGCGACCCTACCAGAGTATTGAGCGCTGGGAGGTAAGTCCATTGAGTTCCAAGAAATATCGAGTATGGATACGCCTTGATACAGGAAAGCTAAAAAGGTTGATTTTGGTGCTAAGGGGTATGCTCATTATCGCGATCAAACCCTTTGAAAGCATACTCACACCTTGACCATAACGACCCCGAACGCCGTAAGAGATACTATTTACGACACAAAGTTGATTACCCTCCGTATAGTGCGGATTTTCTATCGAAAAGATATCTATGGTAGTAATATACAATGGGTTGCATACCAAGTAAAGAGATCAAAACCAATTTAACTAACGATGAACCAAGTCAGATCGTTGGATCTACGCTTTTAAGAGCAGATAAAATTGTCGTTCTCGGTGATTCTGTCTTCCTGCCAACACAAAGCCCTAATGGGAGTCTGCCATACTTGAGGTTTCTATCAGCAATAAAAAATTCAGTCTATCGAGGCTATGCAAATAGACTTGTTAGGAATGGTATTACTTAGATGGCAAAAGTTTTAACAGTATTGATCTTTTTTGGCGCGGGGCAAAGGGCCCGCTTTTCTCGGGTTGGTAAGCCCATACGCGACCACACTCTGTCGTCTGAGTCGATGCATCTACCTTTCTGATTGACTTATCAAGGTCAGTAGCCCATACAGCTGCCTGAGTCTTCTGGGGGCGATCATGGATGATGAGATTCTTCATGATGGTTTTAAGCTCAGCAACGTTGAGATCGGCGTTATCGCCATAGCTACCACCTGAACTGGAAATAATGCGTGGGTTGAAGAAGAACATGTTTCTATAGTAATCGAGTTATAATTTGCTTAAACTCTTTATCACCAATTAGTCGGTTGCTGTACATATCCACAGTGAGAGACTTAAGCTGCTTGATGATGCTTGGATTGTCATTTCCTAACTTCATCTCTCCTTTCAGCTTATCATACTCAGCTCGAAGTGTCTCTAATGGATCCGTGAGCTTATCATGAAAATTGTACTGAAGATGACTGATCGCAAGGATCTCCTTGAAGAGCTTTTTATCATCAATACTGAGCTTATCGTATGAAGCCTGGTCAATATGGTTCTTGTATACAAGCGTTCTGATCATGGCTTGGAGACCATCGCTAATTTGACACTTAGGACCACATTTACGCCGATTCGGTTGAACGATTACAAGGGTCTTAGCATCCAAGTCAGGGGGATACGTATATACTTGCTTCCAAGCTGCTTGTAGGTATATGCTGACGGTGTTGCTAATCCTTGAATCTCATTGAGATTGTACGTACGACCACGACGAACTACACCTTCCCATGGGACAACACCCGCGCCTCTAAGTCCACGCCCCTTCAACCCACTACCGGAAACTTGATTCGCGTCAGAATATCTCTTAGCCTTCGCTTGGAATACAGCCTTTGTAGCTCGCATCGCCGCGGTAGCTGCCTTCAGTGCTGATCTCGCTGATTTTGAGTTAGATCCCCTCACAGCTTCCTTAGCTTTTTCATAGCGCTTCTGAGCTTCACCATACGCTTGAGCAGCTGCCTCCGAGTCATCATGAAGCCTTTGCAAATTATCGTCATGGTCGTATTCCTCGATAGTTTGACGTCTGATATCATGAACAGACTTCAGTATCGCATCATTTAATGCTTCGAGGTTATCATCAGGTTTTTACGTCTTTGTTCGTCCAATTTCTTCTCTTCAACCAATTTAGCTGCTTCTTCATCATTTGATGGGGATGGATATTCATCATCATCATTAAGGTATTTATCCAAATCCTTAAACCAATCAAGTAGTAATGTAAAGGTATCCATCCACCTGATAGTTCTCATCAATCCCTTCCAAGCTGCACCAGATACTTGCTTATGTTTTTATATTTATCTTCCGTCATGATATTTAAAGATCTGGATTCAGTTGGCTGACCAAAATAGTATGTTGGATGAGGTTTTACTCCATTTTTGTATCAACCACTGGAATTAGCCTGAACGGTACTTCAATATCATTCGAATAAAGCTGTGTATAATAATCAGCCAATATCATTTTAGCATCATTGTCCGCGTTGCTCAGATTTTGATCCATATCTTCATCGATGCCACTCATTGTTCCATGCTTTGCTTCCCCATCGACTGGCGTGAATTCCTTGACGTCAATTTCCTCGTCATTCTTACCTATCATTTCTAACTGAAGTCCTCTGTCTCTGACCATATTTATAAATGAACGCAGCGTAAGTTGCCAATTCACCATTTTTGTGATAGCTGACTTAGACCTATCGCTTTCTTTTCCATAGACGCTAATTGAATTTCCATCAACCCAAACGTATCCATCATTATCAATTGGAGATGATTTGCTTGGTCCATTAAGAATAGGGACAATCTTCTTTCTCAAACCATTGAATTCAAGCAAACCCTTATTTTTACTTATGATCCAAAACAGTTTGATTTTGCCATCAGTTTGATCAGAAGTTGTGGAAGTAGAATTATCGAAGAGAAAACTGTCCTCAAGTCTTTGTTTGGTACGATCAGCAATATCCCCGTCTGATGCATTGACTCTTTTCCTCTTTGATCCAATATACTGCCATACCTGTTCGGGAGTATTTATATCCTCTTTTCCCATTTCGTTGCGTTCCCTCTTTGCATTGATGTAATTTAGGAAACGAACGTCATTAGTTATAACCACGCGAATATGGTCATATGTCTCTGACCAATTAATGCTTGGGACTAAAACAAGCTTGTTCAATCTAATACTGTATGTCTTGGCATCTTTACCGATGTAGTACTTTCTTAGCTGACGAGCATTAGCCGCAAGAGGATGAATGTGCAAGTCTGCAAGAATTGGATAAACCTCATATATTTCAGCAACCGCTTGTTTTGATCGCTTCTGTTCTTCGATTTCAGCATTATCATCATCATCACTCAATACATTTTTTCTATATTATCAGGAGCATCTTCCCCAACCATAGCATCATTCATGATAGGTGTGTTGTTGATACCAACATCAATTACTAAAGGCTTTGCTGATACACCTACATCAATTACTGAAGGCTTTGCTTCGACGCCAGTATCGACCATCATCGGTTTAACATTTACTTCTGGAGTAGTTGATACCTCAGGGTTTGTCTGGGAGTATTCATCAATCAGCGTTTTTAAGGCCTCAGATGGCTCGGATGTTGAGTCTGTCTGAGTTTATTCAGTTGCTTTCTTGGCAACAGTTGTAATTCCATTCGAGATATCAGTAGCCCACGAAGCGCCTTCATACATCTCACGCTTCGCTTTAGCTTGACGAACTCGACGCTGAGCTCTTTCAATAAGCTCCTGTCGTTTTTGCTCTCTCTGAGCGAGGGATGTGAAATTTGGAAACATCGTATCTATATTTTGTGAGCTATAAAAAATGAGTACTCAAATTACCAATAGCTCGGCATAACTGAGTCATGGCGGAAAGGTAAGTAAGAATGACAGATATGGTTTCGCTCATTGAGAAGATTCAAATAACGGTCTTTAATACAATGGAACGGGACGCCAAAGATTGCTTCCAATTCATGCTTGTACTTTTGATTGGCTACCGTTTTACGAAAATTTGAAGCTGCATCAAGATTAAGCAACTCATTCTTGATTCGACTAACCTCTTGAATGATCCATAGCTTTCGCCGAAGCTTTGCAAGCTCACGATCCTTTTCTATACAGTGAGGACACATCTTTATCTATATTTATATCTATATATCAAGTCATATATTTCTCAAATCTTAGAAAAAAATAGAAAAATAAATATACATGAGCCGGTGCTTAAGAGTATGCCTCTATTTTATTTATTATCAAGCTAGCTGGAGCTCTTTTTTCTTCCAGTACTCCTTCTCAAGAGTTGACATCCGATTCTTATTGATCAGGCGCAAATTATCTTGGGGCTCCCATGAGTCAGGCTCATTACCAACCCACCTAACTAAATATTTGAACTTACCCGATCGCATCTTCATGTGTTCTAAGATCTTCTCCGCCTCAAGAATATCACCTCGACTAATAGTAGCATCTGTGGTCTCTGTTTTAACAAATTTAAGATCATTTGGTGCCTTGTAGAGGGTATGACCATTTTTGAACGGATTTGGACTCGGTAGCCATCAATTCCAACGATTTTATAGACTGCTTTGCTCCATCGAGCAGCTTCTTTATCAAATGTCTGCTTCTTGAGACGGTATAATACGCTTGATCCGATCTCAAACTCCTCCTCAATTCTATCGGCTTCCACCTGATTATGACTCAGATCCGCATCCATTACTTTTCCTTTTGCATCATTCGGGGTCATACCAATCGAGCGATGAAATGTGCAATTGTAATTTTCGATAACATCGGCAATAAGCTGTTGCGTAATCTTTTTGGGAGGCATTTTGGTTAGTCTCTGCTTTAACGTTCTGTTGAATCGCTCGATTTTTCCCATAGTACCGTGATCACCGGCTCGTTGTTGTAGTGCTCAATTTTCTTGGATTTAAAGAATTCTTGAGCCTGTTGGTTCATGAATTCGCTACCATTATCACTTGTCAGGATATCAACTTTGTGGATGCGAACAAACGCTTTAAGTGCTGCTAATACAGTTGGCGCAGTCTTGTTTGACATGAGCTTTGCGTAGCCCAACCTTGAATTGATATTGATAGCTGTCAAAATTGGTCGCTTCTCCCAAAACGCAAGATCCATTTGCCAAGAGTTAGGGTTATGCGAAGCTATTTTGAAGCCATTGAATCGCTTTTTCTGCTCCTGAAATCGTTGAATGTCCGTCTGTGATTAATACCAATCCTTTACGATTTTGAAAGTTATCTTAGGATTTAACTCCTTTGCCTTATGATACAGAGCTTGAGCTCCGATAAAGCCGGTTTTGGGGTCATAGTATAACTTTGACAGTAGCTGATCCATAGCTCTACATGGTTATGAAACAAAAATCCCCTGCCAGGTAGTTGTTTATATATCAAGCGGTTCGGTAGTGATATCATCTGCAAGTACTCGACGCTTGTCGTAGTAGTAATTGAGAGCCGTTTTAGTTTGGCTGTAGGTAATGATTGATTTGGTCTCCTTGCTTAATCTGAAACCCTTGTTTGTACCTTGTAGCGTGATGCGATCCCGTACAACAGTATCAAACCCATCAGGATTAAGAACACCATTGTTTCGACCACCTCCCTGCTGAATACCCTTCGCTGAAACTTTTACCTTGTAAGATTCATCAGGTAGATTGCAAATATAGTTCTTACTCGATAGTGATACCATAGCATCACCTGACCATTCATCTTTGAACAAACCAGGAGTACGGCGATCAAACTTAGCTACCTCAATGTTGTAGTCGCGTGGGAACCAATCGTATCTATGCTCCTTGAAGTGGGCACGTAGCTCAGGCTTGATACAGTCTTGAAACGAATTCTCACAGCTGAAAGCGATATAAGCTGAATCAGTGTCCATTTCCTGATACTGGAAGTCAGAGCGGTCGAAGTAGAAGTCTATGCAGTCATAGTAGAACTGAAGCATACGTAGCTTAGCAAGCTGATAGATAGCAATCGACAAATGGATTGGGTTCTTGTTATTTAGGCGGCGTTTCTTCATGGTGATTTCACACGCATCATTAAGCTCTTCCAACCCATGGAAAGTAAAGTGTTCGATCTTGCTCTTAATAGCTTTGTCGCTCGACTCATACTTGACCTCTTTGTGCTTGCTCATGTCCATTCCAGATCGACCAAAAGCAATGTTGCCTACAAGTTTCATCATCTCAGCAATCATAGCCTTAGATTTATCAACATCACCCTCTCGTCGCGCATTTGATACAGCCTCCATAAAGGGAGCAAAAGCCTTGTGAGAGTTGGCCTTGACAAAGCAGTAAGTCTTGGTGATCTCCATACCATGAGAAAGGTACCACTTGAGCAAAGGAGTGTAGATGAGATATCTTTTCACCAAAGTAGCTACCAATCAACTTGCGAGCTGGCTTTGCTCGGCTTTGCTTGCGCGCCTCATTGTGATCGAACATGTGCTTACCAACGACGCTCTCATTTGTACAGTCGATCAGTACATTCTTGAAAATTGGAGTCATCTCACCAAAGTACTGTTTCAGGTTCTCTGGTGTGTGAATATCACACTCGAGAATGCCAAAGATTTTATCGGCCTTGATATCCTCGATGATACCTTCATACGCTTCCACTGTTGTCAATCGACCGCATGGCATCTCATTACCAAGTGCCCACAGGTATAGAGCGTTAGCATCGTATCCGATAATTTTCTTACAGACCTTGCCACCACGAATTGTCGTCTCATTACGTTTAGCGTAGCGATTGAAGATAATAGATGGACCTCCGGCGATGTTGGCCTTCATCTTAGCGTAGATATCCTTTTCCTCCCGATCAATAGAATATACCAGTCTCTCCGAGTTGAACTCAAGCAAGTTCTTGTATCTAAATCCCCGAGGGACATATCTTTACGAGCGGAGTTGCACTTCACACAGCTGATCAAGATGTTGCCGTCGATGTGGCCAAGATTATTGTTGATACGGTCAGCTGAAGCGATCTCAGCGGTCAGCTGACAGTAGCATAGACCACATAGATACTTTTGCTTTTGCAGCAATGTATTCAAGTGCTCAAGTGTCATACCGAATTTTCGCTTTGCCTTAGCATCCTGATTCTTGTATCCACTCATTCGCTTAGCTGGGAATTGGAATGCGTTAGCTGGCTTCTTATCTGGATATTGGAGATTATTGAAGCAGGTCTGATACATCACCTTCTCCGAAAGACCAGGTAGTGACACTCCATCCGCAAACATATCCAGATCGAAACGCTTAAAGAGTTCTCGTTGAGCCTTGATAGCCTTGGTGAATGGGACTACGTCAAGATTGTTGTACCAGATCAGTAGGTCCTTGATTGATTTCATCTCGTAGTACTCCCACACGAACTTCACTCGTTCGTAGTCATCATCGGTGATACTTGTTCCACGGAGCTTGCTGTCAAAAGCTGACTTAGGCGGGATTGTAGTCTGGTTTAGCACATTGAACGCGGTGATGTACTCGTATGGGAAAAGACCCTTACCAAGACCACAGACACATCTAATTTTGTCATTGCATTTGCAGCCACCAAGATATGTTGTGAGGTACTTATCGTAGCTGGTACCAGCAGGTACATAGTTGCTAATATCGAGCATTTTCATGTCCGATGTAGCTATGCACATGTAGCCGGGATTCTTGATGACAGATTTGATATTGTCGGTACCGATAACAGCAAACAAATCCTTCTTAATCAAGTTAATATCGTATCGACCAGAATTGAAACCGAATACTGGTACCTGATCAAGCTGCTGTTTTAGTTTCCCGTAATCAGACCTTTGCTTACCAAAGCCAAGACTGCTATGAAAGTCAAAGAAGCTGGCATACTTTCCTTGTTCAATCCAACCCTCGACATCAGACATCCTGTAGGTCTTACCAAGATTGACTCCTGGAATTTCCATACCTGTCAGACCGTGAGCGTTGATGATTTTCTGTAGAAGCGACTTGTACTTATTGACATTGAACTGCTGGATCTTCACGGATACATCACCGATGTATTTGAACATATCCGTAAGTAGCATCTTCGGATCATCATTTACAAAGCAACGCACCTCCTCGGTTAAGCTATCAGCTACTGATACAGACACCGGAATGTGTTCGTTCGTGAAGACAGTATTCTCCCCGTGTTGAGTCGCAGTAGGCTTAAGGATGGCCTCAAAGTCATAAACGATGAAGTGATCGATGTACTGATCAGCATTCTTGATCGAATACTTCGTAAGCAGTGATCGTATTGCGTTCTGAGCTGGTTTGTAGATAATTGGCTCAGCTGGGAAGCTTTCGATATTCATGAGCTCGCACTGATTCTTTTTGTGGTTTTTAACCCTTTCAGCGCTGACGAAACCATTTCACACTTAGGACATTAAGCAAATCGATGTTCTTGATGTAAAGAGCATGATTTTCGAACGATAAAATATCCATAGCTTCATACCCCTTGTCCGATCTACGAATGCATCCTACATTTCCAGAAACTACATCCATCTTATATACGTTAATACCAAGTTGGAAGCAGTCTTCAACCTCATCGAGCTGTAGTAGGTTAATGGGCTTGAAACACCTAAACATGCTCAACGAATATTTAACCCCCTTGAAAGAACAGTAGCGCTTGAATGCCTCCTTCACCTGAGCCTGAATTCTACGAGGATCCTTCTTAGGGCTCTGGAATGTATGCCAGGTGATACAGTGGAAGACACACTTGTTGTTGGTCTTGGGGAAGTTGATCACATGCTTGTTTTCGCGAATAATCTGAGGGATGACAGCTTCGCTATCCCCGAGAGCATGGTCGCGATGGTAGATGAAAATCTTGAATGCAGTGATCGCCTTTAGCTTATACCCAGAGCTGGGATAGTTCAGTTTGTCAGCCAACTCCATAGAACGGATTTCCGAAATCACCTTCTTTTGAATATCAGCCTTGCTATTGATAGCAATAGGATTATTGAATACATGAGTATTAGCGAGATTTGGGTAGAAGTAGCGAGTGTCGTCAAGATCGGTCTTGCTTACAAGTTCATACCCGAGAGCAATATTTATCTTAAACGCACTCGTTTGAGTCGAAAGGACGTTCTCGAGCTTGTTGTAGAAATCATAAGGCTCAACACCCTCGTGCAAATGTGATTCCATGTGATTACCATTGTAAAAACGATACTTAGGACGATCCGCGCTGGTAGGCGGCGCATTCGAAGTTGGACCGCACGGCGAGAACGGACCTCTAGGGTGCGCGTAGCGGTGGGTGAGGCCGTGGTGAAGCTGGCGTGTGCGTGTTGGTTGTGGTTTTATCGGTACGGTTGTATTTTCGTGTGGGTGGTTTCCACACCACCCACACGAAAATAACCGTACCGCTATTTGCTGGTCGTATAGCTCAGTCGGTAGAGCACAGTGCTAATAACGCTGCGGTCCAGGGTTCGAGCCCTGTATGACCATTTGCGCTCTATTATCGGCTCGGCCACGCAGCTGCGACGCTGCTTTTGTGTCTCCGTGGCGCTCGGCATGCTGCAAGGGCCGGTGTGGCTCACACGTACCTGCACATCCTGGTGGTCCCAGCAAGGATCGATTACGGGTCGAGTCCACTGCTTGGTCGGATGGTCCTGGCGGTGGAAATCTTCCTGACGGTCTTTCACTCGATGTCGGCGAGCATCTTCCTGACGGTCTTTCACTCGATGTCGGCGAGCATCTTCCTGACGGTCTTTCACTCGATGTCGGCGAGCATCCGACATCGAGTGAAAGACCGTCCACCGCCAGGACCATCCGACCAAGCAGTGGACTCGGACCCGTATCGATCCTTGCTGGATGTCTCAAGGGTTTCAATCGAAACATTGTACTGCTTAGCTACTAATCTCTTGTTGATTAGACGCGAAACGTTGCTAACATAAACCATCTTGCCCGTTCTACCACGCACCTTAACACGGTAGCTACTACCCCATTTGATAGGTTGGATATTTAATCTCTTTAATCCTTCGAGTTCGTATGCAGACATGTTGCCTATATATGCTTGGCTATATTATTCTCCGTAGATATGACTTTATAATTATTTGACCTGTATCAGGATCGACTTTATATCTTAGTCATTTACAAAATATTCTGAAATTAATTAATTCAAATATTTGGCTTATACTTTTGGAGGTTTTAAGCCATTGTCATTGACTATATTGGGATTGACTTTTTATTTGAGAAAAAATAATTAATTAATTAAGTTCGGTTTCGTTGTTAGGTTCGGGTTTGTCTTCAATAAGTTCGGTTTTAGGCTTACGCTTTCGAGCTCGAATTTGGTATATTCTTGTCGTCGTAGCTCTTTTGATACGACAAGCGAGCGTCGCGTGTGCGCTGGTAGTAGCGCTTCTGTGCTGCCTTAATGCGCTCTTTGTTAGCGAGGTATTGTTCAGGTGAGTACGTCATCTTAGTATATTACTAACTTTATATTTATCAGTAATAAAACATAAATAGTTTCACCTTACTTGATTCAATCCTGGAGGTGTGTCGTGCGCTCTGTTGATCTCTCATTCTTTAGTTTCACCGGTAGCTTGACTTTGTGCGGTTGAGCGGACGATCAGAGATACCTTTCGATGCATTGATTAAGCAGATGAGTGCATGTAAGAAGATCTCAATTAGAAAATAAGCAAAAGGATTGCAACGCTTGGACGATCATATGGAAGATATTTATTGCAGCATCGCGTAAATCTTCCCGACGATTTCTTTCAATCCTTCAAACGTCGGTATGGTATCGGTGAGTGGAAGAGTACACTCTTGCTGTCGGACCCTCTCGTCTTCACTGATCAAGAACTTCCACTCGAGAAAATTGGTCACAATGCCATACACCACAGATAGATCTTCGACATCAGCAAGAGCTTCCAGCCCCGTCACATTCTGAACCAGTCCTTGCAGCATATCTTCACGCTTTGCTTCGACAAGTGAAATTCTCTTGGTGCCACGCTTGAGCACGAACTCGAATCGACCTTTCAGGAGCACGTTCTTCCCAACCACGTCTTCTTCGACTAATATGCGGACGTTCTTGAGCAGACGACTGACTGTCTCAAGGATCGGGGCGATAAAAAACAATCTCTTGACTTCTTTCCCATCCGAGATTTGTCCATAGAGTTCCCGCACGTCAACAATACGAGCGAGGAGTAGCTCGATGTCAGCATCAGGAATATCGCTGGGTTGAAGGTCGTAAGAATCGTCGAAGTTGTAAATAGGTTTGATATCTTCCCAACAAAGACTCGAATAGCCCACAGTCTTGTCGACATCGTGATTTTTCCGCTTTTTGTTTGTTTTCTTCGCGTCTTCACTCGTCGTCTTCTGGTTCGCCTCTTGATTCTTCTGACGAATCATTGCATTGATCGCAGCCCATCGTTTGAGACGTTCGGGGTGACGGTGTATTGTAGTTGGTGGCAAAGAGGGTGCCATGCCGGGAGCCATGGCTGGGGAGCGGTCGTTTTCTTGCTCCGGAACCACCACCATCAAGTGAATGGTCTTCTTCGTCGGAGCATTTCCCAACAAGTCGCCGATCTCGTCCGCTGGGTCCATTTCTTTGCTCAGCAGTGCCTTCACTTGCTCGGGAACACCTCCACTCCGCATAGCAATCACGGCAGGATCCTTCGATGAGAGCCACGCGTCGCCCGTCTTCGCCAGGAAGAGCTGCAGGTCCTTGGCGTCGCACGTGATAGTCGCTGGGTTCTCCGCCTTGACCTCCTTCTTCAAGTCCCCCACCAATTGATCCGCGTCGATGTCCACAGAAAATGCGCTTCCCGCCACACCAACGATCGCACAGACAAGCTTCACCATCTTTCCTCGAGCCGGCAGATTCTGGAATGAGGAAGAAGGAGGAGAATTTCTGGCGTACTTAAGCGCACATGAAGGTGTGTGACATAGATTTTCAACCAATGATGAGACGCCACGTCGCGCTGGTCCGAACTAATCCTTGAGGTAAAAATCTGTTCTATTGCTTTTATCAATATAGTTTGAACGTTGGCGGCCGAAACGCCCTAATATCGAAAAGACGTGGCTCTCGCTCTAAGGTGGTCGAGAAGTTGCGTCGTTGAAATCGCTGCTGTCCCGAAAGAAGGTTTCAGGAATGTTCTCGGTGGTAAATTACGGTAAGGAAAAAAATTGCCGGCGTAATGTTCTAAGTATTACTACTTTTGACTGCATCCGTCGTAGTCCCAACCGTGCTACCACACGATATTACCACGGAGCATATCTTCGAGACCGAAGTCCACTACAGGTGAATCAAGTCAATTTTACGTCGTACACTGGCATGATGATTGAAGATCTGGCAGCTATTATGTCAGCGCTGGTAGTTAACCAGACAACGAAGCAGATTTCCATTCGAGCTGAGAAAAGGACTATTACGGGTGGTAAACAGTGGAAATGGCTTGCATACGGTCTTTTCTCCAAGCGAGCACGAGCCTACTCTGCACTGCAATCATTTTCACTCAACCAAGTCGATAGTTTAAGCGATTTCGACATGGAAGGATTTGCGGCTGTCCTAGCTTCTGAGCACCCCGAAGAAATGCTATGTGGTACCTCTCCTGGTATTGTGGAAGACCGCAACGCAACTTTGATAAGCGGAGCTAACATTCGGTGCGAGTTTAAACGCGGACAGCCAGTTGTGAACCAAAAGGTTATCAAGACTGAATCTGCTATCCGCTGTGTTCGCACTTTCAGCGACGATGGAGAAAGTGAATGGCTCGATGCTATCATTCCGGGCCTCGGCAGATGCCAAGTCCAGCGTGATGCTCTTGTGTTTGATCTATCTAGCTCCATTGAAAATCGGCAAGGTGCGTTGAAGACACTGACTATCGGTTTCAACAGAGAAGAGCACACGTACCCCTGCTCGGATGGATTACCGCGACTCCACTCTTTTGCACGGAGGATGATTCTTCCTGACAAAGGCGATTTCGGATATGCTGACAGTGAACCGACACCTAGCGTGTCTTGACGTGCTGATGTTGACGAACCACCACCGATACAGCAATGCGCTGAAAAAGCAGCACCTAAAGCCGATTGATCTACTCGCAAAACTACCACAAATTACCAAGCTTGCGTTCCTCAGCGTGGTGGCCTCCAGAGAAGCAGGATCAGCGGGCCCAAGGAACAAGAGATCACGCCAGTCTTCCCAGGGTGGAGTTCTCGTTGGTGGCTTGATCACCGCGTCCTATCACAAATCTTTTCGTTTGCGGGGCTCCGACTTCTTCGACGAGTGTATTTCCGCACTACTAAATACTACTGGGAGCCGTATTCAGACGACGATTTTTACAACGATGACTCCGAGGACGGTCAAGAAGACAATTATGGTGATGGGGATGCTGCCTGAGTGGTTACAACAGATCTCTATCTTGTCGCTCACTCGATTGACAAGACAACTAGAAACATCCTACCGGTAGTTCGTTGAAAGAAAAAAAGTAAATTAAATTCTCTAGTTCTTTTTACCAATTTCAACATTCATCCTTGGATCGATCGGCTTGGTGATTCCAACGAAGAAATACTACGATGCAACCGAGGTGGGGCTCAGATCGTCCGTTGCAACCGAGGGGTGTCGAAGTGGGGCTCAGATCGTCCAAACTGCGTAGCCCGCTGGTGTACATATTTAAAGTCTTCAGCTTGAAAATGTGATGTCTACCGAGTTGTGCAAGGCTATACTTCAAGTACTTCGTAAAACAACGCGGTATCGCATCTCACCACTACTGTGTGATCCTTGCATTTAAGAACAGTACCAAACAGAGCAGACAGAAGAAGAAAAACTGCATTAAATGTCCAAGGCATTTATGAAACCCACGAGTTTAACCACGTTTTATTTCCTTCTACTGATCCCGTTCCAATTAAACGAACAAAGCTTAACCTTACCGATATGGACAGTGTGTCACGAGCATAATGTCGAAAAGCTAGACCGATGGGGCAGGCTGAAGAAGCTTTTCGCTTTGACACGTTCTTTCATCCAGAACTTCGTGAACTGGGTAAGCAGTACGTAATTTTCTTCGTTCTTCAACATGGGTCCTGGTGCTCGCTTCACCATGTCGTCGAGGCCAATCGCTTGACTCATCTTTGCCGGGTCCATTCCGTCTTCGTACAAATGACGAAACAACTTGTTCAATTGACTGTTTGTGTACCAGGCCTTGAGTCGCTCTTGATTCACCGGCGACAATCCTCCGATGTGCTTCATGGCCCTCGTGTTATGAAATCTTTCGATTCTGGCGAATGCTCTCTCGATTCCCAGCTGGGTCAGTCCTCCACGCTCCTCATCAAAATTGCCCTTGCCATTTCTTCCAGCATCATCACCACTTCTTTTCTCGCAGGAAACGGTTGTTTCTAGCGTTTTCGGTGAGAGACACAGCTGCACCGCGGAGCTTGGTACGATCGATTTCTCCGACGGCGAAGTCGAAATTGAAATCAAGGTGTGCCAGAAGTGCAGTAGCAACAAGCAGAGTCCAGCTGAGTCGCATATTTTCTGATACACGATCGGGACTGCTTCGGGGTTGTCGAAGGAAAATTTCGGAATGATCTCGTTCTGAGGCGTGGTAGCTCCACACCTGTAGGTGGGTAGGAAGCAATTTCAAAAGATACAGTGTATCTTCAGCATTGAACAAGTTACTGTGGTCGCGCTCAATGATCGCAACAGGTGACCAAATCAATTTCAGAGTGAATAGAGTTGTGGAAGCAAATGCGCACTGCAGATTTTTACAATGAGGATTAGATATGTCAGGGTATCAAAACGTACTTTTATACATGTGGAGAGTATTAATACCTCTGAAAGGTAGAGTTTGGCTGACAACCATAACTCCAAAAGTAAAAAAATCATGATTCGTCTCAGATAGGGCCATGAAGGATTATGTGGCATTTGATGATGACGACACACTAGGAAGGTGATATTTTCAGACAGGCAAACAATAGGGACTTGCGGGAAAACAACCCAAAACTCCACTTATTTCAAGCCATTGCTATTTTCGTTACCTAGTTGATTCCCAAAATACTATTACGGGGGTTACTGCTTGCGGAGCTTTCCTATACAACAACACTTGATAAACACGATCACTCTCGATTCTAACTCAAACCATACAAGTCTGCTGCTTGTTTCTGTATCTACGTCATGGTGAAGCAATACGCCGCCCTGGCCAGCTAAGACTGCGTGATCAAAGCTCTTAATTGGAATGCTATTATCGAGAGGTGCCACCCGCTTCTAATTGCAATGCTCGATTCGCTTAGGATCTCGTGACCGGACCCACCTATATATAATACGCAAATACCACTTCGGGGCGATATTATTCTTGACCAGCGTAATTGCGTGACACGCGTAATCGAAGCGTAATTGGTTGACAAGCGTAATCGAAGGATGTGACAGCTTTGAGAATCAGCAGCTTGTTACGGAAGGAGACATTGCATTCAAGACTGCGCGGAAATTTAAATTCTCCGGTTTCCGCAGACTCAGACGCAGACTCTTAAAAACGTGTACGCACTGCCAAAAAGAAAGTACTACAAGTTGCAGGCGTTATGATGCAATAATGATGCACGGAATTCTTCGCCTGCAAAGCGCATGAAGTAGTACATGTACATGTAGATAAGAACTTTTAGCGCTCACAACCAAGATGTAAAACAATGTACTTGTATACTGTACTACGTAGTATTTTTCATGAAATACAACTATTCAGACATTTAGTTGTTTACACGACGAAGCTGCTCGCCTAGTTGTCGATGGCGTTTTGCAACGAATGCCGCTGCTGACGAGACTTGTAGCGGCGCCAACGCAGCGACAAGAATGCATAGCCGATGAAAAAGTACAACACCGTGAGCTCCAAAGGATGAAGCTGTCACTGCGAGCATTGCGAGAATTGTTCATGCTGTAGTGCGAAAGCACTTCATCACCGGAGTGAGCGATGCAGTCGTCATCTTCGAACGACCCGGAACCAGACATGCTGAACGAATAGTCGTCGCCCACGGTAGCGAAGGTTGTGCTTCCGCTACCACTGCCGTCACTGCCACCACAAGCCAAAAAGGCGATGCGACCCCAGAAGAGCTTCATCAACGCCTCATAGCCGTACTTGACGGGCGAAATGTAGTGCAGCCAGATGAGGTAGTCAGGCACATCGTCCACATTGATGAGCAGGCCACCGAACACCACGAAAAGTATCAACAGCAGCATGTAGACAATCAAAGCCACACGCACACGGCGGAAGAGGCCGAGGAGCACACTCGCCATTCCAGCAGCGCTCCAACCAGCCAGCCACATCACCAGCTGCATGTAGAAATACAACTTGAAGCCATGCCCGATGCCAATGAGCAAGTAGGCAGGTACAAACAGCACAACAGAGAGAACCAGCATCGCCGGCAGCTCTGCAAAAATTTTCGTCAAGTACCAGCAGATCATGTAGTACCCTCCACTGCGGTGCTCACGCTCCGCGATTGCCATCTCATGAGGAAGAAACACGAAAGTTCGGTATGCGATCACCAACATTTGCAACACGATGATGAAGAAGAAGGCACCAGCCCAGTTCTGAATATCCTGCTGTTTGTCCAAATCAAGCTGCAAGAAAATGAGACCAAAGATCAAGCCGAGAACAACCATCCAGAAAGCGTGCCATCCAAACACAGCACGGTAGCGCGCAAGGCGCAGGATGTGACGTCGGAACAGCATTGAAATCTGACCGCAGCAATCAACGCGACGACGGTGTCCAACCGCGCCACCTTGCGTCTCCTCCTGCTCTCCATCTGCTAGGCACAGCTCCGAGTAGCGAGTAGACCACGCTTCTGTGAACAGCTTGGCATCTCCATCGACCATCTCGTCCCCATTTCTTCCAGCAGACACTTGGCGAATGAAGTAATCAACAGGACTCATGTACTGCGGGCACTGGTATCCCAGCGAGGCGAAGTAAAACACTGCCTCTCTCACCTTGCCGTGGTAAACGGCAGCCCCATCAGCAAGTAAGTACAGCGTATCAAACAGAGCGTACAAGTGCGAGGACGGGTGCACCATCATCACTACGACGGTGCGTCCTCCACGCGCGAGTTGGCGCAGTTTCAATACAACACGCTGCGACGAGTAGAAATCCATACCACATGTGGGTTCCTCAGCCAGCAGAATCGACGGGTTGGTTAGCAGTACCGTCGCAATTGAAAGCAACTTGACATCCGAAGCAGACAGGTACCGGATGAGCACGTGGCGCTTAGAAGTCAACTCAATTCGTCAAGAACCATTTCCACACGCTCAATCTCCAAGTCACCAACATCTGCATCGCAGCATAAGCCACTGCTGGACTTGCCAACCACCAATTCTGCTTGGAATCGTAGGTGCTCCTCCACCGTCAGGGTTTCGTAGAACAAGTCATCGCGAGTCACATATGCTGCACGCTCAGCAACTTTCGAAGTCGAACTAACAACCCCATTAAGAGTGACCTCGCCCCTGACCTTCTTTTGAAGTCCTCCAAGGCTCTCCAATAGTGCAACATTCGAGTCGTTCGATGGCCCCGTGATGAGTACAAGCTCTCCACACTTGGCATTTCCACTGGCGTCACTCAGCAAGTGCTGCTGGTGTTGCGTCTCACTACCAACCTTCTTCGCCTTCTTGACCATGGGAGTCTTCAACCACAAGCTGCTCCAGCCCAACGTGATACCTGGTGCATCGCAGAACCCACGCCCACCAACGCGCGGAGTCTCCACACGAATGTAGCAATTGTCACTGTCTACAGACGTGTTACGTTCCACTGCAGCGGACGAGTTATGCTGGCTCTTACGTTCGACAATGCGCTGCATGCTACTCCGTGTAGCAACATGCTTTTCACCCACAGTAGCATTACCCACACGCTGCTGAAGATGCCCAAGAGGTCCCTTAAAACTCCAGTCGTAGCGCCACTGTAGCCCACTGATGCGCTTGTTGGCCAGCAGGAGTAGGAACCAAAACGCAACGAACAAGACTGCGAAGCAAATGGCCAACAGGATGAGCGAGTCACCCAGAGCTGAGCGGTTCTCCATGCTGTAGTAGTTCAGGACGCCATCGCCCGTGAGTGCATAACAGCCCTCCAAAGTCCAGTCGCAGTCGATAGAGTCGACACGCTTCCAGAATATCTTCATGAGAGCCTCGTAGGCGTACTTGACCGGGGAGATGTAGTGCAGCCACACCAGCCAGTCGGGAATGTCCGTCACATTGATCAAGAGGCCACCAAAGGCTACAAACAATGCCAAAAGCACGGCATACACAATGAGAGCGAGCGTGACATGGCGAAGAACGCCCAGCGTCAGGAAAGCCAAGCCAATGGCAGCCCATCCAGCGAGAACAATCACAATCTGCATGTAGATGTAGACCTTGAACCCGTACCCGATACCGACAAGCAGGAAGACCGGAAGAAACAACGCGATCGACAGAATGATCAGCGCCAGCAGCTCTGCAAGGATCTTCGTGACGTACCAACAAAGCAGGTGGTACCAGCCACCACGATACTCCTGTCGCTCTCGCAGTGCGATAGCAGTCTCTCTTGGCATGAACACAAACGTGCGGTAGGCAATGAATAGCATCTGCACCACAAGAACGTAGAAGAAAGCACCCGAGAAGTTCTGGATTCCTTGTTGGTTGTCGAGATCGAGCTGCAGGTAGACCAATCCGAACACCACACCGATCAAAAGTGCCGCGAGCAAGTGCCACCAGAACACGAACCCGTAGCGCGAGAGACGGCGGACATGACGTGCCCACAAGAGCCATAGCTGGCCGCAGCACCCCATGTGGTAGTAGCGGTTCTTCCGGTCATAATCATCCACAAGTGCGTCTTCACTCGCTGCGGCAGCACACGCAGCATTGTCAGCGTATACCGCAGCATTACGCTCGGCCCACTCACGCTTCAGCATCTCAACTCGAGCGACACCTTCATCGTCCGTATCACGATCTCCAGTCACCATTTGAAGCATGAAATAATCCATGGGGCTCATGAACTCAGAGCATTGGTATCCGAGAGTCGAGAAGTAGGCGACACAGTCCGCGGCCTTGCCGTCGTACACACACGACGCATCCGCGATGAGATACAGGACGTCAAAGAGTCCGTAGAAGTGCGAGGAAGGGTGGTGCAGCGTCACGGCAACAGTCAACCCCTTCTCAAATGCCAACCACCGCAGCCTACCGACGATTTTCTCTGCACTGAATGTGTCAAGACCATCAGTCGGTTCCTCCACAAGCAAGATAGACGGGTTGGTCAGTAACGCCGTCGCGATAGCAAGAAGCTTTCTCTCGCCACAAGAAATGCCACGCAGTGAAATTCCGCCACCAACCAACTTGTCACGGCACTCGGACAATCCCATGTCCTCGATGACACGCTCCACACGAGACAGGCACATCTCATCGGTATGTGTACGGCGCATCCGAAGATGGGCCTGAACAACAGGTGTTCGTGCACAGTCAACGTCTCGTAGAATAGGTCCTCGCGCATGACATACGCGATGTAGCGGTTCAACTTCTTGTTCCACTCACGGCCATTCACAGTCACGTTGCCCTCCATGGCATCCTCGTACCCAGCGAGGCAAGACAGCAACGCGAGACTCTCGTCCTTCGACGGGCCCGTGATCACTAGGAACTCGCGAGCCTTCAGCGAGCCACTCACGTCATTAATCACAACATCGTTGCTTCCAGTCAGAGCAGTAGTATGTGGAGCACTCTTCCAGCTCTTACGATTTAGACGCAGCTTGTTCCATTCAAGCGAGCACGGCTTCACGGTCCATTCCTCTCCGTCCTCAACGACAGGACGTCTACCATGGCGAGGACTCGCAATCTCGACATAGTGCTCGTCCAGCTCAATGTCAGGCTCGACACCATCGATTAGCTCAGTGGTGCGACGTTCACTGTCACGTACCAGCTTTCCCGTCGGCGCAGCAACATCGCCGGCATTCGTAGGGGTTCCGTTAGACGGGAGATTTCTACGAATTGTTTCCACTTGGACGACGGAATCGATGGCAGCCATATCTTCATGTTTCGTCGAGGCGGCCACCGTAGACATTGCAGCAGCAGGTCCCTCAGGTGTGTCCTTCTTCCCCAAGAAACTCCAGAAGCCACCGGCACGGACAGGTTTGCCATCCTTGGACTGCTCGCGTTCGACATTTTCGCGCTCAACAGGTTGCTTCGACTCCGTCACCACCGCGATATCGGCAACGGCACCACCGTGCAGGTGTTCCGAATCAAACTCTTCCTCCTCCAATGTGATCGGTGTTTGCGTGACTACAGCACCGCCAACATTCAAGGCAGGAGACTGAACGCTGTCAATGCCATCACAGGACTCAACGATGGCAGCTTGACCCCGAGCAACAGGCGAATGGACCTTCTCAGTTGCCGGCATCGGCTCAAATCTGGACGCGGGGGCGTGCGTCTCACCTTCCGCAACCGCGAAGGAGACCCGAGTCAGCTTCTTCTTATCTTGCGGGTGCGAGTACTGGCGAGCTTCGCCAGCAGGAGGAACTGGGGCGTGGCCATTCTGCTTAACAGTGGTCGAATCGACATCATCGCCCTCCTCCTCCTCTTCACCGTGCCTTGTGAGAGGAGACGGAGGCTTGCCAGCTCCCAGAACTTCCAAATGCTGCGACCAGTTTTGCGGCGGGGAGCTTTCGAAGACGACTCAGCCTCTTCTTCAGTTGCAGTTGGCGCCGTAGTGGCTTGGGTGGCGGGGACGTCCGGACGAGCAGCGTTTGGAACACCACACTGAATGGGGCGACAACTTCGTCGTCGAGGGGGTAGCGCTGTAGTGACCGATTTCGGAGACTCAGCAGCAGGGTGAGCATCCGGCTTCGAATCACCAAGAGCGCTCACAACCCCAGTAGCAGCTACACTTGCAACACCGGCGACTGCAACAGTTTGAAGAGCATTGTTCTCACTGGGGTAGCCTGTGACTCCTTGGGCTCGGGAACATCGACGATGTCGCCACGTACTGCATCCACAGCTGCAACAGGTGTCTTCACTTCATCCGAATCGTCCGATAGACTGACCTCGTGGAATGCAACGATGCTAGGGCTCTCCACCTCGCCGTCTTGAGATCCCGGTCCTTCTTGCTCCTCTTCATTGATAGTAGAGTAGATTTGAGTCGTAGCGTTCGGAGAAGTAGGAGCCTCCGCAGTCGAGACCACCATAGTAGGGGCTGTATCTGCAACAGACTCCACGACTTCATCAGTGGCTGGGGCCACATTAGCCTCCATTGCTTGTGCATCAGGTACCACATCGGTAAGTTCCGGCTTCGTCGGCTCCGACTTGCCAAAGAATCCCAAAACCCTCCGCCGGATACTTCCTCCGTCTTCGTCGTCGTGCTGGCAACGGGAATCACTGCAGGCAGCACCTGAGCACGGGGTGATCCCGACTTTTCACTTCACTAACGCTGGATGATTCATCATTTAGACTCGAGCCCCCGGCCCCGCAACAGAATCATCGATAAACGAAGCGGTAGGGACCTCTTCTTCGGACGGGGGCGTACAATCGTAGCGCTTTTATCAGTCTCGTCGACGTTGTCGTCCTTGCCAACTGAAAGTTGCTGTTTTACCTCCTGGATTGATTCCACAACATCACCCATAGGTGCCACTTGAGTAAGCTCCTTGTCGTTGTGCTCGACAACAGCCTCGATAGGTTCTTCCTCTGACTTACCAAAGAAGCCCCAGAAGCCGCCACTGCTGCGGTGATTGTGGCGTGGGCTCTTGGAGCTCTCTTGGGTAGTGGAAGTGCTGGTCTCCATCGGTGCATTCGACAGGACTGCCCTCATATCCGGCTCGGTCATCTCGCTTTCGACTTCATTGGGGAGATGCTGAGCAGCTTCACGGCTGGGGCTCGCAACACTTTCAGCAGTTGCAGCCGTGATAATGGCAGCACCAGTGCCACCAGCCACCGTAGGAAGCAATACATCACCGCGCGGTGACTTGTCAGAAGACACGGTTGGGCTTGTGGGAATCGCCTCCTCCACCGTATCAGCTTTGGTGGTGGACACATCATCCGCTTCATTGGCGCCCGACTTCTTGGCCAGCAAATCGACAGCAGCAGCGGTCGTGTCAACTGTGGTTAAAGAGTTTTCCTCCTCTTCCGTCTCGGGCTCCTCAGTGATATCCAAAGCTGCTCGAGGAGTCTCAAATTCATCGTCTTCTGACTCTGATGGCTGCTGCTGGGCTTCCTGAACAGTTTCTTCTGCAACACGAGAATCATCACTGGTAAGAGCAGCGACTTGTCCCTCCACCTTCTCATTCGGTGTGGAGAATCTTTCAGCCACCACTTGCTCGATCGTTTCCTGCGGTTGATTCGTCGAAGCAGCAGTATGCGAAACCACACGACGTGTTCCGCTTCTCGGGATCACGATCCGGTCCGACACTGAGATGCCATCACGACTCGATTTACCACGACTTGATCCACCCAACGATTCATCACTGCTAACACCGCCTTCACTCTGAGCAAACTCAGCATCGCTGTCTAGCTCGTCGGCACTTGCTTCTGAACCTGAGCCTGCAATTCCGTTGCGTACGACCATGCGTCGAACCACACGCTGCGGAGTCACGACGCGGCAGTGATAACCCGACGGCCAGGTGTGCTTGGACTTCTGACAGTTCTAGTCAAGCTGCCTCTGCTGGTGAGATCTCCACCTTCAGCACCCCGTACTGCACTTCATCTTCAGATTCAGCACCGGAGCTGGTACCAGCTTTGCGGACGACAGTGCGGCGAACCACTTTGCCTGGAGAAGAAACAACACGGCGTGTGATGGTTCGGCGACTTGATGAGAAGTGTCGCTCGCAACACTACAGAAGCTGTCAGATCTCACAAGAGAACCGCCCTCGCCTTTAATCACTTGGCCGTCGGAGTCCACAGACTGCGTGGCGGGAACTCTCGTGCCATCCTTTCCAACGAGAATCCGTTGAACACTACGCCGCCTGACATTCTGCTGATCGGGTGTGTCCGAGGATCCCTCGTGTGCGATAGTCCCTTCCGTCGAGAAGCTACCGCGTTTCAAAAGATCACCACCTTCCGCCGACACCACATTCCCATCTGCGTCGACGTACTGCACCTGTTCATGAACCTCTCCATCGGTCCCTTTCCTGCGAATCAACACCCGCTTCAGCGTTTGTCCTGGCGACACCACTCGACGTGAGACTTGAGTACGTCCGGATGCTGTGTCGTTGCCACTCGCATTCGTGACCGGGCTGGTCTTCACAAGTTCACTTCCGTCGCTTTGAACGACGTTACCATCAGCATCCATGTACTGCACTTCTTCGTGAACGTGACCATCGGCTCCCGTTCTTCGGACAACAACGCGTCGAATCTTCTTGCCTGGGGTGGCAGTTCTGCGAGTCACTACCGATCCACTGGTAAAACTTGAAAGACTGTCATTAGTAGCAGTGTCGCCACCTTCAGTCCGTACGACGTTTCCATCGGCGTCGAGGTACTGTACTTCTTGATGCACTTGGCCATCAGCCCCCGTTCGACGCAAAACTCGTCGAGTCAACTTGGCCGGCGTCACGATACGACGCGTCACTCGACTAGGTGTCGACGTCGTAGAACTAGTAGATGAGCTGGATGCTCCTTCACCCTCGACGACTTTACCGTCTGCGTCCACGAACTGCACTTCTTCGTGAACTTGTCCGTCCGCTCCCGTCTTACGGATGACAACCCTCCGTACAGTCTTTCCAGGTGTTGGAACCTGACGAGTGACAGAAGACGCTGCTCCTTGTTCGGCGTTGAAGAAGCTGCCGCCCTCGGTGCGCACCACTTGACCAGCAGCGTCCACGTATTGAACTTCTTCGTGGACTTGGCCATCAGCTCCGTCCTACGTACCACCACTCGACGCAGCCACTTGCGTGTGGGGGACGCCACAATTCTGCGCGTCACTTTGGTGGATCGAGGCGAGAGCGGCACCATGGCAGTATCACCACCCACAGAAATGTTGGGCACTCGTTTGACCACCAAATTGCTGAGTAGTTCACTGCCCTCCATCCTATCAACTTTTGTCCTGCTTTCATCGTCCGGCAGCATTCCGTGCGTGTCGGTGGACGTCCCCATGAGTCTCCGAGCCAGAGACTCTCGACTGGGAGACGACAGTCTCTTGGTGGGCTGCTTGGACCCCGTTCGGGTGACGAACTCAGTCTGGTCCGTCTTCATATGGACACTCGACTTGGTCGTGAATCCGTCGTCTGTACCGGGGGTGCCTGCATCGGAGAATCCGTCGTACGAAGCGCCTTCTTCAAAGGACGAGGCGGAAGTGGCCGACCCGGGCGTCATGAGCTGCTTGTGCACGAACTGACGGGTGCCCAGCCCCGAAACCCGCAGGAGACGACATCTGAGAGTCTCGTAGTTGCGGGTTCCGCTTGAGCAGCAGATTGCGACTCTGTGTGTGTGTACCGACGTCTTGGTCGGTGGATTGAGAAGCGTCCGCCATCGCGACTTTGTCTGCAGTCTGGATTGCAGTGCGACGCGGGACTTGTTGGGTCGACGGACTCTTTTCAGTAATGACGGAAGGCGAGAAGCTGCATGGCGTCGGCAGGTTGTCGGACGTGGGCAGCGGATACTTGCCCTTGTTGCTGCTGTTGCAGTATTGACGCGCTGACTCCTTAGAGTTCAGAACAGACGAGCCAACCAAGGTCGGATCGGGGTTGCGGACCTGAAACTACATACCCTACTATAACGAATAGAATGTGATTCTCAACTTTAGAGGAGAAAGTCAATGATAAAAAGGATAACCTATGGAGTAGACTTTAAAATCTATGACGGTGTTTTGACAAGAGTGACAGTAGGCAGACAAAAAGTAGAGCCAAAAAATAGATGGCGCTGTCCTCCTCATGGATAAATAGCAAAAGTATCCTCGCCACTTTGTCTTCTCCATAGAGCTCCATGCGATCGTCCTTCCATGACGGAAAGGGCGACTCGAATTCCAATGCGTCGCCATCGAGAGCAGTAACACCACAATACTCTCTAGTGCGAATTCATGTATCGGACCCACGTATTATATCCCCATCGAACTAACTCGCCTTTCGACTCGTGTGAGTTGACGTTGCTCACTCTGTTGGCAAACTGCACGTCGGCCAGGTACATCACACAGACGTTCAGTCTGCTACCGGTAACGTCGCGTTCAGAACTGGCCACTCCTTCGCCACACGATGCGAGTCGTAGGACTCCTTGCCCCTCATATCGGTCTCGCCTTTTTTGTGGGTTGCAGCCCTTTTCCGTTTTACTGTCGATCCATCACATCGAGACGGAATCGCTGCAGGACATCGCTGTCAACGCGCTCTGGACGCAACACGAACATCCTGTCGCCGCAACTTATCCGTGTGTGGCATATTATCGGCCACCTAAGGATTCATACAAAAATCAAGATGTCGGGTGTTCGACGTTCTTGACATTCTTATATTTCCGGCCTCTTTGCCCATACAAAAAGCAAGTAAGTAACAGTAATATACCCAGTTATGGTAGCAATAACATCAAATAGACGGCCGCTTAACAGTAATATATCCAGTTATGGATACCTTGTGAACACTACAACGCAAAACGCGCTCCCGAATCCCAAAACAGAGATTTTTCGAGGGGCGAGTCACGCTTTACACACAATTGAACAACAAGTATCGACGACAGCACGCGAGGTGTACATGACATGTACCACGCGTGTCGGACCTTTTCGGCAGCAGGAGGCGAATAAGAATCACCAAGTGCCCGCTTTGCCACAAAACGCGTGCTCAACAGTAGACCACGACGCGGAAGAAGTGGCGCTTGTATCTTTGGCGTGCATGGTCACGCACATGTCTTCAATGCTCGGACGGCTCCACATTCTCGACCCACAAGTTCGATGGCACTCGTTCACCCAGCCGCTTCGTTAGAAATCGCAATCCAACGCATTGGCCTGTCCTCCTGCCGAATGTGTGAGTCAACAGGCTACGTTCAAGCTCAGTGTAGTTGACTCATGCATTATGCTTGGTTTGAAGTGTACGGTTTGAAATCCAAGCCTTGAATACATGGTCGTATCCGCGCTGAGCTATACAAGTCAATTTTTTGAGTTTATTGCAACACCTTTGTGCGCTATATCGTCTCTGCTAATAGCTTACTATTCGTGTTTGATCACCTACCCAAGCAGGGGTGATCTACGAACACGAGACTCACCGGAAGACAGGCACAGCCGCAAACGAAATACATGTACTGTCCAGCGACGATTTCTCAGTGAGTAAAAGCTATCCTAACGTTAGCTTTTTAATTATCGAGTCCCCCTTTGAAAATGTTTTTCGATTTGAGTCCCCCTTTGGAATTTTCCCTACTATTAAAGGCTTGGGGCACTGTCGGATGTCCCCATTTTGGTGTCAATTTTTGGAGGGTGGCACAATCACAGGTTTTACAGTACGTACCAACCCAAGTTCATTCGCTGCCTTCGGTCCGGTCTCTTGTTTGTCCATTACTGTAATGGAATTAATGTACATGGATAGTGTTCTTGAAGAGTCACACTTAGGGATGCAGCCTTGCACTCTTTGGACAACGGACTCAGCTGTCGATTGATGGGCTCCAGATGGAGCTTTCCAAAGTCATCACATCATCGGGTATGGCCCATACCGTGGCAGATATCTGCTTTTCTAAACTACAATACAAAAAGGTGACCTTAAGTGATCAACACAAGGCATTCAAAGAGCTCGCAACTACGCGACAGAACCGATTCGAGTGATTCGATTCTGAGTGAGAAACTCAAGTACACTCCGCGTTGCCTTTCGCCGGATATATATACAAAGGAATTGGCTTAGATGGACAGGACGTCACACACTTAGGCGGGTGAAACTCGAAAAAGCCGGAAACGATGAAATGTTGTATTGGCTTGCTGGTTAGGCAGTAACATCGAGAATGAATAATCTAAAGAGAACTTCAACGCGCCTCACGCGCATGCGAATATTTATCAAAGCCCGTGATAATAGGGCCTACTTCTTTCAAACCCCGTGACAAGTTGTTTGATTGGATAAAATGTAAAAGCCATTCCGTCCAATCAATTCGGCGTACGTCTCCGCGCGTATATCCGGGTCAGTCGACAAGAAGAAGCCTCTGCACCAAATGTCTCGGCGCGCGTATCCGGTCACTCAACAAGAAGCAGGAGCCAGTGACAAGCAGACTATGGTCGCCGGGTTGGCGCCCGGATACGTACAATTTCCACCTGCGCGTCTGCACAGCATGCCAGCAGCACGACGTCCAGACGTTGTGAGCTGTTGTCCAAGGAAGTGTACGTGGTTTGAAGTTCGAGTGGTGAACGATCTGAGATTGATAAGTGCATGTGCTGGTTTGTGACTGCCACTTCCGTCAGAAGGACGCAGATCGCCATCACACGCTGTTTCTGCCTCACCGATCGAAGACGGAGACTTGCGACCAGGATTACAAGACGGCGCTGCTTCTCGATACGAACGACGAGCTCTTCGACGTGGTCAAGATAGGCCTTTCCAGTAAAGATGGATAGATGCCGCTAATGCTTGTAGTTCGACGTCGAGTCGAAAGGCACTGGCAGTTGCTGCTGAAGCATCATTCTCGGGTGGCCACACCAGCGAGAAATGACTCAGCTGATGCAGTACTGCATCAAGCCACGGAGTCGGTAGTTGATTTAGTTAATGTTTTGCTAAACGGCTAATACATGATGCAAGGGCGAGTGCATGTACCGGTACGTGGTTGTGGTGAACTAATATATTCATGTATTATCTTTGAGTTACGCGTTACGCGCATTAATCTCAGTAAAGGGCATTGACCCACTACGTATATACCGGGCTGGACGTCGCTGCCCGCTTCAGGTTCACCGTTACTTCTCATCTTTTAGGACAAGTAGTGGCGTTGTGTCCATCCGCGGTGCCGCATATGCTGTAATGATAATCTTGTCTTCCTTTCTTCGTCATACCCACGATAGATCGATTCATCTCCTCCATGGCATCATCGACCTCAGTGTCACTGTGTGCATCGGGTGGGAGGCTTGAAGCGGAACCTAATATGTTTACCTTGTGTGATTTCCGTGCTCGTTCTCCTTTACTGCGAATACGCTTCTGTCGTTTCGACTTATCGTGCAAGGTACGCTTGCCTCCGCCAACTTGTTTATACAGTGGTGGTGGTAGAACAGTCTTTGACGGGATCACTTCACGAAGTAGAGGCAACTGTATCATTCTCGATTCCAATGCAGCACTGTAGGTTTGAACCGTGTAACAATCGTGAAAAAGTGAGAGTACACTCGTATTTGAGCGGTTTTTCGTCTTCTTTATCGTCGCTAACAGGTGCCGACACGGAACGTTTGACTGCTCACGTTTGCTACAACACTCACACGTATGAGATGATAAGTCGACTACATGTGTCCGCTGTATTTTGGAAACGGAGCTGACATCAACCGCAAATTCTTCGCGATTCTCGTCATCAACGTAAATTTATTGCTGGACGAGTCGGATGCAGGTCTAACTGAGCAATTAGCAGTTTTGTTCATCTCGCTTTCAAATAGTAGTTTAGCTGTGGGGTGACATTACACTTGTGCTCTGCCCACAGATTAGCTGGTTCACTTTTGTGAGCGATAATTTCCGATGCAGCTTTACAAAACAAAACTGTTGCCATCAGAACCTCGTTATCTCGAACACCGCTCCACAGAAGTCCATTGTTATTGTCCTCTAGTGCACTTGTAGTACGAACACCATGCAACGGAGCGGAATCACCATAAGAATCAGCAACAGGCCAACTCGTCTTCAGGTATTGCTCCTCAGCCTCATTGCTTTTATAATTGCCAAGACGAGTCCAACTGGTCGGATGAATCTTCCTCAGATACTGTGCAACCGATTGCTGCTCAACCGCGCCGTTAGCTTTCCGGACCGATCGTTTATTTGAAAAAGCAGAATCAATAACGTTTATTGACGCATCATACTCCGCGATTGTATCGGACTTTTGTAGCCGATAGATGTAGGGCTCGACGCGTTCAATGTTCGATTGAACAGTCTTGAACAAATCCTTCACGTTCAAGACGATGTGATACGTGCAAAACTTTAAGTTAACTCGTAGGTTTAGTGAAGCGAGGTGTGTCTGAGCTCCACGCTGCTTTCCTCGATCAGTAAACAGAGGAATTCTACCAGGTTAATTTTTGCGGCAATACAGTTGGCAAAAACCAACTGAAGCACTCATTCGTTTCCGAAGGAACAAATGCCACAGCTAACGGAACGACTTTTCCATCTCCATCTAACCCAATCATCGTCAAACATACACCGTCGTAGTTTTCGTTTTTCATGTGTGTTCCGTCAGTTTGTAGGACAGGAGCCATCATCGCTTGTTGCTCCACCAGTGGTCCAATCGAAAGAAACAACCTACAAAATCGACCATTTTCATCTACCTGACAACAAACCCGAGAACTCGGATTCTGCATTTGAAAGGCTTCCAAATAACCAGACAACAAACTGTAGTCATCAGGAGCTTGGGTCTGCTTCAGACGTAACTGTATGGCTCTGTACAATGTTGCTTTACGTCCATCCATGCTTACGTTCTCAATTTTTCTAAAGCATTGACAACGCGAGCAAATGCTGAGCTGTGACCTTCAACGAATGCACTCTGAAAACCTCTGACGTCCAGCAACAGTTGCGCTGAGGGCTTCGCAATTGACATGCAAAATTCACTGTGTGTCAAACTGATTCGACTAACATACCAAGCCTTAGAAGGGACGTAGCTGTACTTTGACTTCCGACGGGTCTTTGACTTGGATTCGCGCTTTTCAGTAATCCAAACGTGCCATGAACATTCCGTCTCTAGTGAGTTACATCCCCACTTAACCATGTTCCCACTTGAATATGTTTGAATGACCGATTTGCGGTTGTTGAAAGCGAGCTCTCTTAGAAATTGCTTGCACGCACCAGGATCGGTGAATACATCCCCAAGACCAATAGTGCTTCGACCATGTCGTGTTGCAAGATTCAGAGGGATCACTACACTATCGCCACCAGGTTCATCTTCAGCCGCTAGCTCCATAGTTTTGAAGCAACGACAAAACTAAAGAGAGCAGCAATCAGCATAACAAAATCTAAATTTACAGCTTGGTGCAGAGGCTTCTTCTTGTCGGCTGACCCGGATATGCGCGCGGAGACGTACGCCGAATTGATTGGACGGAATGGCTTTTACATTTTATCCAATCAAACAACTTGTCACGGGGTTTGAAAGAAGTAGGCACTATTATCACGGGCTTTGATAAATATTCGCATGCGCGTGAGGCGCGTTGAAGTTCATCTTGTACTTGAACTTGTAGCGTGCAAAGCGTAAATCCTATCGTCGTGCCCGGATGTTGCTGAGGTGTAGGTGGTGCTTGCATTACAGTCTTCCCCCAGAAGAGCGCCTACGGCTGGAGTGATGAGACGCCGGAGGTGACGCTGCAAGTCGAGGACTTCGACGTGTCGGAATAGCAGGGTCTGGAGGCGTAGATGTTCTTTGTCGGGAGCGCGTTCGACGGTGCGGATTCTGAGAAGACGCAAGAAACTCACCAATTAACCCGGCAGCTTGTCGTAGATTGGTCTGGGGCTCCCAGGAATCGGCTTCATCGCGTCCATACCATCGCACCTTGAAGTATCGAACGCCGCGACGAGTGCGTTGACCGATAATAGCGCGCACTTGGAGCCCTTCATGGCCGTCGCTGGTCAGTAGTGGTGGCACATCGTTGATCCTGTTGTCGTTGGTATCTTCGGTATATTTGCGGAGGTAGGAAACATGAATTCGTCGTGCAGCCGGATCCCTGGCGGGAGCGATATCTTGTACGTATCTGGAGTAGTCGACGCAAACACTTGGTAGGGACCGATGAACCGAGCGGCGATCTTGCGTCGGCCTGCTGCGCCAACGTGAGCGAGATCAAGGTTGGTGGTGTCGAGCAAACTCGATCACCGACGCCGATAGGAAGTTTGGGGCGGGTCGATCATAGAAGTGCTTCATACGACCTTGAGCAGTAGCGAGCGAATCTCGGCAGCGTTGAAGCACGGCTTGTAGATGTTCGGTGAATCGAAGAGCATCATGGCTGGTCCGTGGCTCCTCACTTAAAGCCAGATCCTCAAATGCGCGCGGCTGATAGCCAAGATCAGCTTCAAAGGGCGCCATGTCGATGCTGGAATGGGTCGAGAGTTGTACGCAAATTCGGCCATTGGCAGTAGGTCGTCCCGATTATCATGGCGCGGTGAATAAAAGCGCGAAGGTAATCATTGATGAATCGGTGAGATTGCTCATTTTGACCGTCCGTGGAAGGTTTGAAAGCAGTGCTGACAGGAAGCTGAGAACCTTGGCTAGCCGTAAGCTCCTTCCAAAACGCCGACAGAAATCGGGAATCGCGGTCACTTACGATCGAATCAGGAAATCCATGCAGACGAACAGGTTCACGGAGGAAAAATCCATGCCGTGTCCTTGGCACTAGATGCCTTCAGCATCGGAACGAAGTGGGCCTGCTTGGTTAACCGGTCCCGAATCAATGTCCAAGAGCGGATCCAGTCGACATCATACTGAAGCCAAGATTAACAACTATACCCATGTGACGATGATCCAGTCCCAAAAGTAGACCCATACGCCCGAACGAAGAATTTGATATGGGTGGCATCTTTGGGTGGTGTACCCACCAGAGACCTTCCAGATTCTCAGAATACTCGGGCCAAGATATTAACAACCGACCAACACAACCGACGAAGATAGGTTCAGCATGAAAGGGCGAACCGCCACCATACAAAATCCTAGTCATTTTCGAATCTATCCCCTAAATACCATTAGTATTTAAATGAATTAGATAGTGAAGCCAAACCCGGGGCGATTGTTGCGCGGATTCGACCAGTCGGCCAGGAAACTTTTGAGTAGAACCTACATTAAACAAGTGGTGCATTCTTGAGCCCGAATGGCATGCGAATCCATTGAAAGCGTCCAAATGGGTAGACGAAAGCTGAGATCAACTTCGCGCACTTGGACATTCGGATAGCCCAAAACCCGCTGGCCATGTCCAGACTCATAAACCACATCGCACTTTTGAAACCGATGAACAGATCGTCGATCAGTGGCAACGGATAACCCGATAGCTGAATTAAAACCTTTATGACTCAATACACATCCGGATATCGACTCCGTTCTTCTTCAACACAATTACAATTGAGGGAAGACCAAGGAGATTCGGATGGTTATATCACTTTGGTTTCCAAAAGCTTCTTCAACACCTCACAGACCTTGACTGCGACAGGAGGTGCGATTGACCGCGCTCTGTGAACAACGGGTTTAGCGTCTTCGACGTCTAAATCATAAATTACACCTCGTGCAGGAGCAGGTGCTGCATTTGCATCTCCAAGGAAGATTGTTCGATGATACTTCTGAATTGCTCGCAATTTCGCTTCCTCGCCTGGTGTAGACTGTCCAGGTTATCCGATGTCAGCCGTTTCGATATGACACTTCGGACTCAGGTCTAGGAGCTCTGATAGCATTGCTAATTGGTCTCGTAATTGAGATAACAGCTCACTTCCTTCATGAATGTACACCGAGGGTTACAAGTCCAGATCCGACTGGCTCACTCGCATGAAGCGTTCGTACCACCACTCCAAATTTCGGTGTGGGTACTAGGCATCGCGTGAATCGGCAAATCTAAAAGCCGTTCGGTTTTGTCGCCCGGAGTAGCAGCACTGGGTATCTTTTCTTCGACACGTTTTCTTCTAGACTACTAGAGTCAAAGAAATCTTTCTCAACATCATCCCCGTCCAGACTAATTGAGTCGACGAATTCACCTCTGTCTGAGTCAGCGCCTCCAGATTGTATATCCTCGACTTCAGGTACAATCGCATCTTCGTAAACTTCTTCTGCACTTCCAACCTGCACCTGACCCGAACTCACGTCCTTCTCAAGGGTATCGTCAACATTCAAAACCGAAACAACTTTGTGCAAATGCCCGTCTTCTGTGCAATCTGTTTTCAAAGACAAGACATGTATTTTGAACTAGATACTGGCAATCGGATGGAGCTGACAAAGTACTGGCAGATCCAAGTTTTCATTAAAAGAAGACCGCTAAATTTCTTCTTTTATCTTTTTTAATCAAAAGAAGATTTCTTTTAACATCTCTGCGCGTAGATGATAATCTTAGTAATAATACACGTAGCCTGTGTTCCCAATATAAACGTTCCATCCTTGTTAAGCAATTGATCACTCGGACAAAAGACAAAGTGTTACCAGGATAAACCCCGCCCGCCGCACTTCTCGATCAATCACGTTGACTTGGACTATGCGATCACAAACCCTGCACAGCCAGACACAATACGACGAAATGAGTCGTGCCGACCGCCCAAATCGAAAAATTACAATATACTGTCGCAATGTGGCACGACAGTAGCTCAATCGGTGTCGGTCACACACCGTGCCGCCACAGGCAACATACACAAAAATATCGCGTTGGACGGGGTATCTAGTATTTACACCTGCCCTATAATCTCGATAATCTTGGTTTTTGTAAGAAAAGCTGTCATTCCAGGTGAAAAGCGACAACCCGAATTTGACAGGAGAAGGGGTAAACAATAAATCAGACCTGGTTTTCGGATCGCACCTTAGGCCGAGTTCTAGCCGCGCCGTGCCTGACACAGGGCTAGGACTCAAGTCTTGCAAGGCACTATGGTTAGGAAAGAAATACTTCGTGCTACTCTATTGTACTGACCACTCGCATTGATACACCAAATTCCGGTAGTCATTGCGAAACCGTTATCTGACATTATGCAGAACGAAAAGTACCATGAGTATCGGAGAACTTTCCGCTTCAAAAGTAGCCAATCAGCGTCCCCCCAGGCCCTCAGAGCGATCATAAACCTGACAAAGCGGAAGGACCTCCTCAATATCTCAAAGCCCTTCTGAACCACACTGTTAGTATCCCTTTCTGCACTGATATCGCGTTTTGTGGTCGAGGCATGGGCCAGTATCCGAAGTGACACGATCGTTAAGGGCTTCGTCAAAGCTGGTATAGTACCAACCGGACCGCACGACGAAGACGGCCGGTTTAGAGTGGCTGGCATTGTGGGTGATGCCCCGAAGCCCAGCAAGGACATGCGAAGTGGGTTCAGGATCTCCTGGATGAAGACGAAGAGGAGTGCGCAATATTCAACACGTGCTTTCTAGCTAGACCACCTTCGCCTAACCGTTTAAAGCCTGGGGGTTCTCGGGTTCCCAACAAACGCCGCGACCCTCGTGGTCGCACAGCACGCTTGAAGGAGCAATATTTTGTCCAAGAACCAGTATACGACACTACTGCTTCCGGATGAGTAAAGAGCTGTTCATCAAGATCCACGATGCCGTAGTCAGCTACGATTACTACTTTGTTGAGAAATCGGATGCAACTGGGAAGCTTGGTATTCCGGGCTCACTGAAGGTTACCGCGGCAATGCGCGTGCTCGCATACGCATCCTCAGCTGACTCCGTTGACGAACTTGGAGATGTCACGGCCGAGCATACTGGCGTCGCTGAAGCATTTTTGCGAGGCCATTATCCACCTCTTTGGTGATGAATGTTTGCATTCACCAACAGAGAATGACATGAAGCGTATTCTAGACGAGAATGCCAAGCGAGGATTCGTTGGTATGCTTGGTTCTGTTGATTGCATGCACATCGAGTGGAAAAACTGTCCTGCATCTCTTTCTGGTCAGTACAAAGGTAAATAGAAAAAGCCTACTGTTGTACTGGAAGCGTGGGCGTATTCTCGACTGTGGATTTGGCACTGCCACTTCGGAAGCTCAGGTTCATTGAACGACATCAATATTTTAGACCAGTCACCTATTTCGACAACCTCTTGAAAGGCAAAGCTCCCAGGGTCGAGTATGTTCTTAATGGTACGACTGATCATGCGTAATGAAGTTGAAATGAACTAAAAAAACTAACGCGATGTTAATATAGGGACCAAGTACTATATGACTTACTTTCTGGCTGATTGCATTTATCCAGACTGGCTGGTGTTCGTCAAAACCATCAGCCATCCCGTTGACACGAAAGAATCTCATTTTGTTAAATGCCAAGAAAGCTGTCGTAAAGATGTTGAACGCTGCTTTGGAGTATTACAAGCGCGATGGCGAATTCTAGCTGGCGTTTTAGCTTTAAATACTCGCGCGTAGTTGCATCCTCGGGGTCAGCTTGAATTGAGAACAAATTCAATTCAACTTGTTCCTTAGCAACTTTGACACGCTCGCGGGAAAGTCTTGCCATGGCTTCTGTTGCCACAACCTGACGAGCTAGCAAAGCAAGGTTAGTCTTTTCAGCTTAGATCTGTGCACACCTTTCTGGCGTTTTGTAGACTGTGATTGGCCTTCATTTTCATCCAACTGATCGCCGTTCGACTACCAGTATCTTTTCAGTCGTGTCTGAGCTACGCTGTTCAGACATTTCGGAGCTGCCCCGAACTCTACCAAGCAAAGTAGGCTTCGACTTGGTCTTTGAAGGTGTAGCCCTTTCTTCTCGTTGGGAATTCTCCATGCCCCCACTTATCTGAATCTATTAGGATGTACAAGCAGCCCAGGAAACGAAACGCTAATGTGTTTGTCGCTTCGTAAAGCTCGAAAGCTTGTTGTTGCTGGTCAGTGAGTGAGACTCCACTTTGATTGAGCGCTTTAATCTTCTCGATGCACCCCACTAATTTTTGCACGTCACGCGAAATTGTCTGGAAGCGTGACGAAAGCCCATTCGCGGTCCTACCTTCCACATAGTCCTTTATCGTCGTACGCCGGCATTACGCTGCTGAACCGAGCGGGAGCAGGATAATACAAGCAGGTAGGAGCTAGAGAAAGGCATCACCAGTTCACGAACAGTCGGCTGACCCGATAGAGATAGTGGGGAGAGTACATTATAGGCGGCTTGTAACCCGGGTAGGTCTTTGGGCCTGTCCTCGTGCCTTCAGTAACCCGAACACGCAAATGATTCCCACCGGGCAAGCCCTCGCCCTTGTAGCGTTCCCGCAACTCCCCGAGTACTTCGTCTACCATCCTGAGCAACAACTTCTTCGTCAGCCCCCACCCGAGGCGTTTCTTCACTTCTACTCGCGTCTTGCGGCGGCTCCAGACCTTGGCTTCGTCTCCGACTTGCCTGGCCACCGTCTCCGCGATCTCCTGCGCTTCCAGTAGCTGCTGTTCTGTCCCCGTGGGGTTCCATATCTCTCGGTAGCCCACGAGAAGCAGTTGCTTCATCCTGGTCCCGCCGTTCGCTCTTGCTCACTGGTAGCTGGGAGATTGCCAACTGCTTGATCGGCGCGCACACTTGCAGCCCCCAACTCCAGCGCCCCCAAAGTCTCGCCATCAGCTATTTCTGGCGTCTCTGATCTAACGCCCTCCTCCACAGTCCTTGGTGTACCAGCTATTCTTGTGCTAGTGGTGCTTCTAGCACCAGTAAATCCTGCTTCAGTCTCCTCCCAAGAATCTTCACCGCTGTGTCCGCTGGGCACGTGTTCACCGGCAACTGCAGTGCTCGCTTCTCTGTGGGAACCCTCAACAACACTCCCGCCCGTACCGCTGCCAATGTTCACCACATCTTGGCCGCCCCCGTCTCATGTCGGACCGCCGTCTTACTTACATCGTCAGCGTCGGGCTCCTCAGTAGCCAGCTTCTTCAAAATTTGGTCTGCCACCGTTTCCTTCTGTCCCGACGGGTAGTGATAGGACAGCAAAATCCCGCAGTGCACGAGGGAAGACTCCTTCGTGTCCAAGCGCGTCACGCGCCAGTTGTCGAATCCAGCATCTCCGTCTATCCTCGCAGGACCCACCCACTGGTGTGCCAACTTAGTTACTCCTTTCCCTCGATGTGGTCTCAGAACCCAGACCAAGTCACCCACTCGGAACCGCTCGCGCTCCAGTACGCGCTGATTGTAGTAGCGCTCCCGCCTTCTTTGGTCTTGCTGCACCGCCAACTCAGCCAATTCGGTGGCCTTCTCCATGTTCCGCACTAAGTCACGGTGGTACGCCGACCATGTGCCTACCCGTGTCACCTGGCTCGCCCTGAGTAACTCGTTCTGCACGCGCAGTCGCCCATCATCATCTCGTTTGGGGTAAACCCCGTGGTGCCGTGCCTAGCACCGTTGTGCGCTTATACTGCACAGGGCACCCAGCGGTCCCAGTCGTCCTGCCTCTCACTCACGTACATGGACACCATGTCCTTCCACACCTTGCGGAAGTGTTCTACCACTCCCAACATGATCGGCCTGTACGGTACTGGAGTCGTCTGTCGAGTCTGGAGTAGCTTCGCCAGCTCTTGTTACACCGCTCCGTTCAATTCTGGGGCCCCATCCATCACTACTTCTCTCATGGGACCATACACCAGCACGATCCTTTCTGCTATGAACTTCGCGCCGTTCATGGACGTGTGGGCTGGGGTCGCCACTGGCGTCCAACCATCTAGAACCCTTCTAAATCTGATATTCTGGGAGGAGTAATTACGTCTAAACCTTTTTACGGATTTCATGTACAACTGATGTACGGTGCAAACATTGACACCTACCCGCCACCACTGTCCGCACTGGGGCGCGCGAGAGGGCATCTGCCACTACGTTGGTGGATCCCGGATGGTACGTAATCGCGAAGTTGTACTCTTGTAGCTGTAATACCCATCGGAGCAACCTTCCTGACAGATCTTTCGTCTTCATTAACCAGGTCAGGGCAGAGTGGTCCGTGACCAACTCGAATCTCCGCCCATACAAGTATGGCCGGAACAGCCTTATCGCCCATACTACAGCGGCACATTCCAGGTCCGTGATGCCGTATCTCGCCACGGTCGGCGAGTTCACCTTCGACGCGAAGTCCACCGGCTGGTCTCCTTCGCTGTGGTCCTGCATCAGTGCTGCCCCGAGGCCAACTACTGACGCGTCGGTAACCAACTTAAAGGGCTTCGTGAAGTCGGGATATATTAGTAGGGGCCTCCTAGTTGAGCTCTTCTTTCAACAGATTGAACGCTTCCTGCTGCTCGGGTCCCCATACCCACTCGGTACTTCGCCGTAGTAACTTGGTCATCGGGGCCGCCTTGGTCCCAAAGTTCGGCACGAACCTCCTATAGTATCCTGCGAGGTGGACGAATCGGTGTACCTCTGCGGCGTCTCGGGGCACAGGAAACCGCCTCACGCTGTCCACTAGCGATTCTAGGGGTCGAATACCTTCGGCGTCCAGCTCGTGCCCGAGGACTCCAGCTTCTTCATCCCGAAGCTTCACTTCTTGGGCTTGAGGAGAGACCCGCCCTCGCAAGTCGATCCATCAGCCAATTCCACCACGTGTCTAGAGACCGAGCCGCCCGTGAAGATGATCACATCGTCCAAGTACACCAGGCAGCTCTCCACGCTAGCCCCTGAGTACTGCATCCGTCATACGTTGAAACGTGCCTGGGGCATTCGCGAGTCCGAAGGGCATACGTGCGAAACGAAAGAGCCCCTGCCGGGTCACGAAGCCCGTCTTGTTCTTGTCGTCCTCTGCCACCGGCACCTACCAGTAGCCTGCATGTAGACCCAGGCTCGTGAATCTTCTCGCGCCGTGCATCGATTCTAGGGCCTCATCGATCCGCGGCAACGGGTAGATGTCTTTCTTAGTAATGTCATTCAGCATGCGATAGTCGATGCAGAACCTTACAGTCCCGACCTTCTTCTTTACCAACACCACAGGAAGCCCCACGCTCCGGTACTTTCCTCGATGACGCCGTCGTGTAGCATCTTGTCGACTTCTGAGTCAATCGTCTCGTGCTCCGATCTCGAGTGTCGTCTTGGTCGCACCTTAATTGGCGGAGCCGAACCTGTGTGGATGTGATGCACTGCGCCCAACGCGGTCGCTGGGGGACACCCTTTTTCGGTTCTAGTAGTGACGGGAAGTTGCGTAGCAGCGTCAGCATCAGGTCCCTGTCTTCTCCGTCCATATCACCGATCTCCAGTTCTTCATCGTTCGAGAGCGCCGACGATTGACCGCTCAGCTTCTTCAGCCAGGCGCTGACCCGCTCTCGGTCCAGCTCGCCATCCGTCTCCAGGATGTCCATCTCACAGTCCGCAGGAATCCATGTGCCGAGGTTTTCCTTGCTTGGTAGCTTTGTGGTCCCGCCGGATAAGTTCATGACTGGCACCGTCGCCTTGCGGTTCATCACCTTCACTAGCGTAGGTGCCACCAGTACGTGTGCCTGATTCTTTGCCCTGGGCATCATCACGCCCACCGTACCGTCCTCGACGGGCACAGCCACTTCAACATGGTGCACAGTCTGCGCGTGCACCTTGGCTTTGCGCAGTAGTCGCACCTTGGCTGCGCGCGACTGCCGCTGCTCGCTGTTGCCCACCCCGACGAAGGGCAGCACCATCTTTACCTTGTCATGGTACCATTTCATCTCGCTGCTGCTGAAGTTGATCTTGACTCCTCGGTCGTACATCAATCTTCTCCTACCAAGATATCGTCTGTGTCATGGACTACTACGAGCCCGTCGACTTGTACCGGTTGCTGGTACTGCGACTCAAACTCGAACCTCAAACACCCAGCACCGGCCCCGCCGCCCTGCTGAACCCTTCCATGTAATCCACTGGCGCTGGCTTGTCCAGTCGGGTTCCCATCTGCTGCCACCGGCGTGCAGAATCCCACGAACACGATGGGCCTTAATGGGTAACTCCAGCATGTCTTCAAGCTGCAAGGAGCTGTGTTTACCGGTGTGGGCCGCTCGTAACATGCGGCGGTTCATCGTAGCATCGTTGAGGGCCTTCCCGACCGCGGTGTTCCGTTGTAGCTGTCTGGGTCGCGTAGTAATTGATACACACCAACCTTGGATCGTTTCCAGTGCGTCGCGATGGCCTGAAAGCTCCAGTTGTTGTCACGAAGAGCGAGCATCTGCCCCTGCTCAAATTCTGTAAAGCTAGTACCTCTCGGCATCGCCACACCAGCTAGCTGAAACTCACAGTATGATACTAACATCTATAAATGTAAATAACACCACAACAATGTTAAACAAAGCCGCGACTTCGCACGGAACAGCTCTGGATTTTACTTTTGAGCACAGCAAACTAGGTTTCAAAGTGAGTGTTTTTAGAAAATGGTTGTGGTGATGGCCTTGGCTGGAATGGCGTCCCATGCCTCAGCCACAATCCGGGACATCAAGGCTCTCTTCTCCCGCGGATTCGCTGGAAACGGGTGTTCAATATGATATTGACAATACGCATTCCTTCAAAACGTTGCATAAAGTTAGAAATGACCAAACCAGTAACTAGATAATTCAAATACGTACGTGACGTGGTTCTTGAAGTCCTTCATCACGGACACATCCATGTGCTGGCATATTCCTGCCACCTCCGCAGGAACGAACTCGACTTGCGTGCAGCATTCTTACAACGCGTAACGAACCGAAGCCATCTTGTGAGTCTTCAAACTGTCGAGAATTAACCGCTTGCATCCGTAAACTATAGTGAAACAGAGTCACAATCTGTAAATGACAATACAAGCATATTACCAAAAGACGTACCCTTTCAATCCAGTCAAGCATAACTGTAGCGTCACAATATGCTTTTTCTGCACGGTGTGCTCGACGGTTCCAGCGCCAAACGCCGGGTTGAACACCTCTTGGGAGACTGGACCACCGGGTATACCTGCGAAAACGACAAAAGGAGGCAGCTTGTGGCCCGTGGCCGACGCTGCCAGGAATACCGACACGCGGAAGCCATTAACCGAGCCTTCTACAGATATAGTCAAATCGTCAGAAAATTTCCTAACATACTGAAATAGACATCATCACCTTGTACAACATCAACCGTTGGAGCCCCCACAAAGTCGACCGTAGTGCGCCCATTCATGTCGATATAGACGGCAGTTTGGTCCATGTTGTAAACGGAGGAATACTTCTCATGCCCGTCCAGATAGACTAGAATACCGTCCTCCTCTACCGTGTGCTGTATAGAGTGCGAGAACACGTTCGCAACAGCCTACAAGCATACATGTACAGACATTTTATGAGTGATACAAGAATGAACAGTAATTGTCCAAAACAGTAACGGACCTCCATATCACACCGTTTTTACGGCCCTTGTGCGTGATCCGCCGCACCGTTAGACGGTGGCGCTTCACGAAACGTCGAATGAACATCAGGCTGGCCGCCCTTGAGCGGGACGCGAAGAGGGCAGGGTCAACCTTGGAGTGCATGAGGAGCAGACACACAAATATATCTATTTTTGCGCATGTTGACAATCCATTCGAGGAGCCTACAAAATACATTTAGAAAAACATTTAAAAACATACAGTTTAGGGTAGAGACTGTGTACCTCTGCTCGAGCTCGGGTTGCTGCACGTACACGTGCGCGCTCGGGGTGGGCCGGCGAAACACTGGTTGGGGCGCGATACGGCGATGGGAACCGCGTCCTTCTTCCAGCGATGAAGTGTCGATCGGTCGACCCCAACAGCAGCCGCAACCGCCACCACGGTATCACTCGTTGGCTCGAACAACTTGAGACCCTGTTGAAACAGAAAAGTTAGCTAGAAGTGTTTAAAGGAATTTTGACTTGATACGTACACGCAGCTTCTTCTTGCTGATGCTTTTAGGACTCCTGGGCATCCAGCGCGCGAAAAGTAGAATGGTGGAGGTCATTTGCGCGCGAGATATTTGAGCTGGTCGACATGGAGGTTAGTTGACTTTTTACCGGTAAAAACTGGGCAAAATTTAAATAGACGACGACTTTTACACCTGTTGCGGCGAACCCGTGGTTTACGGTACGAACGATACTCAAATGAAGGCGAAAAATAAGCTGTACTTCGAAGTATTAACAAAATGTTGGTTAAGGGAGTGTTCAAGGAATCCAAAATTTATCGATCTAGCATCACTTCGCTTCTAATTAAACGGTTGCTACTTGTAATTATGCCAATCATACCTACATATTTACTCAAACGAAACCCCTCCCAATGCGTGTAGATTTTTCACCGTTTGTCCATAGGCCACCGGGCGTAGTAAATTCCTTAAATTTTGTTGGACAAGATAGCTGCAAGAAATGTACGTTTTTCGTTTCAAATTGCATGAATATGTTTCCGTGACTGATGCGATTTTAGATTTGGTATTAATACGTAGTCTTGCATGAAAGTGAGAATATAAGTCGGCAGGCAATGCAAGCCTATTCTTACTACGCCTACATGTACACTGTACGAATGCCGGACAATAACCAAAAAAATCTATTTACTGGGTACGCGCTTCAATATATTCCAAAGGTACGGAATTATCTACACACCACTGTAGTTAACGGTGCTCGGTATTATAGTTAGTCTGTTGCTCGAAGAAACAAAACCTACTATAATATGTGTGTTGCTCGAAGAAAATAAATTATCCAAAATGTTGCTCGAACGGTCTGGATAAATCATCATCTGTAGGTAAAATACGATAATAGGTGATATCATAGCGTTTTGTCCTAATCAGTCAACCGTCACAAATAAAATAATAATCGATCCGGTTATCCAGTATAGCACGGTTTAAAGTTTATTTAATGAAGTATCCAAATCGTATTAGGAAAGGTATGCGAAATGCAAGGATTCAGACGTCATTGCAATCCTGGTAGACTCTGGATATAAAATCCAGAGAACAACGCCGCTAGGATCTAATAAAAACGCATTATACACCTCCGTTCTTATACTTTTTGCCACCCCGTAAGGCGTTTTTCTGTAGCTTGGTCAGTTCGGCGCTGATTTCGAAATGGATACCACCAATCGATCGGGCTTTGCGTGCTGCATCGATAGGTCAAATTACAGTCCCTTTAGCGCGTTTTAGTGGACAAAAATCGAAAAATACGTCGTTCGTATAAATATTGCCGGCTCTGTACCCATGCTTCTATCAGGCAGGTGCTCAAAACGGTGTTTCCACAGCATCCCGAGCGAAAAACAATGTGTCTTTAAAGGCCATATGTCTAATAGGATGCTATTTAACTTCTGTTGTTCAAATACTGACCCACCTGTTGCCTGTTGATTTTGGCTGAATGCCTGTTGTTAGGACAAAGGGGTTTGAAGACCTGTTGCCGCCGGACACAACACAAACTCAGTACTGAAACGAGACAACATCAAATAAAGCAGGAAAATCTTAGTATCTGTTGGGCTACCTTTAAATGCTGGTTAGCTAGCCGTGCAATCAGCTGAGGTGGGAAGCAGCTCACTGAGTACCGAGTGCATACGCCCGCCAAATTCCATGTGCTAACTGTTCAACTTGGTATTCTAATGCATCACCATGGATAAAGGCTACACTCCACACGTAAACGCCTTCTGTCTCGGATATACGGCACCCTGCAATTTGACCAACGCGGTGTTCCTTGTACTTCTTGCCACCATCTTCAATCTCGAAATCTTGTACAACAGGCCATTTCAAAGGTCTGCCTGGGCTTTTCTTGAACAACTCAATTAGTCGGTCTACATCGTAGGGGTCAGAGTAACGTTGCAGTCCACTTCGGAGAGCACGAGGTCGACCAGGTAGACCGCGCATTGGAATTTTTGCAAGGCGTGCCCAATCGGAAGCTATTCGAGTAGGTGCAGGGACGCAATGACGTGAGAGCATACCAAGCCCGTGTGTATAAAGTTCTTACAGGTGCAGCGGAAAACACTTCGAATTACATTGATCTGCTCAAAGTGATAAACGGTAGTTAGATCAATCGATGACAACGACGTAAATTGCATATACGTACGTCATCAAACAGCCATTTTAACCTTGGCACCAACGTGTGCATTTTCGAGAGCTGCCGTCGATCGACATTCACTTGCTGCAACGATAAAAAGAAACTTCAGCATCCTTAATTGGCGCTTGGGGGCCAAGTTTTTCTAAAAGTGAGTTTTAAAATCTGCAAGTGCATCACGAGGCGCGTACTGTTATTATTTACAAACCAAAACCTTCGCGTTTCTCTTACCGGTCTGTTCTCTCGACTGTTACCAGTGCTGCGGCAAGATTTTTCAGCAATTGGCGATACCATTGCGTTTTCACTGTTGAAGAAGATGCGAATTCGTGTTGCCGACTTTGCAATGGAATGATTGACAGGTAGCAGCAGCTGACCCTTAGCTTTTATGACTGCATCGGTAGGTAGCGGTCCTACCACGAGAACATATTGGGTTAGCAGATTCGTATCAAGCATACAACTAACCAAGAAAACCTTCTGCGTAGTGGTAATGATACCCAGACGTCAGATTTGTAGTATCGTACAGCAGGATTCTTGGTAGAACGGAATTTAGCACTGGGATAGTCGGAGCCTTTTTGAAATCCGTCACTATCACCTTAATGACGCGAGGATGACTCTCAATTGGCGGTAAAAATCCAGGTACATATGAGCCGTTGACACTCCATCGCTCCTAGCGTGTAGTAAGGTACACGCTTTGAAGCCAATCTGCTAGTGCGTATTCTCCTTCCTCTCTCCATGCCTTGAGTACACGTTTTGAGAGTGCCGTAAACTGTTTCAAAGACCGTGTCTGATGTAGCTGCCGTAGATGTAGTTCCACAACATTTTTACGAAGCCTTTCGTGTTCTCTAAGCTGGTCTGTTTGTGTGATTGGCGCAGTAAATGCTCCCAACATTTCAAAATTCCAACACGAGGCCTCACCGATTCCAAAGCGGACACTATCGCATCCAAGTGATCAATACTGGCACTGCACACGTTAACCTGCACATCAAGAAACTTTTTGCGTACATGACCAACGCTCGAAATATGTGCTCATAAGCTGATGTGCTCTCGGTCCTTACAAATATGTAGAGCCATGGGCGGAACCGCTGGACGTAACCTGCATGAGATCGTTCGACGGATATTCCACCACAGTCTACCAGCGTCCAGCCACCAAAATGAATCCTGTAGGTCCCGTCCGTTGACAGCACCAAGCTGTCACCCTGATCGCGTACAGCGTGTGCAACATTACGGAATGATGCTCGGGAAGTGACGATCACTCCAAGTGATGCTACTGTAGCACTTGCAACGTTAACATGATGTTCAAATTCATTTAAGACAATCATCGCATTACGCCGAAAAATTGTTCTCGGCTCTGGCACAATTTGCCAGCTGTCCAATTCCTCAGTGTGATGAGCTTGCTGATTTCCCACTGCTGGTCCGCACCTTCTCAACCTTCTCAACTACTTGGGATTCGCGACCGTGAAAAAGCTGGCGGGCGTGCAGGAAGAGGGGCGTGCGGTCGATCAGTAAGCGGAGAAACAATGTATTGCTCTTGCTGGGAAAAGAAAAATCTAGAGACCAAGCTACAGTCTGGGAGCGTCCGTTGAAATGTCGGTTTCCCAAACGGCTGTGCTTGGCTCGTTGGTTTCATCTTTTTGCATGTGACAACAGGTCTTCAGCGCCTAATAGATGACAGGGTTTCAGTGCTGATTTTATGTTGGTTTCAAATGTAACAGCTTTTCATACCTGGCAACAGCTATTCAGCCTGCGACAGCTATTCAGCAAAATTTGAGGGCAACAGGCAAGTCAGTAGTTGCGCAACAGATATTAATATTTTCTTGTCTAATATGCGGGGTAAGACGGTAGTAGTAGTAAGACAGATATGTATTTATATATGTACTAGAGTATTAAAATACTCTTAGTACAACCTAGTAGTGCAGCTGGATACTGAAACTTCGATTCTGAACATCTCGTCGTTTAAAATAAAATGAACGTTTCTCGTAAAGGAAGTCACTAGAATGACCCCAATTATTGTTTTTACGGGTATTAACGTAATACGATCACATCTAAAATCCCTCATAAAAACCTGGTGGCCTCCGCAACCGATTTATTGACAGTATCACGGGTCCAACGGGTTGTTGCGGTACCAAGCGGTGTCGTGCGTCTTGGCCATTTGCAGATATTTTTTGAATTCTGCTTTCGTTAGCTTGCTCTGATATTTGCGCGCCACCCTTTCGATAGCTCCAAGTTTGATTTTCTTAGCGGTGAGATCATCCACATTGGCGCCCGACTTGAGCATATTCAACAGTTTCGCGTCTTTGCTGAAGAAATTTTTGACAGAACTCGCGATTTTGGCAGTGTCCAAAGCTCTCTCTTCGCTATCCAGCTCGTCGATCTCGACAGGTCTTCCCTTGCGAAGGTACCGCTGCCCGTTGTTTTGCGTCTGGAGGTCAGCAGTCGACTTGGAGTTGATCACGTCCGCCATCTTGGTCGTCATACCCACAGCAGCTTCACTTGCTGCGAAAGGGTGGCAGCAGCCACCAGAAGAGTGATGTACACGCGCATTACTGTAAAAGTTGTAGCAGCAGAGGGAGATTTACTTGGTCTTGCTCGGCGAGGCAAATTGCAGAATGATTGACGTCTACACACACATCGGCCAACCGCGATCCACAACACAGCAATGCTTGAGACAGTGTTGACGTCATTACCACGCGTTTCACTCTCAAGATTAATTTCCGGGATATGTGCACCGGCTTTCAACTGCAATCTACAGTATTGTGATGATGGATACATTCATTTTAAAAAGTCATTTGAGAGTCGAGAACACGCCGAGTGAAAGACTGTTTGCCGATAGTGAGCTGAAGTAATTTCGGCTTGTCGAAGGTCACTATTAATAATAACTCTACACTAATACACTACCAATGTTGCGGGCCTCGAGAATGGTGCTCACAGTACATGTAGGCGTCTGCTTGGAACCCTCCTGACCAAATATTACCGAAGGTATCCAGGATAGTACATGTACAGTACAGAGTTCCCCAAGAAAGTGAGAATGGGCAGTTTGATAAGCTATTAATACCGGTACATGTATTGTGCTTTGCAGTATTTTTGGCACTTTCGATTGTAATTCGTACGACTTGTCTTGTACGAGATAACTATAAATCGTACTCAAGTACGAATTGCTGTAACTCGTGCATGCTTCATACTCCCCATAATGTGCCTTTGTGATCTGAAAGCGTTCCAACAGCCCTAGCACGACTTGTGTTTGCTTTGGCACTTAGACGTGCCATTTTTTGCTCTTGTAGTGCATGAAACACGACTTCGTAAAGCCCCATTCAAAGCCTTTATGAATTAGCGCTAAGTACGATCACTAACTACTGCACGATATAGCTGGACAAACTGGTTGCAAAGCACAATACATGTACATGTATCCAACTTGGATTCCAAGGTTAAACGATTTGCAAACGGGCAATACATGTACTGTACCGGTACATGTACGTACATGTACGTACAGCAAGCCTGTACATGTAGTAGAAAGTGTACTAACTTTGCAGGTACCGGTATATTGACTGTTGCTGTTTCGGGAAATCTGCTGCCTGCGGAGCAGAAACTCTTCAGGACTCATATAATATGTAATACTGTACTACTAGTAGTACTGTATATGCGGAGAACTCATTGGTGTACATGTACAGGTACCGGTATTCGTGCTCATGTACCGGTACTGTTTATGGATAGTTTCTGTGATCAGTCCCTTCGCGACGCGATGATGAGATCGTTACATCTATATGTATAAAAACGGGTGTACAAAACTAGTACATGAAGGTACCGGTACAAGTTCTATCCTCTTAAAGCGCAACCTAGATAATTCTATTCCCTGGTATATCCGTTTAGAAATTTTATAAATTAGAAAGCAGAACACTCGACTGTTCATATTCCTTTTTATCCCTTTGAAATCGCTTTCAATAACGCACAGATCATAACAAGGGTTAGCACTGTACTCTATATTGTAACATACCATATGATTCAATCTGTACGGTATATGTACGTGAATACAGTATTCAGAATACTTATAATATTGACGCGTACAGTTTCCGAGGGAAACATGCGCACTCATGTCCGACCGACAGCGCGTCGCTGTCACTGACAGTGTCAGCGACCAGTGCACGGCGATGTTAATGTTTCTGAAAATACCGTACATGTACCGGTACATGGTAGTACTGTACCGGGAATTGGACGTCTGACGTGACGTCAATGACGTCAATTCCCGGTACTTTTGTGGGAAAAGTGGACTTTGGTGGGAACTGAAAATATCGGTGCAAAACTGTTTACCAAATCAGTTTGAGCTCGGTGTCTTCAATGCCTCCGTCATGTTACAAATCTGTATACCTCGTTGTACAGTACCAGTATAAGCTCCCACCAATTCCCACAGGGGGACTGGGCTCTTGGATATTCCTGGGAATCTGCCATCCCTGATGGTACGGACATTTACTGTGAATTACAGCTATTCGGTACTACATGTACATGTAGTACACTCTTGATTGTACCGCTACTGTAATGTCTCCATTCAGTTTGGCGAAAAGCTATCACACTGTGTTATGTAGGTAGACAACCAAGCTATTAATACATGCCCGAGTGATCGTGTTTCCTTGGTACATATTAATATCAACTTCACTTGGATTTTGTGAAACAAACTATAGTAATATTACTACAGTACTATCATATATACTACTAGTAGTGTATATTACTAATTTCGATTTTACTACCAATCCCGGTCACTGGTCGTAAATCATGATCTGAGCCACCGCCCCTCTGTGTCTCGCTGGACGTGCTTGAGTGTCGACCGCATGTTCGACAACCGGGAGTGAAAGGTTTGTAGATAGAGGAGGCAGTCCGTACAAAGGCCGAGCCGCTCATGTCGATCGGGGCCGTCCGCCATGCGCCTCGAATGCCCTCTCAAACTTCATATTTGAGGAGCTACAAATACTAATTTTGAGGAATCAATCGAAGTTCACAGGTAAGTGGATGCAGCTTTTACCAAACCATTTTGACGAAAGGTCTAGAACAGCGTTGGGGCTCGTGGTTTTCACGTAAATTATGGGAGCAAAAAACTCTAATAACCACTTTTTACTTAATAACGTAAAAATATTTTTAAAAAGTCGAACACCACTGGTTTGTTGGGTGCGTGGGTTGCTGCTCCGCACTTGTTTCCTGCAGTTTACAAAACCATTGATTTGCGTGTGTTTCTACTATTTTCTGGGTTACAGTATCCCTTACCTGCGAGCAGCATGAGCAAGAAACTATGTAAGTGCCTGCGCAGCCTAAAAATACGGGTCTACAACAGGGCTCGGAAAATAAAATATAAAATTGTACTCGTTTCTCAGAAAAAAATAATACGTAACTGCAATACTGGCGACGGCAATAATACATATTGCAGTTATTGTTCAATTTTTGGTCATTTTGGCCTTTGAATAGCGTTGGTTCCAAATGAGAATGGTCAAACTACGTAGTACTAATTCATTACAAAGGAAAAATCTGCGCGAGCTGGATATTGGTTAAATATGGAAATGAGTCAGTTGGCATGACAATGGGAAGAGATGGTAGTGTACACAAGAACGATTTTGGTTGGAGGACAACAGTTTTTGTAGTAAAAAGGCAATACACTTATTACGGGGTCAATTTCATATTTTACGGAAACCTTGGTTTGCCAATAATAGGTAATTCCGTCAATATAATACTATAGTTATTATATTATAATTATTTTTTTCGAGCCCTGGTCTACAACTACGGTCCAAGCAGCGACGATCTCAGCAGGAGCACCAGCTTCTCTGGTGGCGGCCACTCTTCCGACGCCGGGGTGGATGATAACTGGGATAGGCATGGCTTTGTTGCTTTGATCTTGAGTGACATTGGAGCTCCTGAACGGGCTGTGGAGGGCATAAGCGGACTATGCCGACGACAACACCATCAATTTTGATAGTGGACCCTATCTTTATCATGGGGTTGCAGGTTCTACGGGTGATGAATACGGATCGCATCCCAGTGACTTCGAAGTCCAGCCAAGTAGTGAAGGAGAAGATCGCGAAATGGAGTCATCGACGTCGAGCGTAGATTATGAAGACACTATTGATCAGTCTACCGATTTTAGTAGTGGTTGAGATATCAACGATGATCTGGATGATGATCGATCATCATCGAGTGAATAGAATTTGCCAAGAGAATCGGAGCAACACACTATAGAAGCGCCTGATGCAATTCTATGGCAAACACCCAAGAACAGCATCGACTTGTGGGTTCTGTACCGAAGACCCATACGCTACCGGCGCTTAGGATTACTGTCGCGAGCAGTTGCATGTGCCTTAGCCACGCAAATGAGAGAGGAAGAAAACGAGATCCTCAAGAAAACGATTCCTGAAGTTCGGTTCGACAGCAACGCTCTGTCCGAGAAGGACTGTGTCGATCGTTTCCGATTTCGCAAGGTGCAGCTTGCTTATTTGCTCATGACGCTTCGGCTTCCACCATTCTTCTCGATACAAGAAGGATATCGTACCTCCTGTATTGAGGTGCAGTGTATCACCCTTGAACGGCTCGGTTATCCAGCTCACTAGCGGGATCAAGAGAAGAAATTTGGACTGTCCGATAGTAATTTGAGTTCTATTTCTACTATGTGTGCGAGCACATTGGAAACCGATGCGCTTCGCTACTGAAAGGGGACTGGGACAGAGTAAGCTCCCGTCTCGAAGATTTTTCTTCTGCAATACGCGCATAGGGATCGACACTGCCAATCTTTGTGGGTTCATCGACGGTACGGTTCGGAAAAATTACCGACCTGGAGATAACTAGTTTGAGCTCAAAACTAAAGGATCCACGGCCGTGGCAGGATCAACCAATCTACTGCTGGTTGCTGGAGTTGACGGAGCTACGAGTGAGGAACTCCAGCATCATTTTGTTCTGGTTTACCATCATTTCCACCATTGTTTGAAACGCGCTGTCCTGCTCCCTTTGAGCCGATCTATTGCGTTATATTATCGCCTCCTTCCTGGCCCAAATTTCACCGACACGCAGGCGCTTTCTTCCCACTTGGTGACGTTGGGATTTTCCTCCACACCTTCTTCGCCTTCGTGATTGTCGTTGCTTTGGTCGCTGCTCTCAGGGTTTTCTTCTTTACTACTACTGCTGTAATCGCTACCAAGGAAGCGTCGCAACTGGGTTTCATTTTTAACACGTTGCACTGCACCAACAGTATCTTCGCCGTCATTTTCATCTTCATCATCGCTTCGAGAACTTGGAAATCCAGATTTTGGGTAACCCTACGCTAGGAATGCCTAAACTAGACCAGTGGGTACATCGCACTCAAGAGGATCAAGAGGGTACATCGCCAAACCACCAAGTAGATACATCGCCAAGTGGATACATCGCACTCAACAGGGAACGGACTTAATTGAGAACCGCACTTAGCTGGACTCAGCGAAGGACGGACTCAGCGACGGACGGACCCTGCGATGGACGGACTCGGTGAGAACATACCTGAAGGAATAAATCAGGATCTGGGCGAAGAGTCGCCGAGAGGTACGACACCAAGAGACGGAGCTGAGTGAAGAGTCGCAGGGAGATCTGTAACGACTCCATTTCATTAGATATTTGTAAAGGACCAATTGAAGAACATAGGGAAGAGCCCAAGGGGCTCTCCGAAGATATAGAGATAACAATCAGAGCAGAATCTTCTAAGTCCAAGAACAGCGTACACTTTTCCGGTAAGTCCCAGCGTGGACTTGATTATATCTGCCGTCGTTACCCGAGAGGCATAGCTTGTAGGGGAGCCGTCTGGTAGCGCCAAGAGATCAAGGTCGGCCCGGGGTGGGCACTTCTCGCTACCAAGCGATGACAAGCCTCGTCGATTGGACGAGACGGTGGGTCTGCACAACCCAGTACACCGTAACCTCCTAGCTGGGCGTAATCTGCGCCTGGTAACCTGTAAAAGCGCTTGCGCGCTGCCGTTCATCCTTTGGTGGAGGGCACAGGGTTTGCACGGAGACTGCCCCGCTCAGGCGAGTCTCTGGAGAGTTTGGAGCTTGGTACCCGTCGGGAACAACACTCAACTGAACCCCGGCTGGGGCGAACCGCAAAGGGAACCGACAGGAACCCTGCGCAAGCCCAACATCGCCGACCTGACACGGCGAATTGATGTGCTGTTGCGTGGAAGCCGAACTAACTACGATTTCTGTGAATCACAACACCACAACTGGTGCCGCGACCCGGGATTTAGGGGTGTGCTTTGTTTTCGCAGGTACCAAGTACAACCAAGTTAAGAGCAACAAGTGAGAGAAGATGGTCAAAGGATCGCCAAGTTTGAGCGACGCAAGCCAGGCGACGGCCAGAGGATCGCCACTCGATGAGTCGAACTCGGCGAGAGCCAGCATTACCGCCGCGGACGCGGAGGTGACGCGCTCCGTCCATATTGACGATTTCGACGATAACGAAGGCCATGGAAGCGAGGAGGAGGAAGAAGAAGAGAAGGATGGTGATGAAGGAACGGAGTATGACGACGTGAAGGGAGTCGTCGATCTCCGTGGAGAAGTCGACGAGTTGTCGCTGCAGGTGACCCGCATGGGAGCTCCTCGCCCAGTCGAGCGGAACCTCGCAGCGGAACTCGGCGATGACGATGAACAACCGTGGCTCCGGGTACCCGACCGACGCTTGTTCCCAAGGCGACAAAGAATGTCGAAACACCGAAGGCAAACCGAGTCCTGGCCCGACTCGTCGAAGAAATGAAGACCAATAGCCGGTGGATCAACATGTTCGCTCCAATGTACATGTGTCAAGCGAAGTGGGTCCAACTCAGTGAGGAACTGGGCCAACCCGTCAATAGCCAAACGATGGACCAACTCGTCGAAGACACAGCGATATTACTCCGAGCGATGGGATACCGGTGCGGCCATAAGCCTTCGAAACCGGCGCTGACATCTTGGAGTGTGCACGCGGTTGGCGTCGAGTTGACGAGATGGAAGCGCAAGTTGAAAGACTTGTTCGGGGTGCAAGGTGGAGCAAAGGGACAATTACCCAAGGCTCGCCGAGCTGAAGAACTCGACGAGACCAAATTGGCTCCACCACAACCGTACGTCACTGAGCCGTACGTCTTCCCCGAGCCGAGTGAAGACCCAGCGAAAGTTCCGTTGCCGAAGACACCCGAGACGAAGTGTGGTGTATTCCGGAGCACTGAGGGGACACCGTATTTCTCCGACTCGCATATGCAAACTCCGAAGAAGGCCAGCGATCCGCCAGCTGGACGCCCGATGGCAGATTTCATCACTGCTGAAGAAGCCGCCGAGCTCCGTCGCCTGATCCGTTCGGACGCCGCAGCACTTGCAGCCCCTGGAGGGGATGATCAACTCAGCGATGAAGACGATTACCCTGGGCACCGCGATGTCGATGAGTCGCCTCATGACCACATCCGCCAGCTTAGCTTCGACGGGGCTGAAAGCGACCGAGGACAAGTGTTGGAAATCAGGACGCATGCGCCGCTTGAGAAGATCACGACCTTTTACAGGAAGCGCTATCGGTCGGAAGATGCGTTACAATGGATCAAACGCTTCATCTACGAGATGAAGGGAACGTGCAAACGGCAAGATGAGTGGTGTGAACCATTCTCGCTGAGTCTGGGCAAGGCAGCCAAGGGTTGGTTCCGACAGCTTCCCAAGAAGACTCAGCGAAAGTGGAATCTTCTCAGCGAGGCCTTCCCGGACTACTACTGCTCGCAATTCGACCAGTCGGCGCGAGCCCGCTACTACTGAGCGAGACGCAGGGAGAATGAACATGTCTGCGATTTCTTGCTGCGACTGAATGGCTACGCGCGAACCGCCCACATCCAGTACGAGAAGGGTGGAGCCGACGCCGCCGACCACGTCGAACATTTCCTGCTTAATTGCGGAGACGACGACATCATGGATCTGCTGTACCCACAACGACTCAGCGATATTACGAAGGTCGAGAAGGTGATCAACCAGCGCTTACTCGGTGCAAAGCGCAAGAAACAACGCGATCGTATGAGCACAAGTCGCAGTAAGGACGCCAAACGAGCTGAGAAGAAGGGAGAACAAAATCGCCGAGTCGACTCCAAGAAACAGCAGGACGAACGTCGTGGTCAACAGGGTGAAGACAGCAGTCGCCGAGTTACACTAGTAGATGCGTCGATCGACGGCCTGTGGGCAGCACTCGACACTCGCCGAGCTACGGCAAACACCGACCTCTACGACTCGTCGAATGGAGAAAGCGACGCGAGCGAAGTTCTCAACCAAGACTCGGAAGATGACTCGGACTACATCGATGCCGGTAATACGACCGGAGATTCCAACCGATATCAGCAGAACTCGTCGAATCCCAAAGGACAAGCTAATCGCCGAGACGGGTCCCGAGAGCGAAACACATACGGTCCGTGTGGAGCTTGCGGAGAAGCAGGTCATGATGCACACTTCTGTCGCAGACGCTGCAAGTTCTGCAAGCAAGTGCACGAAGTAGGCCAGTGCGAACTCTTCCGGCGCTTCGAGAAACTCGCCAAGTTCGTTAAGACGTCAGTCGACAAGTCCATTGTCCCGGACGATCTTCAGGACATCTACTCGTCGAGACATTTAAACTAGTGGGCTTGCCAACCATGACTGGGTTGGACAACAACGGGCTGCCACAGTCAGCAGAACCAGCAGTCGAAGCGAACTACGTGTTTGCTTTTGTTGGGGAAGCGGAACGGCCCGACGAGTGGAGTGAGAATGAGAGTGATGAAGAGAGCAGACGAGCGGACGAGAATTGTGGGCTCGGCGAGTCGAACGAAGACGAAGACCGAGCGATTGGAAGTATGGATGGAACTCAGCGACCGATGAATTCGATAGGTCAAGCCAAGAGATGGAAGTTGCTCCCTGGTGAGCGACTGGGATGGTGGTCATCGAGAAAATTCGATAGCCGAGTGAGAATGAGAGCTCTAGCGATGGGAGCTGTGAATGATGAGCGGACAAAAATCTTGTTGGATACCGGAGCGAACGTGTCGGCTGTGACCGAAGCGTTCGCTAGGAAGTTGCGACTGAAGCGACTCACCAACAACGACATGAAGATCGATGTCCAAGGAATCGCCAAGTCAAAGGTGGCGACCACCTCTCGCGCAATCGTTAAAATTACGCTGGGGTGGGAAGTGGTTTATGAATTCGAGGTGTGGATCATGCCTCATCATGCTGGAGTCGACCTGATCCTGGGTACCGACTTCATGTTACCAGCCGGTATCAGGCTGGACTTCTACAATTCAATGGCCAAACTGCCCGATGAAGTCGTGGTGCCACTAATCAAGTCGTCGAGGGATGTTGACGACACAGAGTACGGTCGAGAAGTGATCGGAGGCCCACGGGAGACATTGGACATTATCGGGAGAGAAATCGCCCAGTTCAAGTTGAGACAGCGACATCCCAGCGAATCGACGCATGAGCTGTATCGCCAATTGCAAGGGGTGATTCCAACAGTCGAACACAACGCTGCAGGACGAGCCGAGCGGGGTGTTGCTGACAAACATCACCGCGAGCCTGACGTGGTGTCCAGCCCACTTTCTGGTGGTTCTATGGATGCCCCACGGAGTACTGCCTCGGGATGATGGTTATGTGCGGGTGAATTCAGCGAAATATCGCGACTGGCAAGTGCTTGCCTACGAGGGCGCTCTCGACAACCGACTTTTAAGGAAAGAGCAACGGCTATATATGGAATGGTTAGCCGACAGCCTCCCGCTGTCGAAAGGCCACAGTACTGAACGCCGACGGCTATAAATCCGAGACCCGTCCAACCAGAGGAGGACGACACGCGTGAATCGCTAGAAGTCGACGAACTTGATGAAGATTCGACAGGTGTATCTAACTCAGCGAGCGGAGAAATACCTCATACAGATGCCTTGGAGGGAGACTCGTCGAAACCTGACGACTCGGCCATCTCGGCGACACTAACTGACGATTCTCTGATCGACGCAACTGAAAAGGAGAAATTGGCTGGCAGCAGCCGCCATTGGACCAGTAAGACACGGCGATAGCCGCCGTCCAAAGCGAAGGGCATCAGAAAAGGTACTCTACCAAAATAGACGGGTGACTAGTGGAACCCTGGCGAACGTGACCCAGTTCGACACACTCCTAGGCTAAAGGAGCCAGGACTCGTCGAATGTGATGAGTTGAATGTGTCATACACTCCAGACCCAGCAGAAGACCTTCGGTTGCGGTTCCTCGCAGCCGCTGAAGAACTCGAGATGCGCCTCTCGACGGCTGACGTCGCCCTCGAAAACGGGTCCGAACTCGCCGAGTTTGAACATTTGACGAGCGATGATAGTCTAACAGATTACGCTCATGAGCTTGCCTTCTTGCCTGACCTGACGGAATCGTTATCAACGAAGCTAGACTACGAAGGCGACAACGTTATATCTCCAGCGCACGATGTCCGACAGCAACAGAAGCTCGTCGAAACCTTGAAACGGCATGAAAATATCATGATCTCGAGTGGAAATGCGCTCCCACCACCGGCATACGGTGTAGACTGCGATATCGACGTCCAAGGGCACGAACCCAACAAGCAAAGAGCTCGACGAGTGCCACTGAAGAACTTGAGCAAACTATATGAGCTTTTGAAAGCATTACTTCACGCAGGGCTCGTGTCATTTTCGAAGAGCCCTTGGGCCTCGCCAATCGTGATTGTCATGAAAAAGAACGGTGTCGACATTAGACTTTGCATCTACTACAAGCTGGTAAACGCAATTACGGTCAGCATGGAATACGCAATGCCGCTGGTCGACGACTTGCTGACGGAACTCGAGAGCTACTTATGCTTCTGTTCCCTCCACGCTGCTAGTGGATTCTGGGCCGTAATGATGACTCGACGAGCTCGCGAAATTTCAGCTTTGTGTGTGCTTTCGGCCACTTCGAGTGGTTGCGCATGCCGTTTGGGATTAAAAATGCGCCCATGATTTATCAGCGACTCATCGACAATGCTCTCTGGGGATACGTGCAACCGAGTGGTGGCTGGGCTACATTCGCCGGGAAGATGCGACTCGCTGAGACTGCAGCAATTGCTCAGCGAAAGCAACAACCATCCCGGCTAACGCTAGAAGCCGATTCGATGAGTCTAAGGACCAAATTTGAAGCCGACTACCGATCTCTCGATGAGTCTGACCCGCTGCAAGAGCTCGTCAACAGCCCTGAGAATGACATGTTCAGTACGGGTGAACCAGACGAGTCACAGTTGATTCCGGTCTTTGGTCGACGGTCGTTTGTCGATGATATTTGCTTTGGCTGTGCAACATTCGACGAGTGCCTCAACACACTCGACCGGTTGCTGAACCGATTCGCCGAGTGTAGAATCAGTATGAGTTGCACCAAGAGTATTTTTGTCCAGCCGATGGTCGACTTCCTGTCTCAGAAGGTGACGGCCGACGGAATTGCCGCGGATCCCAAGAAGCTGGCCGCGATCGCTGAGCTTCCATTCCCGTCATCTAAAAGGGCATGCAGGCATTCATTGGCGCACTCAATTACTACAGCCGGTTCATCCAAAACTTGGCGTTGTATGGAGCAGTGCTTTATCAGCTCAAAGAAGATGACTTAGGCAGTGGAAGCGACCTATCGACCGCTAGAGCTTCATTCGCTGAGCTAACGCGGAAGGTGACAGAAGCGCCTATTCTAAGGCATTTCGACTCAGCGAAAGACGTCCATGTCATGGTCTTTGCCAATGACTGGGCGTTGAGTAGCACCCTGATGCAAATGCATGATGCGAAACTGCACCCAGTCCGTTTATGTGGCAGGGTGCTAAAAGAAAGCGAGGCCAACTACCACCCAGCCGAGCGTGAAGTGCTTTGCGTTGCTTGAACTACTGAATATATGCTAAACGTTGGCGGCGGGCAAGACAATCCATGTCTACACCCGGTTCTCCACGTTATAGTGCGTGTTCTCGTCGATGACATTGTACGGACGACCAGTGAGCTTCGCCGTCCTGCTCTCATCTTACCACTGGAGAATTCAACGGGTGCGAGAGCGGGATATCGAATTCGCTCAGCTGTTGCAAGCCTCTATCACTCCACATAGTGGACTCGACGAGTCATTGGCACACAGTGCACCACCATCTAAGAACTCGGTGAGTGTCCGCCTGGACCCAGAATTGCAATATGCGCACGTACCACACGACTTTGAGGGATACGTCCTGTCATTCAACGGGTCGGGGAAGACGGAGAAGTATGTCAGCTATGGTAGTTGCTCGTGGATCTTGTGGCGGCTGCCGATGTGGGACATTGTGATCGCTGCGAGTGCTCATCTCTTGGAAACCACGGTCAATATCGCCGAGTACTCCGGAATGAATAACGGCGTAATCGCGGCCCTTGACCGGGGCATCACCGACCTTATCATAGTCGGCGATTCCAGGCTCGCAATCCAGCAATCCATGGGGTGATCGTATGCAGGAAGGAGACGTTGCAAATTCAGTTGGCGCACCACAAGGAACTCATCGATCGCCTCAACTCCGTACGCTATCTCCATGTACAACTCAGCAGCGGATACGTTAGCCACGGAAGCTCTAGAAGCGAAACCTGGGCGTGTCGTTCTTAGCGGTGACGCAAAGCTGAGCTAAAGACGTTGAACCGGATACAAGAAAAGCTGTACGTAGAGGAAAGCCCGACGAAGGAAGCAGAAGAAGGCCCTCCTAAAGTCTCAGCGATTACTCGAAATCAAACTCAACCAGTTCGCCGAGTTCGATTCACCGAAGACGAAGAACTAGATCCAGCGAGCGAACCGGCACCCACGTACCAGTAGAGTCCGATTCGCCGAGTCTACCCGACAATGATAGTCCAGTCGACGAGTTCGAAATGGAGTACCAACCTCCAGAAGCTCAGCAGGTAGTAGAGCAGGGCAGAGCTTGCTCAAAATGCCAGGAACTGCCAAGTGCTGAAGACGTCAACCCACTAGTGGTCCAAGCTGAGCGACGAGGCCGGATATCAACGGCGCAAGACGAAGAATGTCGATGGTCTGACCTGAAGAAATATTTGCGAGGTGACTTCGACGAGCTCACTCGGCGAAGAACCAGCGACCCCGGCAAAGTAGCCGATTATTTTGTACTCAGCGAGGACGGCCTACTATACTACATGAGCCGTCGCAGAGAGCGAGGTAGCCCGACGAGCACGACACGAAGCTAAGAATGGTAGTACCAACTACACTCATCGACGAAATCTTGGCGAATTGCCATAACTCCATTGAAGGAGGACATCAAGGCATCGTCAGGACCTATCACCGAGTGAAGACCGATTACTATTGGATCGGTCTGTATGCCGATGTGGTCAAGCATGTGCAAGCCTGTAAAGATTGCAACACCAGTAAGAGAAAGCCTCAACTTCGCGGATATTCGCCAGGTAACGTCGTCACCGATCGACCTTTCCAGATTGTGTCGATGGACTTCGTTATACCCTTGCCGAAGACTCAGCGAGGAAACACGGCTCTCCTGCTATTCCAAGATCACTTCACCGGGTTTGTCATCGCTAAGGCGATGGGCGATACTGGGGCATTCGAAGTGGCTAAAGCATTCGAAGAGTGCATATTCCGTCGATTCGGCGCACCATCGCTCATCCGACACGACCGAGACCCAAGATTTATGAGCGACGTCTTTCAGACATTCTCGGAGATGATGCAGTCTAGGTCTCGAGCTACACTGAGTTACCGACCACAAGCGAACGGGCAGCAAGAACGCAGTGTGAAGACCATGATCCAAACGGTGCGTGTCTACGTGGAAGACCCGCTTCAAGCTGACTGGGACGACATCGCTGAGAAACTAGTCTATGCCATCAACAATTCGAGGGATTCGACTCGGCGAGAAACACCATTCTACTTAGTGCACGGTTGGGACGCCCAGTCAATACTCAAATCGATGACGTCCTCCATTCGCCGAGTCTCGAAAGACTCCGCGAAACAAACCACCTCAGCGAAAGCCACAAAATGGCGTCGAGAAGCAAACCGACAACGGGAAATAGCGCTCAAACTAGCCTATGAGTACCAGCTAAAGGAAAAGGCCCGGCGAGCAAAGGAACACAACGACTCGCTGAGTCGGAGTGAACAGAGAGCCATACCGAATGACTCGACACGCGAAGAGACATCTGAACTAAACAATAGCGACGGACTCGCCGAGTCAAAACTGTCTCTGTTCAAGATTGGAGACCAAGTCTGGCTGTTCATGGAGCGTGTCAAACCAGGCCTGAAGAAGAAGCTAGCCCATCGATGGTACGGCCCGTTCCGGATCAAGCAGAAGATCGAGGAGTTCGCCTACGAGCTGGAGCTGCCAGACAAGAGCGGCTACCGGTTCTATCCAGTAGTCCACGTGTCCAGACTGAAGAAAGTGACCGAGCTCGGCGAAAGGCCTACGACTTCGCTAGTCAAGGGACTCAGCAAAACCGATCGATTGGATTTCAACGAGGAACTGCTGCCAGATGACAGCTGGGAACCTGACGAACGGACTGGTCGATATGAAGTCGAAGCCATCCTTAGGGACGAAAGGCCACTCTCGACGAGTACGGACGGAGCCCAGCGCCGGTAAAATGGGTAGGTTATGACGAACCCAGCTGGGAACCACTGTCGAATTTATCGTGTGGAGGTCTCCTCTTCGACTATCTTCGACAAAACAAACGTGAAAACCGTGTGCAAATGGTGCAAGTTGCAGACGAGTGTTAAAAGCTATTGCATATGACAAAAACCACCGACCTGTGAAGACAAGCAGGCAGGTCGAGTGAGCGAAAGCTACTGCGTCAACTTATATTTTTGATATTACGAGATGGATGAGTACGGACTACATGAAGAAAAAGAAACAACTACCAAGACTCATCGAAAATACAGCTGGGCGAACTGGAAGTCTCAGCGAAACGGCTGCTTAGGCCTCGTCGAAAATTGCTCGAAATGTGGATACCAACACGTTTAGCCGGAGGCTGAACACTCTCGTCACAAGTAGGAGGCTCTGGCTCGTTGGGATCAGTTTCCTCCTGCAGAGCCCTCTCGACGTCTCCGACGGTAAAATCCCCTGGGGCAAATACCGGGAACTCGGGATTGTGCGGACGGAAGCACGTGTTGTATGGGTGCAACTCTGGACGAGTCACCCACCACACTCACCAGGGTTCTTGAACGTCCAGGTCCTTGAGCTCAGCGAACCAATTTAAACGAGACGGGAACATTGGCTGGTTGATCAACGAATACGTGGGAGCCGTGGGCTCAAAGTAGAGTTCGGAGTCGAGACTCGGCGACGGACCTCGAGCCGAGCGAGAACTAGCCGCAACCCGGAGTGCCTCCTCGTAAGACTTCATGACGATCCGCAACAGGTCGCTTTGGCGCTTACGCTCAAGGGTGTACACCGCCCACAATTCGTGGATAGCGGCGAACTCCGACACGGGCGAACCTGGATTCAGGTATGGGTGTAAACCCAACAAGACACTTGAATCCAAGATCCAGTGATTCCTCTCCCAGAGAGCCACGAAAATCTTGGTCCGAGAATCATGAAGTTGCGACTCGTCGAATTCCCGACTATCGCCCAAGAAGCCTCGCAAACAATCATCAAAGGAGTCGCCGATTTCGCCGACTTCTTCTTGGAATGCAGACGTTGGCGGGCTGCGTCAATCTCGCTCGCCGAGACAAAAATGGGAGTCTCCGGGAACTTGGCGAGGACTTGTTGGCATGGATGAGACGGATTAAACACATCCATCCACTTCCGAAGCCCATCGAGAGTAGTGGGCGTCGGTACCACACTAGACTTGCCCCCGATGTCCAGCATCGTGACCGGGGAACGACAAGCCAACATTTTCGCCCAGCAACGAGCGGACCTATAATGGACGAGCCCCACGCTACGAGTCTGACGCATCGATGGAGTCTCTCGAGCCTCGCGCGCAACCGTCTGTGCTGCACGAGCACGCAGCGTTGCGATTGGAAGCTTCAATGGTGCAGGTAATTCCACCATGCCTGGGGTCGTCGGAGGCTGACTTGGTGAAGGAACGCTTAGAATGTTCTTGGACGATCTCAACGATTTGGGACCCGTCGAACGCTTGGAAGCAGCCGGGGCCTTTCCCTTCGCAGGCGACTGGGTGACAGAAGCATCTACCCGTGCCGTCTTGGATACTGAAGCCTTAGACTTGGCCGCCGGAGAGACCTTGCTCGACGACTTGGGACCATGATCATTAACGGTCGATGAGCTGTTGGCTTTCTTGGTAGCCTGGCGAGAAGACTTGGGAGCTGCTCGCTTCTTCCACGAGCCCTTTAATCGAGGAGCCGGTGCACTCCCTCGCTTCACAGAATGTGGAGCTTTTCGACGAGCATCGGCATAGCTCTGTAGCTTGCCACGTGGAGGCGTCCGGTCCGTGAGGATCACGGTGCTAGCTGAAGATGAACAGCTATCCACAGCTTCGATGTCCATCAAAAATTCCCGATGGGACATCCCGTTCGATGAGCTCACAGGAGAACCAACTGGTGACGGCTGAGAAGTAGACAGCGAATTGCTGGTCTGGCTCGGCGGGATTCCAAGCTCAATATCACCAGAAGGGACGGACCCCGCCACCTTCGGCGAAGCTGGACTAGGCGAACCATCCAAAGCATCTTCGTCAAGGACGTCTAACTCGGCCAGAACAGCCTGAGTAATGCAAGCAGAATTCTTTGCTGCTGCTCGGGAGGGGCGACGTCGAGGAGAGCTGAGAGGAGAAGGCACCGTAGGGCTAGTCGAAGCCGGAACGGCGACTACGGAACTCAGCGAAGGAGTCGCCACGGAAGTAGACGAACTCGACGAGACCACTACTGGAGCCGACTCTATCGACGAGTCAGTGGAGGCCACAGATCCAGATGCTGGACTCGGCGAAGAACTTATACGACCGAGTGAAGAGCTGGTGGCCAGAGATAAACTTAACAAAACAGCTGACGAACTCGCCGAGTCCGGATCAACGGAGCTCGACGAGTCTGCCCCAAGATCGGGTGACTCGTCGACGTGAACATTGGTCTCATCAACTTCGACCGGAACCTCGTACTCAGCGAGTGTCGCTGGGCATAATAACCGCTCGAATTGGCGCGGCTAAGACCAGCCACTGGAGAGCTGAGACGACGCCGCCCTGGAATAGGCAGCGAAGGCGCATGCTCAGCGACCACTTCCGCCCGGAGCAAAGTCGTCGATGCGTCGAAACCATTCTCGCCAGGTACGGGACGCTCAAACTCGCCGCGAGAAACACTCTTAGACCGGCTCCGCCGGGCCGACTGCCGTCGGAATCGCTGGGTTTGAATACCGACGGAGGCGTTTGGCTGGAGTCAATGTCTTCAGTGACGCGCTCCTTAGCTGAGAGACCGAACGGTGTCTCCGGCGGCGCGACTCTGACTTGGACCGCTTGTGGCGAGAAGAGCTCGGCGAAGACACACGTGATACCGCGGAGAAAGACGGAGAAACCACCAACACTGCACTCGCGGGGGTAACATTAGCCGAGCTCGCCGAGGCTGGAATCGCTGAGCCCGAAGATACTCCGCTCGACGAGCTCGCTGAGCGGAGAGAGGGTAACTTCACAGGACCGGCGCGAAAAACGAAGCTCCAACGATTCGGGGAAGCGCTCGGCGAGTAGCCGACAGAGACGTGCGTTAATTTGGAGGTCCCTAGGATCCAGTCCGGGGACATCAACGCAACCCAGAACAGCGACAGCCAAGTGCGGGTTGTAGACGGGGTAGCGACAGCGGAGAGCGATAACACGCTTCTGCCGTAGGATGGTGCTCCGCAGCGACTCGATCGTCCGACGAGCTTCTTGGAGGGCGTGACACCACCGGATCAAAGCAAGACGATGGCCTCCTGGAGCTGGCGATAATAAGTGGACGCCAATCCGTGAAGAGCGGTGAACTCCGCCTTGATTTCAATGATCTTCTGACCCAGGCTTGCGCAAGTCCGATCGCGATTGTCGAGCTCAACCTGAAGCTTCCGAATGGTCGCCTCGGCAGTACGAGTACGGTCGCATTGCTGGGCAATAATGGTCCGGGATTCCACCGTGAGCTGGGCTATCGTCTTGTTGAACGACTATGTCATTTCGGTCGAACGTAAGGAACTCGAGCGATAAATTTCAAGCTCTTTGGTGACGGTACCCAGCTGGTGACGTAGGAGACTGACTCAGCGATCACCGACTCCATTCTCTTGTACCGAGCAGAAGCCACTCACTCAGACTTAGCGAGTTTGGTCCGAAGCTCGGCGATTTCGGCAGACGCATCCGGGAGGCACAACATCACGTTGCAACGCAGCCAAGATAAAAGCTGGCGATTTTGCCCCAAGAATGGCCTGGCGAGTTGACGCGTCAGCGGGTGGAGGAGAGCTGGTCAGCAGAAACGAGACCAACTGAGCGATAGAAGCATCACGCTGTCTCTGCTCTTCTCCTTGCTGAGTGAGAGCTCGACGAATCCCAGCGAGGCCAGCGGAATCGCCTGCCGCGAGATTCGCCGAGTCACCCTCTGACTCAGCTAGAGTAGCTGAGCTACCAGCGATTTCCATTGATGAGCCCGGCGATCCCGACCGAACCGAAGTATCAGCCTGTTGAAGACCAGGTGCGCCCTCAGCAGCAGACGTAAGAGCTCGGCTGGACCCAGCGACGGAAGATTTTGGCGAGCCCAGCGAGTTCGTCAACTCGACAAGATCCTGAGAACCCATCAATGGGTCGATCAGCGGGTCCGATCGACGAAACTGGGGCGTGGAGGACCAACGACGCGCGAACAGCGCTCCTGCAACAGCACTCGAAGAAGTCGATGACACTTGAGGAGCAAATAAGCTCGCTAGGAAGAACCAGCTCGCCGAAACAGCGGTGGCTGTAAGTCAGCGACAGGAAGCTGCTAAGCGCACACACGTGGCGAGTTAGATGGCCATCGGTGTGGATAAGAAGCTTGCCAAGCGCGGGAGGCGTACCTGGACAGCGAGAGGAGAAGTGGCGTCCTCGACGTGGTACCTGGAGATAACAGCACTTGACTCGACGAGATGTCCAACCGAAGGAAAGTTGGAGAACAGAGTGATTGTCGAGACACTCACCAGCCTGTCTCGTATCACGCCCGGGACAGTTGTGGTGTAGGGAAATCCAGATTTTGGGTAACCCTACACTAAGAATGCCTAAACTAGACCAGTGGGTACATCGCACTCAAGAGGATCAAGAGGGTACAGCGCCAGGTGGGTACATCGCCAATTGGGTACACCACCAAGTGGATTCATCGCCAAGTGGATACATCGCACTCAACAGGGAACGGACTCAATCGGGAACCGCACTTAGCTGGACTCTGCGACGGATGGACCCAGCGATGGACGGACTCGGCGATAATCGACTCGGCGAAAGTAGACTTAACGAGAATATGCCTCGAGGGAGACATATCAACTGGGGGATAAATCAGGATCTAGTCGAAGAGTCGCCGAGAGGTAAGAAACAGCTCGACACCAAGGGACGGAGCTGAGCGAAGAGTCGCAAGGAGATCTGTAACGACTCCATTTCATTAGATATTTGTATAGGACCAATTGAAGAACATAGGTGAAGAGCCCAAAGGGCCTCTCCGAAGATATAGAGATAACAATCAGAGCAGAATCTTTAAGTCCAAGAACAGCGTACACTTTTCCGGTAAGTCCCAGCGTGGACTTGATTATATCTGCCGTCGTTACCCGAGAGGCATAGCTTGTAGGGGAGCCGTCTGGTAGCGCCAAGAGATCAAGGTCGGCCCCGGGTGGGCACTTCTCGCTACCAAGCGATGACAAGCCTCGTCGATCGGACGAGACGGTGGGTCTGCACAACCCAGGACACCGTAACCTCCTAGCTGGGCGTAATCTGCGCCTGGTAACCTGTAAAAGCGCTTGCGCGCTGCCGTTCATCCTTTGGTGGAGGGCACAGGGGTTTGCACGGAGACTGCCCCTCTCAGGCGAGTCTCTGGAGAGTTTGGAGCTTGGTACCCGTCGGGAACAACACTCAACTGAACCCCGGTTGGGCGAACCGCAAAGGGAACCGACAGGAACCCTGCGCAAGCCCAACATCGCCGACCTGACTCGGCGAATTGTTGTGCTGTTGCGTGGAAGCCGAACTAACGACGTTTTCTGTGAATCACAACACCACACTCGTGAGGGTTCGGTACCCTCGCTTGCTCTCATCCTGCGGTGCTTCAACCTACACAACCAAGCCTTAGATTATGAAGCAAGGTAAAGGAAATTAATTTTTCTTACCGCTGGGCTGCTTTGTGCATCGCTTTTTGCCCGCAGACGCAAGTCGCTGCCGCTTGCGATTATTGCGTCCTTCTCGGCCTGTTGGTTTTCATCGAACCGCGTCTTCAACTGCAGGTAGTCTTCCAGAAGGTCACTTAGACCCGTGTGCTTCTCAGCGATGCCGCTCGAGCGGCGGCGCGCGGCGGAAGATCGCTTATGCCCCCTCAGCAACGGGGCACCCTTATCTTGACATTCACAAAGAGAGAAGAAAGCAGTGACAGCTCGTCTGCAACTGCTTGCCACTCGTCCTCCCCTTCCCATGGCGCGCGGCGTACGTCTTCCTGCGTGTGACAATCTGAATCAGTGACAAAAAGGTCGCGCCCTTGGAAGCGTGCACGCTTGTGGGGATCAGTATCTCGAAACCGAAGGTCATCAAGGCCTTGGTGCACCAGCGCGTCCAGCGCCGCCGTGCCCGTCGTGTTCCCTTTAGGAGCGAAGTTGCCTTTTGAGCCTGCAAGCGCGACCTGTTAAAAATGATATTCGTACTTAGTGCTCATACGTGAGCAAAATGTATTCTGCCAAACTTACGTTTGTAAGGCTGACTCGAACGCGTTGCTTCCTCTTCTAGTTAGGAAAGATACGAAAAAGCTCTACTAACGCTATTTTTAACATTTACGTTTTATTTTTTTACGTAAAAAGTAAAAGTGACCTGCTTGAAGTTGGGTTGCTTGGCTGCTTGGCGATTTTCTCCCACCTCTGGATCACTCACTTCGTTTTCTCCTCTGCAAGCCCCCCTCACTAGAACGTCAAGTGTTGATGATCGTCGTTCGGCCCAAGCCAAAGTCAGGACGCCCGTCAAGTGCGCTGAGTGAGCACTTCGCACGAACAGGAGAAATGGCGAACTCAGCGCTGCACTGGACTGTCTGCAAAAGCTGTCACGAAGAATACACTGATCGTGGTGGCCCTGCTCCAGACCGAATTCGCGAACGAAGAGAGTACTGGCAAAACAATTGGAGCTCTGCCCGCACTATGATGGGGAGTTCGTTGGATCAAAGCGTGCTCGAGAAGATTCTCCAACTCATCCGACTAACAGTCAAAAGAGTCGGGCAACGTTCACTGCAACCGAGCGCCAAACGTTTTGGAGGCTTCTCCTTGAGTTACAGGCCGAAGCACTTCTACCAGACCGTTTTATTGAGCTACTCTCAGCCCGAAGGCTTTTCCTATGGCTCAATGAAAAGTGCAACGGTGCTCTACCTCGTCGACAAGTTTTGGGCACAGACGTGTTTGATGACTATACCGGCGTGTATGCTTCTGAGCACCAAAATAACCTGGCAGCTACTGTGGTTGTGTAAATTTTCTCTGTAGTTGGGCTGGAACCCATGGTGGCCTGCGTATGATAATACATAGTAATACGATAGCATGCATAATGTGATAACATTAGTCTCAACTGGATGGATTGAGGACCAAGAGGGAGTTGAGGCGCCGGACGTGGAGGGTAAGATGGGTAGAGAGGCATACCTTGAACTGGTGGTGGTAGTCGGGGGTCTGTGAGGTATAATGGTGTGGCTACGGCAGGTTCAATGTCGTGGTCATGGTGGGTGAAATCTTTGTGCCGTGTTTGGAAATCTGGCAATGCATAGCTCGATGTTTACTTAATAAGTCAATTTTTACATATTTACCAAGCCTTTTTACGTTATTCAGGTAACTATTAGGTAAATAAACAACACTGAACGAACAGCTGACCGGCTAACACTGTTTTACCTGTTTATGTAAAATTACGTTAAAAATACTGGCATATCGTGTTGATCAATTTTAATTTAGACACGTGATACATTGCTGTATCTGATATGAAATTGATTTGCCAACTTAGTACATGCACTGTATTTAGTAAAAACAATACTGACCTCCCCAAACAAAACAATCATTATTTATAAAACCTCGTAACTAAACGAGCTAAACTACGCGATAGTATGGTCATATAGCTACATTTGGACACTGTCAGCACTCCCAAATATTCAAGGAGAATAAACGGTGCCCTGTCTGGAGAAAAAAATCAAAAAAATGTTATTTAGTGTTTTGGGTTCTACAGTCGGCGCTCTTTCCTATGCGCCTATAGAGGTCATCAAACGAGATCCGAAACCGTTCTAAAATAGATGCACTTGGTCGAGCAAAACCTGGCGAAAAAGCGGAAAACAAAAGTATCATTAAGAAATTCGTATTGGGTGCGGATTTTACACGAGTTCGATTCAGATGTTTCACGAGTGCAGTCATATTTAAGATGCTCGGCGATGCGTTAGCATTTCCAGTATTACTCGGATTGTTGTTTCTACTTGGTTCACCTACACCACTACAGGTGCTTGTGGCTAAGCCAATGCTATTTATATTAACAGGAAGCCAACACTCATGGCGCTGTTCGAGATCCAAATAGTCTCTACATTTCGTCGCTCGCACTCTGCCACTCCATCGTTTAACAAACGATGTCGGAGGAGCTTGTTCCACTGGTACGACTGCTCGACGAAGAAGAAGATGCTGATGTTCAAGTTCATCAACAACGGCAATTACGGATATCTGCACTACCAAGACTCCCGCTCAGCAACATCGTTGTAGGTATGCGCCGCACACTTAAACTGCCGGAAACGAATTCGTCTGGTTACTACGGGTGGAGAGAGCGGGGAGACTGTTAACTCTCTTCAGCAAAACAACTATGATCATTCAGAAGAATCTAACGACGGACCCACCATCATACCCGAAACAATTCGAGGAATTACAAGGACGCAGTTGATGCCATGCGAAGTGATGCGGCCAAGAACGAGGTTGATACCATGCTAAGTGGTGGGGCCGGGCCGAAAATATGCCGTTTGACCTTGCTCATAACCACCGTATTGAGCGCGATATCTTCTTCAAGAGGTGGAGCACCAGTAGGCACATTCCACATCGTCATGCTACCCACCAACGGTGAGGAACTCGACACTACTTTCTTCCCCTTTTCTTTTTAGGGTCTTGTCCGACTCTGCAGCCTCCCGATCATGTGCTCTTGAAATCATAGCGTCCTTCTCCAATTTGTTAACGACATTTGGGGACGCACGCACCTCGCCAGTCAGCATGTACTGGGTCAAATCAAGTCTATCAATCTCTTGGCGAAAGCAAAAGGGGCCATCAACGATTTCTCGTTGTATCTCTCCATATTCAGGAAGAACTCGGATCGTGCCTTTGATGCAGATATTGTCTCCGCTGATGCCCAGTGCTTCAAGTACGACAATACTTTGGAGTTTTCATGTCGCTCTTGTAGCAATTCCAATACCGACTTCACACTCTTCCTGAAATCATCTAGTGTAGTCTCACTCCATGTCGACGAAAGCCACACTTCCATAACGCTTGGAATTGTTACTGTGGGAGATGTAAGCATCTGCCCGATGACCTTGCACTTGGCGACCGCAAACTCACTCATCTCAAAGCCAACGAACCTCAATGGCCCATGGCTGTCAGCACTTTTATCCTGAAGGGTAGCTGAAATTAAACTGCTGAAGTCGTTGAACCCAATAGCGACGTGGGTGCTTCCAAAGAAGTAGACTTCCGCTCGATTCGGGTTGTTGGCAAAGTTGGACCGGATCCGAGCGTCATATTCTGGTACAGCATCGCTTTGACCGATCCGGTCGTCAATAATGGCACCCAATCTCAATGAAGCACCCTTAGTCTGGAGAACCTGCAACGCTGCTGTCCCATGCCAGCGCTTGATCAAATCGCCAGCGCCCAAATTCTTATAAAACATGTCGTCACGCATGCTGTGCGCCATAATCCAAGGATTTGCGCTTGCATCGAGGTAAGCGCGGTGGAGAACCTTCTGAGCAAAAGTTGTGTCAAGTCCGTCAGGCCAACCGCGGAGCTTCGGGAAATCGGTGTGAATCTGCGGTGGAGGATGCTTCACGAACATCATCATCTCGAGTGGGAGGTCCTGATGCTGCCGAGTCGACTTGGACGTTGCAAAACCGAAGCGCATCATCTGCTCAAACGCTTCCATCCGAGCAATATACTCGTCGATTGACTCCTTTTCCTCCCCACGTGGTACGGTAGAAGGGAAATCTTCTTCATTCGGTATGTTGCTCTGGAGAGTGGCAGCAATATTATCAGGTAGCAAGGCATCTCGCTGTTCTCGCTGGACATCCGTTGGCACATTTGATACTTGTTCAGCGGTTTTAGTCTTTGAGGACTGCTCTGAACGTCGGTCGACATCGGCACTCATTTTCTGCTTGAACTCTTGTACCCGCTCTCTGCTCTCTGCAGACGAAAAAGCCTTTGAAACAACGCTGGCACGAATCGCATTCAAGTCAGCGATACATTCTTCTGGTGTGTACCCCAGTCTTTGCATGCACCGCGCCCGACGCGTCCAAGCCTTGTAATTTAGCGGATCTATGATGCCTGCAATGGTGCAAGAAGTGCCGCCTCGGTACTAGGCACCATGTCCTCCTTAGTAGAATATCCACTATTTCCACCGACACTGATACCCGGAACATCGCTAGTTTCTCGGTGTAGCATTAAGTGCACGGCGGCAATGTTGTTTAGCACGGGTGCGATATCACGGCAGCAGGACGCTCTTGCAGCAACGCCCTTCCGGTAGCATTCCTCAGCGGCATGATAATCACCCTTAGTGAAGTGTTCTGCTCCCGCCTTGCGCCATGCGTCCACATCTTTCGACTCTGCTGACAGCGCTTCCCCTGCAATTTCCTTGGTAAACATAAGAACGCCGGGAGATTCGAGCTTCGCGCACCACTCCACATATGTGTGAAATTGTGAATGGTCAGCATTTGAGTCGATAATCTTCGGTTTCTTGACCGTTCGTTCCAACAGTCGACGCTCCTTGACAGACAAGCGAGGGATACTACTACGCACATGAGCAACCACACGTTCTGCTATCACCCGGCCGTCGTGCTTCCCCTTCGCCCCACCTTGCATCTCAGCATCTTCAGCAAGAGCTGATGCAAGTCGAAACCACCCTTCACGTAGGCCGGGTCGAGATGAACTGCAGTGCCTGCGAGCTGGATCGCAGTCTTGTATCTCCCATCTTGAACCGACACATCGCAATATTGTTCAGCAACACTGCAATTCCCTTCACGTCCTCCTTCACCACTTGGGTCGCTCGTTCGTAGCACGCCAGCGCTCCCCGCCCTTCATTTCCCGTGGTCACGACACTAAAGTACTCGTTCCCCAGCTTCTTCCCCGCGTCCAAATCTTTCGGAACATCTCTCCACGGGATCATCTCCTTGGCCTGTTCGACTCGAATCCCTTCCGACATGTCTTGTCGAACTTTAAAGCACGGCTCAAAAACCACAATCGGTTGTCCTTTCGGGAACCGACCCGCAAGGGCATACTGGCGCTCGTGAGGGGTAAATCTGGGTCTACAAGTCCATAGGCTCCAATTTCCACCAACTGGCCCGTCACGTCCTCCAACAGCAGCGAAGACGACGCAATCCCGAAAAACGCGTCCTCAATAGCCACCCACCCACACAAATAGCGTCCTCTGTGGGTGGTTCCCACGACTAATTCCTTGCCGATCATGGGTTTTAGCGACTTGAGGGACCTCATATCGAGGTTAGGTTTAGCGTTTGTGTTGGATAAACTAAACTGAACTCCATCCGGCCCAATTTCTCCCGCAAAGACTCCTCCGGGTCGCACAAACCTGGCCTTCGCCTCCCTGAACCGCCTGATGAGTCCCTCGCGAGTGCGCGTCTGCTGCGCCTACTCCTGATACTCGCCCGCCTTCCCCATGGCGCTCTGCAGTAGCTGGGCCTGATCGTCTTCGGGCAGAGACGCCAGGTACGCCATCATCTTGGACGGGTCGAAACCCGTCGGCACCGGGAACGACATGGAACCGAAATGCTGCGGTGGCTAATAATTTTATTTTTAGGTCGGACCATTTAATAGTCCGACCCAAAGTTTGTAAAGTCCAATTTGGAGATAGTCACAAAAGCGTAACCCGCGTACAGCCAGGGTTCTTAAATCCCACGTTTTCGAAAGGGGCTTGGGAGGGAAGACAACTGGGTTGGGAGGTATTAAGGATTTTTTGGTTTTAAGCGACAAAAGGAACATATATTCGATCAAGACGTTGCTACATGTAAGGGGCTCCTATAGTGAATACGTAGCATACACGTACCGGTAGTTTGGTACTCGTGGGCAGGCAGTGTCCATTAATATCGTCCACGCACCATATGCACCTCCACAGCCTTGTCACACCACTCACGCATCCCTTCAGCCATTCCGCACCTTCACAGCTAATGAACAGACCGAAAGCCATGTGTCCAGCTGTTCGAGTCCAGTGGCCGTAAGAGCCATGTACACGCGGTGTGTTATCGCATTTGGTCCCAGCGGGCATCACTAGGTGACCAGAAGTGCTGAGTAACCGTGTGAGCTACCGCTGGTCTGACCGCGAAGAAGAAGTATGGAGTCTCGACCACCGTACCCTCGAAGTGTACCTCCCTACCCGTCAAGACACTTTCCCGTACAGTAAAATGGCATGAACCCCCTTTTCTACGGCGAGTCGGGTGCTCAGCACTTTCGGACCATTTTAAGAAAATGCGAGAAGCCTTATCGTTACTTTCGGCTGTGGTCCATGTGGATCAATCAGCGTGGAAGTTGTTACTAAAATAACATTGCAATGTGGACTTTGGGGAACGAAGATGAAAGTCTGCAGAAGGAGATTCCCGTGGAATATCTGCTTTTCATGCTGCCAGACGACAAGGCATTCGTGGATACTTTGAGTCAGGAGATTGTGGAGCTTTGTGGCGTTGAGCAGCGCGAGAAGATTTCGGGGATGGATGCGTTGGAGTGGATATTGAGATTCCGGTTCGAGTTTATTTCCGAGCAATTGATACAATTGGGCTGAAAGGATCAGTGCACCCACTGAAGGACATCCGAGCAGGAAATGACGGTTGAGGAGGAATAGAAATCGTACGAACGGAGTCAGACGAAGAGAGACGCTGAACCCCGAAGGTATCGCTGTACTTTTGCATTGAACCTGGTGGTTGCCGACTTCAACGATTTTCAGCTTACGGCGGAGATGTCGGATACGATGAAGACGCTAGTGGCTGATCTTGCTTGGTTTTCGCAGTTATCGCTGTGATTATCTCTTGATCGCACACTGAGATCAGACCAACGCGTGCCGACAAAACGCGCGTTGGTCTTATCTGTGTGTGCTATCAAGAGATAGCCATGTAAGTACCCGACGTTCGTCTGGAATCGACCAGCAGCACCCAAAACTGGATGGAAACAGCATCGAGTTCAGGCCCCTTCAAATGGGAACTGCTCACCTGGAATGCCCAAGTAGTTCAGGACAATTTGAGATCGAAGCCTTGTGCTCAGCGATGGTAGTGAATCAGACGGCAAACAAAAGTCTCAATGCCATTGGAATTGGCAGCGGATAACCTGGTTGTCAACAGACACTGGTGGAAATGGCTAGCATACAGCCTCTTCTCCAAGCGGGCGCGTAGTTCATCTTCTTTGGAGACCCTGTCGCTGATTTCCATTGGAAGTATGAGCGTTCAAGATACGGACACATTTGCTGCCATCTTAAGGCCCGATCACCCCGAAGAAGCTCTCTTCGATTGCCCTCGTCGTCAGCTTGACGACAGGGACGCAATTCTGAATGCAGGTGCTCCTATCTATTGGCGGTTCAATTACCGAGGCCAGTCACGAAGAGATTTCCACCCTCTGGTTTTTGATACAGTTATATCACCAGTTCGGACTTTCAGCGACGACGGGGTGAGTGGGTATGTTAATGGTATGGTTCCTGGATTGGGAAGATGCCAGGTTCAGCGCAGTGATTTGGTGTTGTGGAACACAAATCACCCGGCTTGACATCACTTCATATTGGATTCGAGAAGTTTGACCCGTTTAACGCTGATGGTCTGCTCCAGTTCATTGCTACCATTGGGCCCTCACTAAAGGTGTTGGCACTCAATGATGATCGCAACGATATTCCCCAGAACTCGATTCTACCCAAATCTAGAGGAACTAGCTCTCTATGGAGGAGACGCTGCCGATGTGCGGCTGAACTTCAGAGGGTACCACGCAAACTGCCTGCCATTGCCTGACCTCAGATACAACTGGTATGATATTGCAACGCTATCAAAAAATCTGGGAGACTCCAGCTATCCACTTTCGAAATGCGTGCGATGGATGCGAGTTCGTTTGACTGAGCTGTCAAACACTTGGTTCTTTTCTGGGGAATACAATCGCCCAAAATTGAAACTGCTTTGAATGGCGTTCTCCAAATGCTAGAAGCAAACCAAATTTTGGAGTATCTGGACATCGTCATGCCGTTAAATTACTCGACAGATCTAGCTGATGCATTCCACAAGCACCACCTTGAGCTGACTAATCGGGCGCTCGCTCTCCCCACCGAAAGTAAAGTCGCATTCTTGAGCGCATTTTTGTTCAGCCACCCCACAACAGTTGCACGCAAGAAACAGAGACATGGAGCATCGCGAGTAGCACAGGTTCGTTTCCAGTTAGACCAACACGTGCTGTCCAACATTCTCGCGTTCGCAGCGCCCCGTGTTTACGTGAAGTGTACGTCCACAACGCTAGAGAAGATGGGGCATGGGGACCTTTGATCGACGTTCCAATATGATGGAGTATCAATGCCAGGAAGGTGAGGAGCAGCGTAAACGGAGCACCTCAAGTAGCTCTGATGTGAGATGGATCTTTCGTTTTGTTTTTGGTTATCTTCTTGCTTTAGTTCTTTTCCATTTTGCCAACGTTCGCCGCCATATCTTAGAAGTTTTGTTTTTCAGGTTTGTTCAATCTTGCTGCAATCGTGATTAAAGTCGCCCAGAAAAGCACAAAATGAAGCTGTTGAATTGGTCAGAGATGTGGTGTCCTGCAGGAAACACGCAATTGAAAAAGCATATACCGGGTCCAACGTGACGAGGGACGACGTTTGATTGTACTCGATTGTAATCTTGGCAAAGGGCAACATCGGCAACATCTAACTTATGTTTCTCGATGAGAAACGCATTCGCTCTTGAACGTAAAACGGAAAAACTGCACGCGGATCAAGTACCGGTAGCCAGAGAAGTTCAAGATGCGCTTCCTCCACCTAAGTGATCTGGTCAGAAACTTCAAAACTAATATTGACACATCGTGAGTATTTGTACATTGACACAGGATACAGTGTTTTGTAACCCGACGTGCCGCTAGCTGCACTTGACAGCGAGCAAACAGTTGTCGTCCCAACGCTTCTTGTAGTACGCAGTGATGCGACGGCCGTCATCTCGGAGGGTTTTCCAATCAGCCTGCTCTTCTGGCGTGAGTCCTTGAAACAGGTCCCTCCTCATGTGATAATCGTTTTCAATATCGTGCAGCATGACAGCCTCAGACACGGCATCGTAGCGGATACGTTGGTGGCCACGCACAACCGACATTTTGCGAATCGGGTCATTGCTGAAGATCGGACGCGCACCAAAAGGAATTTTGCGCTTCAAGGAGCGCCCAACACCGTTCTGCAAAAACCCTCCTCGGGTAGTCCGATAATATCGGCGAGCGTGTTCAGAAGATCGTACTGTTCTGCAGCGTCGTCGATCACAAGCCCTACAGCATCCCCCAGTCGACCCTCAGCAATGATGGCGGCTGACACGCGTCACCGATTCTTCATGCGCGTTCGAAACATCAGCTTCAGGTGCCTGACCGTGGTCCCCACAATCACCACCACGGTGTCGTTTAGAACACCCTCCTTGCTCATGCGGTCCATGAATTTCCCCAATTCCATGTCGGTGAAATATCGTAACTCCATATACCTTTTGATTCTCTCTGCGTGTTTTTCACCTTCGTACATCGGGGAGAAGTCGGGCTTTTGGACTCGGTATACCATCTCGGCACGGAATCGTACGGTTCATGACTCGAAATGGTATAGTGCGTGAGGAACAACGGCTTTTTCTTCTCGCCGTCGGCCGTTCGTTCTCGCTGCTGGGTGGTCTTCTTAATGAGTAAGTCTCCCAGAACCTGAAAGCTCAGGTCGTCGTGAACACCCCAATTCAATCCTCTATGCTCATCGCCATCCCACTCGTCCCGAAGGATGCCCATATCTCGTTGAGCTAATTTTTTCATCATCGTGTCATCCCAAACCACGTCGAAACCGTGCGCTGGAAGGAACACATTCCAGTTGTCTAGTGTAATGGAGGATCCCGTTGTGAAGAAAGTTCGGTACCCTTGTCCTTGAAGAGCTGGGGCAAGCCAGACAACTTCGTATTCTGCTTACCTCCTGTAATCCCAGTGTCCACGTTGCTATTGTATGGAACTTGGCCGAAAAGTAAGCTCTCGAGAGATCGACTCGTAGGAATGCTCGACCAAATGTTGCGCAGCGCTACTCCACGCTTTGCCCAACGGTCAAAGTTCGGAGTAATGGTCATATTCGTACCCTTGAACAAGTTGGATGGGTCCTCATCTCCGACAAGGTACCGTGAATCGCGATACCGAAACGACTCCACTCCGATGACCAGGACGTTGGGCGGGTTTGCACTATCAATGCTGACATTGAAAGCGAGATCTCCGTGAAAGCCTGTGGTGCGTCGGTAAAGGATATTATCCGAAAACGGTCATATTGCTCCGTCTCGTCGATATACTTCTCTACCCACAGTCTGTCGATGAGTCCACTCATCTCCATCTCTATGGTGGCAGGCTGGAACGCGTGCGCAAATAACTCATTCAGTGTCGCGTTCAGTGCTGAGTACGCGACCAAAGGCGAGCACCCACACCGAATCGCCACTGCGGTTGCGGGTACTACCACCATACCAATCAACACGATCGCGATTCGTAGTGTCTGGTAGTACGTTAGCAGTGTATCTGTACGGCTTCCTTTCTGGGGCAAGGGCTTGTCAAATGCTTTATCATTCGAGCTTCTCGTGCCTTCCTCGAGTTCCAGCTTCGTATATTTCACACCCGGTGCAGTTTTCGTCTTAGCCACCTTGAGACTGCGCTGCAAAGGGCTCGACACGAGGTGCGTCGGGTTCCATAGAGTTAGATCCGCCCAGCCAGCACATGCTCGCACGAGAGCAAAGATCGTCGCAGCAGTCATCATGGTCACTCCAGCCTCGTAGCCATTCCAAATCTCTTCGCTGGATATCGGAGCGTCCTTAAGGTGCTTCTCTCTCGTATCAAAGTGCCCAATAGGCCAAACGTGAACCTCATATCTCGAGTAACCACGAGCAGCATGTCCATCATAAAGGGCCCCATCACAGCGATGAACAGTATCCACGACACAACAAAAGTAGCCATGTCTCCAGGAAGTTTAGAGCGAGCTCCGAGCCTTTGTCCCCACCTGTCAATAGCCTTGAGCTTGAGTGTATCAAAGACCCACAGAACGGTCACCAAGTAGGTCGTGCACACGAAATCTTCCAAGAACCCAAGACTCAACGCTGCAGCCTTGACGCCAAACGTGTAGTCGTCTTGGGTTCCATACATTGTCACCAGAGCTTTCAGTGCTAGACACCGACCCAGAGAGAAATAGAACTGCACGAAAACGTAGACGAAAAGCCAGCCCAGCCACGGAAGAGTCGCCACATCTGAGAGACGAAAGGTCTGAGGAGGAGCGACGTTCATCTGAGACTCGAGCAGGGCATTGACATTGAGACGGCGAGGGTCGGGGAAGCGACTGCGCGGGGAGTGGAGATCTCCCGTCTGGAGTCGAAGAGGACGGGTAGGGTACATTGGGATACTGTGCAATGCTCGACTTGGACACCCGCTCTCGAGGTGGTTAGAGAGAAACTGCAGCCACGAAGCGTCAGTCTAAGAAGATTGCCTGATTCGTTACTTGTACGTACTACTCTACCTTCCCGATTTTTTCTGTTAGAATCGCCATCGTCAATTGTGTAATGTAGCCCGTTCTCTGGCGTTAATTGCTGTAATTATGGGTACATTGTGCCGATTACATGTAATAAATCCGACAGAGAGCGTCCAGTAATCAACGTCAGAAGTCGTATTGCGAGCTCCCAGCAAAAATGGGTCCCGGTGACGTTGCCCCAAATCGAGCTATTAATAGGGGGTCGAACACAGCAAAAAACCTGCTCATATTTTCGACCGATTTCTGCTCATGTTTTCGACCATTTTCTGCTTAACTCATTTCTAAGTTCAACTTGCTTGTTCCCTCGTTCCCTCGTCTCCCGTGAAGTTCACCGTGAACTTCACGTGCCCTATGGGCGCTGCTTCACTACCGAATTCGCGTACACGGTAAACCAAGGTCATGAAGGGCCTTGATGAGGAAAGAGCGGAGTGCATCAGTGAGCAAGATGCTTCCACTAGTACAAGGGGGACTGGGCTGGGTGAGAAGGAGGGAGGGAGAAAAGATAGTGACGAGGAAGACGATCTGAATGCGAGGTTGGGGTGGGAGATGAGGGGTCAGTGTCGAATGTTCACACAGCGGATACATTGCAGCAAGAGGCAGAAGCTGGGCGTCTAATCCGAGAAGAGGAGGAGCGTCGCGCTCAGCGTAAGCAGGAGCTGGTGCTCCGTCTTGTTTTGTTTTTCGTTTGTGTTGCATTAATGTCCATAAGATGCGCTGTCGTTTTCGTCTTTGGTCTTGGTTCGTATGCCGTGAAAGTTTGCAGCGCCCAGATCGTTGATGTCCAGGTTCCACACGCCCAGCTCACCGAGAAGATGATCAATATCCGCTTCAAACCTCATTCCCCATGTTGCCTGAGCAGACGACTGCACTCCTCCTCTTCAACAAGACAGACGCAAGACAAATCCTCATCAACTAAAGCCATTTCACCTCCTCTTCCTGGTCACTGTTCGCCTCGCTCAGCATGTCGTCATCATCCTCCTCCAACGCTGCGACCGCCACAACGTCGATAATCTCCCGTAGAAGGCGCTGCCGAGTACTTATCTTCGGCATTGCCGATAGCTCCCTCGGGGATTCTTCTCGCGAACTGTTTCGTCAACACTCCTCGCTCGGCTAAATGCGATTATGAAATGAGAAAAAGTGAGTCCCCCTCCGTTTTTGCTTATGTTTTCGACACTTTTCTGCTTATGATTTCGCCTCTTTCCTGCTCATGTTTTTCAGCTCATTTCGAATGTTCGACCCCCTAATAGTTGCGGGTTTCATCCCCACTGTTGCTTGATTCTGCCTCTTCCAATTTTGCTGAGTTGTATTTTTTGTCTATCTGGTGTCGATGCAGCTCACACCTGTCTGGGAGCACGAATGCGAAGATGTTTCCAGCGGCACTTGAACGCAACGTCAGTGAGTATCGGCTGATTCAAGACTGTTCAGAGGATCACTGTGGCTCTCTCATGCTACCACATGTATTGTATAAAATAGTACTATTGTAGTAGTATGGCCTGTCACTTGGCCAACGGACGTGAAGGAAGACTGCTGGAAGCAGCGCGGGAGGCGACGACGGACGTGGTGTGGAGCACAGCAGTGGTGTCCATGGCGACGGTGTATGGAAGGTGGCAGACAGTGACGGAAGTGAGCCAGCAGGCTGAGGCCACCGGATGAAGGCAGACGTGCGTTAAAGTTGCACGGATGGAAGATCGTCGGAAGGAAGACGTGTGAGGACGAGTACTAGAGAGAGCAGGCGAGAAGGAGAGGCGACAGCGGTGAGCGAACGAGGGGCCAGGAGGCCACGGAAGTTGTTGAGTCGACTCTCAGTTGACATATCCTGGCAAGTCATTCAGTTCTTGTCGAAGTAGTCCCACAAGTCGTCTCGCTCATTACGCAAATATAGCTTTTTGAACTCTCTGGTGTTGTCGTGCAGCTCTGATTCCGTCTTAGAGTACACCATGTTGTGCACGCAATAGTCCACTTGCTTCAAGACTCGCTTGCGTACGTCCCATACTTCTTGTAATCGCGCACAGCCTTTTCAACCACTTGATAACGTGAATATGACACAGCAAAATCCGGGACCGAGGCAGCAACCGCTTCAATACTTCAACTTCATTTAAATATATGTCAACCATCACCATCTGCGTGCGCTCCCATTCATTCACCGCCTGAAAGTGCTCAAGTACTTTACCATGTGCCAGTCAGCATTGCGCTCGATAACGGAGTGCTGAACAGGTTCTCCGTTTCCATATTGATCCATCACCATCAGCGTACACAGTTCATTTTCGATGGTGCAATGTTTGTCGTCTATATTGAACTTCCAGCGACGGAAGGAGGACGCATACGACATGAAGACGCTGATCCCAGGCTCTACGCGAAACGCTAACTTCGGCGAAAAGATGAGTCAGCTACTGGGTATGACTACAGAGTGGGCTCCAATGTATTCTTTGAGGAGTACCTGTTTGCAACAAATGCAGCATTACACCTTCATCGAGACTGACAGCACGGTGACTGTGGTGAGAGAGATCGAAGCCATCATGTCGACAAGGTCTCGCTGCTCTGTGACTGTGAATTCTCCGACACGTTGAAGCTTCCGTGCCGCCATGTCATCCTCTATCGAAAGCATGCAGGTATGCTCTTATCGATTCCTTACGCTTCAATCCAGTCCAGGTATGTGCCAGGTTATTACCATGTTTTCTCCATGTTATGGATGAATAACAATGTCTCTCCGACCAAACTTCATCTTTGTATGGTACATATTAGTCAATGAGATTGGTCTTTAATTCGTTTTTGGCCAATAAAAACCATCTCTATGGTTTTTGGCGAATCGAATCACGCAACGATTTTATTTTATCCAATAAAAATACGATTTTACGTTGCAGTCGGAAGCTGAGCGATTCCGACATATCTGGTCGGAGCTGACGCCCAGATATGTGTATCGTGCTACAAGCGAGAGGTGCGCTACGTATCACTCGCATATTTGCCGCCTCTCCGACCAAGAGTAATGAGCCTAAACGATTTGAAGCCCGCCAAACCAAGCGCGCGCGACGGCCATAAAGGCGTTCAATCGCTTCCTCTCCGCCGAGGGCACGAGCATGGATCATGTCAAGGCGTTGATCGTTGTCGACCCAATCCGCGCGGGTGGCATCCTAGTGACGCTGATGGACAAGTTCGGTGTGTACCTAGCATTCCATGCAGGAGCAAAGGGGCTGCACTTGTCGCGCCACTCCGTCGCTCAATATTTCCGCCAAGCGAATTGCTGGCTCCTCGACGAGTACCCTGTTCAAGGTGGAGCTGTGGCCCGCCGGCTGCTAGGCTTGGGGCGTAGCACTGCATCAAACGCGAGAGTGGTGGGTTTGTCAAGAAAGCGGTTGCATGCACGAAGGATGATCTCAAAAAGATGACAAGTTATCTGTATTCAACGGCCTGCTGTGCGTCAGACTACCAAGATTCAGCACTGCTATGCCTATTGTGGTATCTCTTTGGGCGCGCTTCGGACCTGACCTTCGTCTGGAAGCAGCAGCTCACCATCGGTGCTGGTGGCGTGTTCTTCATCCGCTTCATCCGCGTGAAGACGTCAGACGAGCAGACACTGTCGCTCTTTCCCGACGAACACTTCATGACTTGCCCGCTGCTGGCGCTCGCTCTGGCCTTGATCATGCAGGAGTCGCCGTGCGCAGCGCTGCTCAATCACTTGCCAGTGCAGTCGAAGGACGTCCCTGTTGAGCTGACCGACTCGATCCCATTGCTGGATCTGCTTGAAGACAGCGGCGCCCTCGATTCTTCTCAGACGTCGAAGAGAAGCACGACCGTCCACACGACACCGACAGTCGGAGTCCACGCTCTTGTCAACCGCTTGCTCGATCGTGTTGTTGGTCCAGCTGGAGTCGAAGAGCCGGTGATCTCTCATTCGTTTCGACGTGGCGGCGCGCAGCATGCGAACGCGAGCTCAGAGCTGACGGCGCAGTGGATATTCGATCGCGGAGCCTGGAACTTGACCACGACCAACAAAGCCTTCGCGTACGTCTTCAATACTCCGAAAGAAGACCATCAAGTAGCCAAGGTGCTGAGCGGGATGGCGCCAAAGCAAGCCTGTGTTCTTCCGTCACTGGAAGTCTTCGACTCGACTACACAAGAGGATATTAGAGAGGTTAGCCGCAAGCTCTTCAATTCGAGTCATGCGCTGGGTAACAAGGCCTTCAATGTCTGCGCTGCTGTGAGAGATGTGCTGACAGCAACTATCTTCCTCCACTACCCGTCGTTGATGAAGACCAACGCGCAGGCGCCTGCAATGAAGACGATCCAGCGATGCGTTGAAGCCTCTGGTTTGACGATGACGAGTCTGCTTGCTTGGTCACAGCAACTCACGAGGTCAAAAGCTCAAGCCAACACCACCGCAGAAGACCTGATGGAAGAAAACGTGAAGGCCAAAGTTGCGTTCGAACATTGATTGAATGGTTAATCGAGGTCAACCGTAGCCTCGAGGCTCGAGTCAACTCCCTAGAAGCTGCAAATACCAACACTGAAGCGAAATCATCAGCACATGTAGATCAAGCCAAGCGACCAAGAGATGAAGATGAAATCGTACCGGTGAAGCGCCGACGCCGCTCAAAGAGGATACCACTTATGGACACCTGGTTCGCGTGGTACACTGCCGTTCCGCGCGGATGGCTAAGCACGGACAAGCACAAGAAATCAGATGCCAAGCAGCTTGTGGCCTTCAGGAAGCTCTTCATCGAAGACGGATACACGCTCGACGAGTCATCGCCCAGCTACAAGGATAATGTCCGTCAGCTCGGAGAGTTAGCGTCAAGCAAAGTCACTGCGTACCTTGGCGCGCGAGGCGTACCGTCAAAGAGATCCAACGCTGTACTCAAGGCCTGCATCGCGAGGGAAGCCTCAACGACCTCATCAACGCCTATCGCCATCGATAGAGTTGTAGACCCTGCACCTATTCATCACCAAGGCACACTCAAGCTGCTCCCGTAACGCAACACGATCTTCTTTCCCACGTCCTTGTAGTCGGTGCTTCCGTTGATGTCAGGTCTGCAGCAGTCATTCGAGCATAGAAAATTTACCGATGGGCGGAATCGAACCACCTTCTTCCCTTTCGGGAGCTCTTCCATTGAGCTACATCGGTGGGGTTAGACAACAACCTCGCAGGGGTACTCGTCTGGAGTGCTCGACGGGGAATTAACGGTGATTCACAGTTCTTCGTGGCCGCGACAAACCCTCTAAGGTGACCGATGCTCGGTACCCCCCTCAATTCACCGCGCCGGGTGGCCAATCGAGCACTGAGCTCACAGGGCAAAATGGCGCAGCAAAATTGCACGTGCGCCACTCATTTACGCGGCGTAATTACGTATCCCACCTATCAAGGAGCCACTCATTTGAGAGGATGTATTTTTACGAAACCTCCACAATCTGGTGTGATATAAAATTTTGCGAAGCGTCGGATGCTGGTCGGAGTTGCACTGACGGTCGGAGACGTGACGACATGGTATTATATATTGGCCATGAATTAACTATGTTTTGTTGTTTGTATAGATGGTTGAGGGCCGGTAGCCTCGATGCGGTGCTCCGACTGTCGACACGCCTTTGAGAGTGTTCACGAGTCGTGATGAAGTGGCCAGGAAGAAACAGATGACTGAAAGGACAAGTTTAAGCGAGCCCAAAACGTACTTGGACGCATATCTTCAGAGCTGGCCAAGTTTACGGACGACACATTTGAGCTGGCCATTGGTAATTTGGAAACGTGGTGGGACGGATTACGCGAAGGAAAGACTGATGTCCTCACGGAAGACAAGACGCCAACAACGGCTCATTCTGACTCACAAGTGGAACCAACACAACTAGCGGAGGCGGATGGTGAAGAAAAGGACATCAACGTCCACGATGGATCTCCACAGCCGGTACCACTGAAGATGAAGCCGTTCAATGCTAGAGCGCCAAAAGTAGGTCGACCACGGCTTGTCCGCGCTAATGCTGACTCCAAGCATCACGCAGAGCAGAAAGCTTACAATCAGGGCAAGCCGTTACGCAAGGCTTTGCGTGACAAGGACGTTATCGAAGTCGGAGTTTATTCGGACGCACAAGCCCCTCATGAACAACTCCAGTCGTTCCTAGCCATTGTGGTGGACAACATCAAAGGTATGCTCGTGTGCTACGACAGTGTGGACAAGCGCACGAGCCAGAAGCATTTACAGGCAGTTGAATCCGAGATTATCGACACGACATTAACGGGGTTAACACAGACTACGATGCACAGTCCTACACAGAAGGATAGCGATAGCTGTGGCCTGTTCATCTGCCTGTTCTTTGGAAGCGACTGTGGATCCAAGTTGGAAGTGATTATACCCACTTGGGACTGATATAGAGACGATGGGAAGTTCTACGCGCAGTCATCGCGTTCAGCAAAGAGCAGAGTGACTGAAGTGATAACTTTGAAACACATGTCATGTTACTTTTGATTCCGAGATCATGTATTTCCAGATTTTCGCCAGATATTTGTTTAGCGAAACGTGCGCATCTAATCCAGCTATGAGTGATTGGATGCATGCGTAATTACGTTTGGTATCAGATACAGTGGTATCAGGTACTTTGCCGACAGATAGATCCGACTGCCAGTCTTCATTTTTGGCCAAGTGCTGTAAACATGATTCCACCATGTTCTGAACCATGTCCAAAACATGGAGGAAATCGTGTCGTGATAATGGCATATGTTTCGACATAATCAACGCATTTTTCAAAGAACGTCCTCGAAAGAAACATTTCGTACTTATTGATATCTTCGGAATAAAATACTCGTCCATGATTGGGCACTGGCCTTTGCATGGGATATACACAGGGATGTTAAGATTTCTTTTAATCAAATTTCTTTTATCTTCTTATAATGCAAAAGAAGATCGGTCAGAATAGGTGGCCGTCTTCTTTTTCTTCTTTAAGCATACCTACTACTGTAGTAGTATTTTAGTCACTATTTTATGACTTTGCTAAGAATCATATTTTTGAAAGAGTTCACCCTTACAATAGAACACTGGGGTGGAGCGATTTTCGCTGTATTTGATCAGAAGGGATCTGTTTTCAAAGTCAAGACGAGTATTTGTAGATACTGGCAATCGGATGGAGCTGACAGAGTACTGGCAGATCCATATTTTCATTAAAAGAAGACCGCTTGATTTCTTCTTTTATCTTCTTTTAATCAAAAGAAGATTTCATTTTTCAGAAGGCTTTCTTTTAACATCCCTGGATATACATGGACATACGTAGTCCTAACCCTTTTAGAAAACATGGGTAATATCACCTGCCATAAATGAACTGAATTTGGCATGTATGGAGGCCTTTTCAGCAGTCCTAGGCTAGGACTCCTAGCATCACTGCTCGGTTGTCCTCGTGGTGTGCTTTCTAAGCGAAGTGCAATGGTGACCCCAGGTACTTTGATACGATGCCAGTTTGATGGAGCACAGATTCCACGAAGCTCAATTTCCGTGCACCGCTTCAGTGAATATGGGAGAGACGTTTTGGTCCTCGCTGTCGGGTTTTGCGCAAAGTGCTTGTGTCCGAAAAATCTGACCCAGTGGTTAAATGGTGCAATGTCACTTGTTGCATTTGACAGAAAACAAGAATCGATTTCGGATGGGCTTCCACCATTTCTGAAAGCCATGAGCTCAATGTTACAATCTCTGACGCTCAGTGGGACGATAATGGTGTTCAAGAAGCGCCACAACAAACCGAACAAACCTATGGAAATTAGCTGCAATATCGCAGTGCACTTTCGTCGCAAAAGACGTCGCAACTGGTAAATCATTCGCTATTGCCTGCCATCTCAATTTATTAACCAATCAATACAAACTTCAACGCTCATCATCGACATCTTATTCTATTCCAAATATAAGACAACCACAAGGATGAAGTTGAACTGCAAAAACAAGTGGCAAGGAGTTTCATCTTCCATTCTGAGACTAGCGACGTCAGGTCTGATCTACCTGCTAATCACCTCAGGGCTGCAACGGTTTGCCAACAACTTAATCCGATTCGTACTGCAGACCCCACCAAGTACTCCAATTTCAACCATGAAGGCAGCCTGTGCTGTAGCTGGCCTCGCAGCTACAGGTTTCGCGCTGCTACTTCCGCACGTCGAAGGTGTTCCGTTGTATGTGACGCGGATTCCGAATGGTGAAAATGTCCCCGGCGTCCAAGCTCTCGGCCACGAAGACACCACAGGCGATGAATCGATTCGAAACGTATTCGGCATCGCCTTCGAGGAAACCGGTGCAGAATGGACCAAGGAACTGTGCGAAGCAGATTCCGACGAAGACGGCCAGACAAATGGCCAAGAGCTTGGAGATCCGTGCTGCATCTGGACCGAGGGCAACAAACCCCAGTGGTCTAACGGTGTATCTCACCCTGGTGACGACTCAAAGACATCGGACAAGTCTCTATGGGTGAATCTCGATTGTGAAGTTGTGCGAGCCAAAGCTGAAGCTGAGGCCGAGGCTAAAGCAGACGCTGAAGCGAGCAAGAACAGTCCTGATGAAGATGAAGATAGCGAAGTCGACATCTCGATGGGCGACGAATCTGCAGCTTCTACGTTGAACCCCACCATTGCAATCACTATGCTGTTTGCAACCATCCTCGCCGTGATACAGATCGCGTGCTAGCAACAATACCAAGTGATAAAACTACATCTTGCTGAACAAAAACGTAATATAAATATTCCTCCTACTATGATCAGTTTTTGCAGCTTAAGCACCGGTGTATTGGCGACTACATCATTCTCAACTTACTTTCATTGTTACTATGCCTAACTTTAGTCCAGCCATCGACATCACGATTGACCCCCAGACGCAACGCGAAGAATCCGGGATGGAACCGACCAAGAAGCTTTGCGAGACCAGTTCCGCCGAAGACGGCCAAGCAAATGGTTAACACGGTGATTTCTGTTGCCAGTAGACGATCAGCCGCTCACTCGCCTGAACCACCAGAATATCTCATCCAGGAGATGCCACGAAAACTTCTCATCTTTCACTCCAGGCTGGATTTTGATGGCAGTGAAGACAGCTTGTACGCGTAGACGGTCGTTCATCCTCGTGTTCATCTCCAGCGCAGCAGCACCATACACAATCACGCATTATTTTGGACGAACTACACACTTCTATGATAACTGCGTACCCCAGAGTTTGATGAATGGAAACAGCTTCCCAGACGGAATTCAGCTCAAAATTCCGTCTCTAGAACCAGGAGATAACGATATTGGGCGACGTACCAATATGTACTCGCATTTGGACAGACATTGCATTCATGTTGTTGGTAAGAATTTGTCAAATGCGGCAAACCAAGCTAGTTGCTACAATGTCGTGAGAGAATGTCATCGCGTGAGAGAATCCCATCGCGGCGGGCCTCCATAGTTTTGAAAATCTCAGGCTGCTTTCTGAAAATGAGGGGGTATGAAGACCTCAAGGGAAGAGTTGTCACGTTGAAATGCAATGCTTGGTTGTTCATTTCCCACGTTGACAAATAGAAAAACCATCAGCAGGTCACAGGCCATTCATTTGGAAACTTGGCAGTCGATATCTGAAGCTATATGAAGAAGAAGATTCCCCCGGTAAGATCATGATTCAAGCCGTCCTAAATCATTTGGTTGAAGGCAAGTGGGGGCGAACGAAAGCGCTCGAGATTTTTTCTATGGATCGAGTGACGTAGAGGGGGATCTCAAGATGCTGTTGCAGTTTGAAAATAAGCGGCATCGTGTTTCACTAGATGCAATGGTCAAGTTTGTGGATGCGCTTCCGAAGATTGAGTAGATCGTCTTGGCGTGCGATGTCATGCTCCAACAACCGACTCGATGGGATATTTTGGTAGTAGCGTGCATGTTCCACAGAAAGGATGGGATATGCAACCGATTAAAGTCTCATGCTCGCTGAAATGTGCTAGATTCAGCGCTTGGACAATGCCTACTTGAGCCATCACTGGCAACTCGCCTGTTTCGATAACTTCGCTTTATGGCGTTTGATAAAGTCGGAAGGGGCCACTTATACCTTTTAACTTACAATGTCGGCAATGTAGTTTTCCTGACTTCTCCAGCGGTAGCACTCAATGGCCCCGACGCTCACCTTGCCGTGAATGAGAGGTACCTGCAGCAGCACCTACACGAATGAAGCAAGGATTGACAGATTTTTAAAGTACGGTACAATGAAGCCCTGAAAATGAGTGTTCTAACCATCGACGGCATCTCTGCAACGGATGCTGGAGAATGAAGGGTGGTTTAAGGAGGATTTAGATCTGCTAAACAGCACGGACGGCGTCCTCGACTATTGTTTTTGGTGCAGTACCCAAACAATTGGCAGGCTAAGACAGATATTGGAGCCGGAGTTGCGTGACTTCGCTGGAAACGCAGTGGTAGTGCTAAACTATGTTAATAGTGAGAACCATGCACAACTTGCAGCTTAACTGTCAGAGCTTGCATGCCCTCTCTCACCTTGTCGTGTCCCAGTTGTGCCTAACTGGCGCACAAAAAGCTTCGCCGCACGTGATTCATTCTCGATTTCGCCATCACATTCTTTCACGGCAACGAGAAGTTGTGCGGACAGGAATCGACATGGAGCCTGACGAGAGCAATGCGATTCGTTGGGCCGGCATTCAGTTGGGAAATGCTTCTCCCGATGGCTGTGCTCAGGCAGTTCGCTGCTTTCTCGGGATCCGCGATGTCGAATACCGAGGAGATATTCTGCTCAAAAGCTTACTCTCCACCAAGCGTGTGCAGCTCCTCGCAATTCAAGAAGCCGTACTGAAGTTCCTTGCGAGTCTTCCTAATCCAGAGTGGACAGTAGTGGGCTGCCAGCTCCTGCTGGAAGCTGGTGGTCGTTGGAATGCTGTAGCGGTAGCTTCACTGCTAGACAAAGTAATGGCTCAAGCACGAGGCAAAACGTTGATGCTGGCCGAAATCTGCTGGGTTCGCAGCGTTTCACCTGCTGTACGAGCGCTCGCTAGCAACGCACCTGTCATGGTTGCTTCAGTGCTGAATGACAGCATGCTCTTCGCAGCTGAGGACTACTTTCTGTACGATGAAACACGTCGCTGTGTCTTCTGCTGGGCGGATGAGTGGGAGGCTAATCAAAGCAAGGAGATCTGGCGGTTTGTGCCTGCCAGCCCAAGCTTCACGGATTTTTACATCCTGAGTGTGTACTCACAGGAGTACCTGTTTGCGTCCGACGTTGCTTCGTCCGAGACCCCTGAAGGCTACGGCGAGAAGAGAGCCTACTTGGCGTGGAGGCGAGTTACCTGGAGAACGAGGTATGTGGCGGCTAATTTCCGTGGATGGAGCTTTCGCCATCTACAATGTGAGCCAAGACACGTATTTGATATCGTCGTGGGCGGGTCGCTGTCCGTCGTGGACTCCGTCGCCCCGTCCATCGGTTCGGCGTCCTTGGTCTCTTCGTCCGCTGCGCTGCGGGCCGGGTCCGGCGGCTCGCTCTCCTTCATCTCCTCGTCCAACATGGATCCGGGGAGGAGGAGCGTGGCGACCCGCGATCCTGGTCGCGACGACGCTGCGTGGAAGCGGGGTCCCCAGCGTGGGGTTGGGCTTCCAGCCGCGCCGAATGCGGGAAACCACCACCTCTCGTGGAAGCGATGGGCCCCAGCGCGGCGGCGGCACTCGCCGAGTCGGTCAGCAACTCGGAGGCCACCAGCGTGAGGGTGGGGCCCCAGCGGTCTCGGGTGCTGCTCTGTCGACCTGGGCCTGCACTGCAGGTTGGTGGAGCTCGGCTGCGGGGACGCAACGAGCTCCGAGGGAATTTGGCGGGGCAGGTCAGGCGCGGCGGTGGTCGCTGCAGGGACGGTGGTTCTGACTCCGGCAGCAGTGGGGCTTGATGCCTTTGCTGCCGTCGAAGTCGCCGCCGAATTGTTGCCGAGGTTGGCGCACGCTTGCGCGTGTCTGGCAGCGGCCAACCTCGAGGCGAAGGGCGTTCCGCACGCACAGCCAGCCGAGAACCTGTCCAGGAAGACTGTGCGTCGGTGCCGAGTCCCTGTGGCGCTTGAGCGACGCGAAGCTGGCAGCCGTGTACGTGCACAGCGTGCAGTCGAAGCGAGGTGCAGCGCACGTACACGGAGAGGACGGAGGCCGGGTGAGCGCTGGCCGTGGGCAGCCTGGGCGCGAGGTGTTCGGCGCCGGCCTCGTCCTCGTCCGCGAGCAAGAGCTCGGCCAGCTCCCGCTGGTCTTCATCATCGCCGGCGTTCAGGCGGCGTCGCTTGCCGCCCGAGCGCTGCACAAGCTGCTGCTGGTCGCACGTCCTGGGCTGCCGTGCGCCCTCGTCGACGTCCATGGCCACGGCAGCCGGTGCTGGTGTGTGCTGCGCCGTGTGGGGCCGCGGCGTCGGCTGCGACTACCGCCTCAGCAATAGCTGCGGTAGTGGCAGCCGGCGCGCGCCAGGCGCTGGCATGGCAGCGAGCATGCCGCCCGCCCTGCCGGGTCGAGGCAGCACACTCGCGGGGTCTGCGGAGGTCCTGGCAGCGGCGGCGCGGTCGTCTTGAGCGTCCTCGTCGTCGCTGGGGCCGTCGTCGAAGTCGCTGGGGCCGTAGGCGGCCGCCAGCGCGCGAGCAGTGGCGGCGGCCCCGGCCCGACCGGCACGGGCAGCATTTCGCCCGCCCTGCCGGGTCGTGCCACATCACTGGAGGGTCTTGGGGCGGCGGCGGCGGGCGGAGGGGCGGGCGAGGACCTTGGCCAGCCAGCGGGCGCTTGGGGTCCGGCGGAGGCGTGGGGCGTCGTGGCGGCCGGCGCTCGGCGGTGCTTCTTCGGCGGCCGGCCGTACGGGCTGAGAAGCCTGTGCGGCCTGAGCGGCCAGCATTCGGCCGATAGTGGGGCCAAGTGCGGAGGGTGCGCTGCCCCCTCCCGCGCCAGCGGACCGTCCACTGTCGCCAGCGGACGGTGGATCCAGCAGTGGATCCCCGAAACGACGCAAGGTCGTGGCGGCGGGGCGGGTGTGCGCTTGGGCCAGCGGGCTCGAGGCGCGTGAGGGGTCGCGGCGCAATGGGCGCTGCGGGTCCCGGACCCGTGCCCGAAGTTGCAGCCGCTGAAGGGTCGCCGGTGCCGAGCAGTGGCACCGCGCGTGGCCTCCGCTCCGTTTCCGGCCCGGAAAGGGCCAAAACGGTGAGAGCGGATCCACAATGTGTAACCCCACACCTAGTGGATCCGCCCACTCGTCCGCCGGGTCACCGACTGTACCCGTCTCGTCGCCGACCGCGCTATAAAAAGACGCGTCGCTGGCGAGACTGGATTGGCTGGCCGTGGAGCAGTCGCTGTCCGTGGACAGCGCGCGCTCCTGATTGGCCAAAAGAGTCGCATCGCTGCGGTCTGATTGGTCCAAAAGGGAGAGGGACGTTGGAGGACGCAACGAGGGGGACAGCCGAGGTGGACAGCCGAGGGTGGAAAAGTAGAAAAGATGGTGTAGTTGGCCTCGCGGGGAAAGGTGAAAGCCCCCGGAGACCGCTCCGTAACGTACTAGCAAGCTAGCAGAACAGAAGGTTCAGAAATAAATGTGAAATAGATCGCCAAAGATTGACGAAAACCAGTTTTCACACTGATTAGAACAGAGAAGTGTTTATTTTATTTACCATCCGGTATACCCGTTAACTTCCTAAGAAATTCCTATCCGATGTCTAACTAGAGTTGTAACTATATCTGATATGTAGCGGGTTGAGGTTCGACTGTCGAAATGCACCTCCGCCGTGGCGGTGGAGCATCCCTTGGTCGAACACCAGACTGGGTTTCCCGAGGGCGATTCCCTACCTGGGTGGGGCCCTTTCGGCCGACGCGGGCCAGAGTGTTGCCGTCTAGCGTCGACCGGTGCGCGACGGAGCCCCCCGGTCTCCGTCACCCGCCTGCCCCTTGCGGCCGGTTGGTCTTGGTGCTGCCTGGCGCGGTGCTGGGCGCAGTGCCAGTTCCAGATGCGGCGGCTGGACTGGATGCATGTCACCGACAGCTGCCGGTCCAGTCGCTTGGCATCGCACTTGAGCAGCCCCAGGAGCTCGGTGTACACCTTGTAGTTATTGGGTGCCACCGAGCCCAGCGAGCCGTACACGAGCGCCGAGAGGTGGACCTTCCACCCTTGGCGCTCGAGGTGCCGCTTGATGCCCGCGTACTTGGCCTTCTTCTCGGCCGCCGCCTTGGCCAGTCCTGAGCTCTCTGGGTCGTCGTGCGGCTGCTCGTCGAACGCGATCGCCAGGTCCACTACCGCGACCGTGCGTTGGTCGTGGTTGTAGACCTGGAGGTCGGGGCGCAGGGCTGGCCCAGTCAGACCCGGCACGGTCTGGTTCGTGCGGAGCTCGGTGCGGCCCTGGCGGTCGCCCGACGACGCGTGGAGCGTGCGCTCGATTTCCTTGAGCGCGTCGTCATGGCGACAGCGGATGCTGTCCATCGTGCCCGGGCAGTGGTTGAGGACGTGTGCCAACGTCTCCTTCCAACGACAGCCCGGGCGGCGGCATCGGTCGTGGGCGCGGAGGCGTCGGCGCGCGAGCACGTTCACCGTGTCGAGCATGTTGAGGCGGGCGGCCACCGCGAAGCGGTAGTCGCTTTCCCACATGCCCCGCGGCCTCGTCAGGAAGCCACTCCCGATGCCGCCATGCGCGCGCGCCGTCCGGCCTTGGTCCACGTGGTCGCACCATGCCCGCCAGCGTATGTTCTTCATGTGCTGCTTCACGTGCCGCAGCACGTTGCGGTGGTCCAGCCACTCAGTGTGGTGCGGCACGCGAAGCTGCAGCGGCTTGGCCGGTGCGCCGGACTCTGGGTTGGCGGGCGCGGTCGCGAGCTTCAACCGGAAGGCCTTGAGGTTCTTGCGGACGTCGACCCACAGCGAGCCAATGTCGCCGTTGCGCCGCTTGGGTGGCGCGTGGGCCGACGTCCCGAGCTCCCCGTTCAGGAGGAGCTCGCACAGCTCGTCGCCGCGCTGCTTCCAGTGCTCCTTGTCGAGCCGGTGCCGCGCGTCAGCGACTTGATGGAGCTGCTCGCGCGCGATGCGCCGGATGGATGGGTCCGGCGAGTTGAGCATTTGCCACCCGTGCGCGATCTGCAGCGCTGCGTGCAGCTCCACCAGCGGCAGGAAGCCCATCCCGCCGCGCGACACCGGCGCGTACACGAAGTCGTTGTTGGCGCTCTTGGGGAGGCGAAGCAGGTGGCGGAGGCCGCGGCGGAGGTGGAGGTCGAAGCTCTCCAGCAGCTGGTCGTCGGGCCGCAGGTGCCGGAGGGCGTACTCCACCCGAGGGTAGAGGTACACCTTCACGGCCTTAACCACCTGCCACGGCGCGAGGCCGGACTCCATCAGCGCCGTCATGTCGTGCTTGAGCGACTTGAGCTTGGGCGCCAGCGCGACGCGGCGGCGCACGTGATCGAAGCCGTCGCCGATCCCCAGGTACGTGTACGACTGCAGGTGCGTCAACGTGGGGATCGGCGTGTCGTCCAGCGCCAGTTCCAGGTGGTCCGCCTCGATGGCGCCGTTGCCGTTGCGGCGCACGCCCATCGATCTGCACTTGGCCGGGTTCGCCGCCATGCCGGTCCATCGCAGGAACATGGCCACTAGCTCGTGTTGCTCGGTGACGCCCGCCTTGGTGCCGCTGAAGGTCTTGAGGTCGTCGGCATACGCGGAGACCCGGGGCGGTCGTCGCCCGAGAGCTGTACTCCCGAGCTGGGCAGTAGCTGCAACGCGTGGAGGAGGGGCTGATCGCCGCCGAGAACAGTGGTGGGCTCAGCGGGCACCCCTGGAATACTCCAACGCGCTGCAGGATCGGCGCCGTGCTGCCGTCCCCTGCGTTTCCCACCATGAAGGCTGCGTGGTCGTACAGGCCCTGGACGGCAGCGATGTACTCGGCTGGGATGCCCGTCCGCTTCATGGCGTCCCACAGCAGCCCGAGGGGTACACTTCCGAAAGCGTTTCGGAAGTCGTACCACACCTCGTACAGCGGCCGGTGCTTGCGACGCGCGTGGTCGATGAGCATGGCTGCGAGGAAGTTGTGTTCCCCACAGCCATTCACCGGTCGAAACCCCTTCTGGCCGGGCGCGTGGCGGTCGTTGGCGTCCTGCCAGCGGGTGAGTCGCCGCGCGAGAACCCCGTGTAGAGCTTGTAGATGGCCTGCTGGAGGCAGATGGGCCTCCAGTTTGCCGGGTCGTCACGCGCGCCCTTCTTATAGAGTAGGCGTACCACGCCGAGCTTCCAGCTCTGAGGCACCTTCTTGTGCGTCCAGCAGCGCTTGAACGCCGCTTTGAGCACCGGCAGCAGCTGCGTCACGAAGCGCTTGTACACGTCGTAGCCGACGCCGTCCAGGCCAGGACTGGAGGTGCTGCTCACGTGCTGCAGCTGGACTTCGATGTCGTCCGTGGACGGCGCCTCCTTCAGCAACTCCGTGAATCGCTGGGCCGCTGGAAGTCGATCCATCGCAGCACGGAAAACAGCACCCTCGGGTGCCTCCGGGTCGAACGTCGACCGCGGAGTGTTGACGTCGTCGAAGAACTTCCACAGCACGTCGCTCGGGATGGGGCAGGTGCCGTCGTCGTCCTGCTGTTCCGTGTCGCTGGTCGCTGCAGCCTCTGGGGACGCGATCATCCCTGGTGCCGCGGTCGCCCTTGCTGCTGCATGTGCGTCACTTTCCGCGCGAGCTGCAGCCAAAATGCCATCCACGCACTCCTTCTCCGCTGTGTCGAAGCGGTGGCGCAGAAGCTGCTGCTCGATCGCCGATCGGATCCGCCCGACACGACGGCGGGCTTTGTCGATGGCCGGGCGAGCTTGGGGGCGGGCACGCTCCAGCGCACGCAGCTCGTCGATGGCTTCGTCGATGCGGTGCTCCCTGTGGTGGCGTGTCCCGCGTGGGGGCGTGGACGCCGTTGCTTCCGCTGCTGTCGGCCCCCACCTCCGCCGTTAGCCCGTCGGGGGTGACGTCGCTGGCGGCGGCCCTTGCGCCTTCCTCGTCGTCGGCGGCGCGTCGGTGCCGGGTCACCTGGTTGGTCCGGCTGCCCAGTAGCCTCGTGCTGTGTCTCCTGGTGGTCTTCCACCTGCTCTGGGGGTCTCGGCGCTGTGGCTGGGGTGCGGGCGGTCGAGCAGAGCCCTGCCGTACCTGAGTGTAGGGCTGCAGCTTGTCGTACAGCATGTACGGGAGGGCTGTGATGTAACCCTCCGCTGTCTCCCAGTCGTCGGCGTCCGCGATCTTGGCCGACAGGGCCGCGCTCAAGCGCTCCACCACCGCACCAGCTGCCTCCATCTCGTCGTCGGTCAGCTGGCGGAGGCGAAGGCGAGGGCGGCGGGCGGGGATCACGCCGGGCTCCAAGCGCATCGGAGCGTACACTTCACCTTCGTCGATGTCTGCTCGGAGCTCGTCGTCGCTTCCCGCGTCCACCATTGCGATGTCTGCAGTGGTAGGCGGCGGTGTCGCTGGCGGACCCGCTGAGGGCGAGCCCATGTATGTCGTGCACGCGCCGGTCACCGGGTGCTCCTTGCACTCGACCTTGTCGCTCTTCATGTCGAGCGCCCGGTTGGCGAGGCGGTCCGCGAACGCGTTGCCTTGCCGGTCGATGTGGTGGAGCGAGTGTTGCCCCACCCGAGCCAGTTCGTGGCGAACAGCGTTCCGGAGCTGCCGCAGTCGGGTGCTCTTGGTGGCGTACAGCCCCTTGACTTGGCGGATGACCAGCAGGCTGTCGCCCTCGACGCGCAGCTGTCGTGCCCCGTGGTCTGCTGCTGCGCGGGCACCGATCAGGAGGGCCGTGTACTCGGCCGTGTTGTTCGTCTCCTTGGCGCCCGGCATGTAGTGCGAACCCGTCCACACGACGGCACCCTCGGGGTCGTAGAGCAGTGCGCCAGCGCCACCGGGGTTGGGCCCTCCACGGCAAGCTCCGTCGAATTGGAGGCGCCACTCCCGGGATATCGTCGTGGGCGGGTCGCTGTCCGTCGTGGACTCCGTCGCCCCGTCCATCGGTTCGGCGTCCTTGGTCTCTTCGTCCGCTGCGCTGCGGGCCGGGTCCGGCGGCTCGCTCTCCTTCATCTCCTCGTCCAACATCGACGGATCCGGGGAGGAGGAGCGTGGCGACCCGCGATCCTGGTCGCGACGACGCTGCGTGGAAGCGGGGTCCCCAGCGTGGGGTTGGAACCGCTTCCAGCCGCGCCGCAATGCGGGAAACCACCACCTCTCGTGGAAGCGATGGGCCCCAGCGCGGCGGCGGCACCTCGCCGAGTCGGTCAGCAACTCGGGAGGCCACCAGCGTGCGAGGGAGTGGTGGGCCCCAGCGGTCTCGGGCCTGCTGCTCTGCGTCGACCTGGGCCTGCACTGCAGCGTTGGTGGAGCTCGGCTGCGGGGGACGCAACGAGCTCCGAGGGAATTTGGCGGGGCAGGTCAGGCGCGGCGGTGGTCGCTGCAGGGACGGTGGTTCTGACTCCGGCAGCAGTGGGGCTTGATGCCTTTGCTGCCGTCGAAGTCGCCGCCGAATTGTTGCCGAGGTTGGCGCACGCTTGCGCGTGTCTGGCAGCGGCCAACCTCGAGGCGAAGGGCGTTCCGCACGCACAGCCAGCCGAGAACCTGTCCAGGAAGACTGTGCGTCGGTGCCGAGAGTCCCTGTGGCGCTTGAGCGACGCGAAGCTGGCAGCCGTGTACGTGCACAGCGTGCAGTCGAAGCGAGGTGCAGCGTGCACGTACACGGAGAGGACGGAGGCCGGGTGAGCGCTGGCCGTGGGCAGCCTGGGCGCGAGGTGTTCGGCGCCGGCCTCGTCCTCGTCCGCGAGCAAGAGCTCGGCCAGCTCCCGCTGGTCTTCATCATCGCCAGCGTTCAGGCGGCGTCGCTTGCCGCCCGAGCGCTGCACAAGCTGCTGCTGGTCGCACGTCCTGGGCTGCCGTGCGCCCTCGTCGACGTCCATGGCCACGGCAGCCGGGGTGCTGGTGTGTGCTGCGCCGTGTGGGCCGCGGCGTCGGCTGCGACTACCGCCTCAGCAATAGCTGCGGTAGTGGCAGCCGGCGCGGCGCCAGGCGCTGGCATGGCAGCGAGCATGCCGCCCGCCCTGCCGGGTCGAGGCAGCACACTCGCGGGGTCTGCGGAGGTCCTGGCAGCGGCGGCGCGGTCGTCTTGAGCGTCCTCGTCGTCGCTGGGGCCGTCGTCGAAGTCGCTGGGGCCGTAGGCGGCCGCCAGCGCGCGAGCAGTGGCGGCGGCCCCGGGCCCGACCGGCACGGGCAGCATTTCGCCCGCCCTGCCGGGTCGTGCCACATCACTGGAGGGTCTTGGGGCGGCGGCGGCGGGCGGAGGGGCGGGCGAGGGACCTTGGCCAGCCAGCGGGCGCGCTTGGGGTCCGGCGGAGGCGTGGGGGCGTCGTGGCGGCCGGCGCTCGGCGGTGCTTCTTCGGCGGCCGGCCGTACGGGCTGAGAAGCCTGTGCGGCCTGAGCGGCCAGCATTCGGCCGATAGTGGGGCCAAGTGCGGAGGGTGCGCTGCCCCCTCCCGCGCCAGCGGACCGTCCACTGTCGCCAGCGGACGGTGGATCCAGCAGTGGATCCCCGAAACGACGCAAGGTCGTGGCGGCGGGGCGGGTGTGCGCTTGGGGGCCAGCGGGCTCGAGGCGCGTGAGGGTCGCGGCGCAATGGGCGCTGCGGGTCCCGGACCCGTGCCCGAAGTTGCAGCCGCTGAAGGGTCGCCGGTGCCGAGCAGTGGCACCGCGCGTGGGGCCTCTCCGGGCTCCGTTTCCGGCCCGGAAAGGGCCAAAACGGTGAGAGCGGATCCACAATGTGTAACCCCACACCTAGTGGATCCGCCCACTCGTCCGCCGGGTCACCGACTGTACCCGTCTCGTCGCCGACCGCGCTATAAAAAGACGCGTCGCTGGCGAGACTGGATTGGCTGGCCGTGGAGCAGTCGCTGTCCGTGGACAGCGCGCGCTCCCTGATTGGCCAAAAGAGTCGCATCGCTGCGGTCTGATTGGTCCAAAAGGGGAGAGGGACGTTGGAGGACGCAACGAGGGGGACAGCCGAGGTGGACAGCCGAGGGTGGAAAAGTAGAAAAGATGCAAGTGTAGTTGGCCTCGCGGGGAAAGGTGAAAGCCCCCGGAGACCGCTCCGTAACGTACTAGCAAGCTAGCAGAACAGAAGGTTCAGAAATAAATGTGAAATAGATCGCCAAAGATTGACGAAAACCAGTTTTCACACTGATTAGAACAGAGAAGTGTTTATTTTATTTACCATCCGGTATACCCGTTAACTTCCTAAGAAATTCCTATCCGATGTCTAACTAGAGTTGTAACTATATCTGATATGTAGCGGGTTGAGGTTCGACTGTCGAAATGCACCTCCGCCGTGGCGGTGGAGCATCCCTTGGTCGAACACCAGACTGGGTTTCCCGAGGGCGATTCCCTACCTGGGTGGGGCCCTTTCGGCCGACGCGGGCCAGAGTGTTGCCGTCTAGCGTCGACCGGTGCGCGACGGAGCCCCCGGTCTCCGTCACCCGCCTGCCCCTTGCGGCCGGTTGGTCTTGGTGCTGCCTGGCGCGGTGCTGGGCGCAGTGCCAGTTCCAGATGCGGCGGCTGGACTGGATGCATGTCACCGACAGCTGCCGGTCCAGTCGCTTGGCATCGCACTTGAGCAGCCCCAGGAGCTCGGTGTACACCTTGTAGTTATTGGGTGCCACCGAGCCCAGCGAGCCGTACACGAGCGCCGAGAGGTGGACCTTCCACCCTTGGCGCTCGAGGTGCCGCTTGATGCCCGCGTACTTGGCCTTCTTCTCGGCCGCCGCCTTGGCCAGTCCTGAGCTCTCTGGGTCGTCGTGCGGCTGCTCGTCGAACGCGATCGCCAGGTCCACTACCGCGACCGTGCGTTGGTCGTGGTTGTAGACCTGGAGGTCGGGGCGCAGGGCTGGCCCAGTCAGACCCGGCACGGTCTGGTTCGTGCGGAGCTCGGTGCGGCCCTGGCGGTCGCCCGACGACGCGTGGAGCGTGCGCTCGATTTCCTTGAGCGCGTCGTCATGGCGACAGCGGATGCTGTCCATCGTGCCCGGGCAGTGGTTGAGGACGTGTGCCAACGTCTCCTTCCAACGACAGCCCGGGCGGCGGCATCGGTCGTGGGCGCGGAGGCGTCGGCGCGCGAGCACGTTCACCGTGTCGAGCATGTTGAGGCGGGCGGCCACCGCGAAGCGGTAGTCGCTTTCCCACATGCCCCGCGGCCTCGTCAGGAAGCCACTCCCGATGCCGCCATGCGCGCGCGCCGTCCGGCCTTGGTCCACGTGGTCGCACCATGCCCGCCAGCGTATGTTCTTCATGTGCTGCTTCACGTGCCGCAGCACGTTGCGGTGGTCCAGCCACTCAGTGTGGTGCGGCACGCGAAGCTGCAGCGGCTTGGCCGGTGCGCCGGACTCTGGGTTGGCGGGCGCGGTCGCGAGCTTCAACCGGAAGGCCTTGAGGTTCTTGCGGACGTCGACCCACAGCGAGCCAATGTCGCCGTTGCGCCGCTTGGGTGGCGCGTGGGCCGACGTCCCGAGCTCCCCGTTCAGGAGGAGCTCGCACAGCTCGTCGCCGCGCTGCTTCCAGTGCTCCTTGTCGAGCCGGTGCCGCGCGTCAGCGACTTGATGGAGCTGCTCGCGCGCGATGCGCCGGATGGATGGGTCCGGCGAGTTGAGCATTTGCCACCCGTGCGCGATCTGCAGCGCTGCGTGCAGCTCCACCAGCGGCAGGAAGCCCATCCCGCCGCGCGACACCGGCGCGTACACGAAGTCGTTGTTGGCGCTCTTGGGGAGGCGAAGCAGGTGGCGGAGGCCGCGGCGGAGGTGGAGGTCGAAGCTCTCCAGCAGCTGGTCGTCGGGCCGCAGGTGCCGGAGGGCGTACTCCACCCGAGGGTAGAGGTACACCTTCACGGCCTTAACCACCTGCCACGGCGCGAGGCCGGACTCCATCAGCGCCGTCATGTCGTGCTTGAGCGACTTGAGCTTGGGCGCCAGCGCGACGCGGCGGCGCACGTGATCGAAGCCGTCGCCGATCCCCAGGTACGTGTACGACTGCAGGTGCGTCAACGTGGGGATCGGCGTGTCGTCCAGCGCCAGTTCCAGGTGGTCCGCCTCGATGGCGCCGTTGCCGTTGCGGCGCACGCCCATCGATCTGCACTTGGCCGGGTTCGCCGCCATGCCGGTCCATCGCAGGAACATGGCCACTAGCTCGTGTTGCTCGGTGACGCCCGCCTTGGTGCCGCTGAAGGTCTTGAGGTCGTCGGCATACGCGGAGACCCCGGGGCGGTCGTCGCCCGAGAGCTGTACTCCCGAGCTGGGCAGTAGCTGCAACGCGTGGAGGAGGGGCTGATCGCCGCCGAGAACAGTGGTGGGCTCAGCGGGCACCCCTGGAATACTCCAACGCGCTGCAGGATCGGCGCCGTGCTGCCGTCCCCTGCGTTTCCCACCATGAAGGCTGCGTGGTCGTACAGGCCCTGGACGGCAGCGATGTACTCGGCTGGGATGCCCGTCCGCTTCATGGCGTCCCACAGCAGCCCGAGGGGTACACTTCCGAAAGCGTTTCGGAAGTCGTACCACACCTCGTACAGCGGCCGGTGCTTGCGACGCGCGTGGTCGATGAGCATGGCTGCGAGGAAGTTGTGTTCCCCACAGCCATTCACCGGTCGAAACCCCTTCTGGCCGGGCGCGTGGCGGTCGTTGGCGTCCTGCCAGCGGGTGAGTCGCCGCGCGAGAACCCCGTGTAGAGCTTGTAGATGGCCTGCTGGAGGCAGATGGGCCTCCAGTTTGCCGGGTCGTCACGCGCGCCCTTCTTATAGAGTAGGCGTACCACGCCGAGCTTCCAGCTCTGAGGCACCTTCTTGTGCGTCCAGCAGCGCTTGAACGCCGCTTTGAGCACCGGCAGCAGCTGCGTCACGAAGCGCTTGTACACGTCGTAGCCGACGCCGTCCAGGCCAGGACTGGAGGTGCTGCTCACGTGCTGCAGCTGGACTTCGATGTCGTCCGTGGACGGCGCCTCCTTCAGCAACTCCGTGAATCGCTGGGCCGCTGGAAGTCGATCCATCGCAGCACGGAAAACAGCACCCTCGGGTGCCTCCGGGTCGAACGTCGACCGCGGAGTGTTGACGTCGTCGAAGAACTTCCACAGCACGTCGCTCGGGATGGGGCAGGTGCCGTCGTCGTCCTGCTGTTCCGTGTCGCTGGTCGCTGCAGCCTCTGGGGACGCGATCATCCCTGGTGCCGCGGTCGCCCTTGCTGCTGCATGTGCGTCACTTTCCGCGCGAGCTGCAGCCAAAATGCCATCCACGCACTCCTTCTCCGCTGTGTCGAAGCGGTGGCGCAGAAGCTGCTGCTCGATCGCCGATCGGATCCGCCCGACACGACGGCGGGCTTTGTCGATGGCCGGGCGAGCTTGGGGGCGGGCACGCTCCAGCGCACGCAGCTCGTCGATGGCTTCGTCGATGCGGTGCTCCCTGTGGTGGCGTGTCCCGCGTGGGGGCGTGGACGCCGTTGCTTCCGCTGCTGTCGGCCCCCACCTCCGCCGTTAGCCCGTCGGGGGTGACGTCGCTGGCGGCGGCCCTTGCGCCTTCCTCGTCGTCGGCGGCGCGTCGGTGCCGGGTCACTTGGTTGGTCCGGCTGCCCAGTAGCCTCGTGCTGTGTCTCCTGGTGGTCTTCCACCTGCTCTTGGGGGTCTCGGCGCTGTGGCTGGGGTGCGGGCGGTCGAGCAGAGCCCTGCCGTACCTGAGTGTAGGGCTGCAGCTTGTCGTACAGCATGTACGGGAGGGCTGTGATGTAACCCTCCGCTGTCTCCCAGTCGTCGGCGTCCGCGATCTTGGCCGACAGGGCCGCGCTCAAGCGCTCCACCACCGCACCAGCTGCCTCCATCTCGTCGTCGGTCAGCTGGCGGAGGCGAAGGCGAGGGCGGCGGGCGGGGATCACGCCGGGCTCCAAGCGCATCGGAGCGTACACTTCACCTTCGTCGATGTCTGCTCGGAGCTCGTCGTCGCTTCCCGCGTCCACCATTGCGATGTCTGCAGTGGTAGGCGGCGGTGTCGCTGGCGGACCCGCTGAGGGCGAGCCCATGTATGTCGTGCACGCGCCGGTCACCGGGTGCTCCTTGCACTCGACCTTGTCGCTCTTCATGTCGAGCGCCCGGTTGGCGAGGCGGTCCGCGAACGCGTTGCCTTGCCGGTCGATGTGGTGGAGCGAGTGTTGCCCCACCCGAGCCAGTTCGTGGCGAACAGCGTTCCGGAGCTGCCGCAGTCGGGTGCTCTTGGTGGCGTACAGCCCCTTGACTTGGCGGATGACCAGCAGGCTGTCGCCCTCGACGCGCAGCTGTCGTGCCCCGTGGTCTGCTGCTGCGCGGGCACCGATCAGGAGGGCCGTGTACTCGGCCGTGTTGTTCGTCTCCTTGGCGCCCGGCATGTAGTGCGAACCCGTCCACACGACGACACCCTCGGGGTCGTAGAGCAGTGCGCCAGCGCCACCGGGGTTGGGCCCTCCACGGCAAGCTCCGTCGAATTGGAGGCGCCACTCCCGGGATATCGTCGTGGGCGGGTCGCTGTCCGTCGTGGACTCCGTCGCCCCGTCCATCGGTTCGGCGTCCTTGGTCTCTTCGTCCGCTGCGCTGCGGGCCGGGTCCGGCGGCTCGCTCTCCTTCATCTCCTCGTCCAACATCGACGGATCCGGGGAGGAGGAGCGTGGCGACCCGCGATCCTGGTCGCGACGACGCTGCGTGGAAGCGGGGTCCCCAGCGTGGGGTTGGAACCGCTTCCAGCCGCGCCGCAACGCGGGAAACCACCACCTCTCGTGGAAGCGATGGGCCCCAGCGCGGCGGCGGCACCTCGCCGAGTCGGTCAGCAACTCGGGAGGCCACCAGCGTGCGAGGGAGTGGTGGGCCCCAGCGGTCTCGGGCCTGCTGCTCTGCGTCGACCTGGGCCTGCACTGCAGCGTTGGTGGAGCTCGGCTGCGGGGGACGCAACGAGCTCCGAGGGAATTTGGCGGGGCAGGTCAGGCGCGGCGGTGGTCGCTGCAGGGACGGTGGTTCTGACTCCGGCAGCAGTGGGGCTTGATGCCTTTGCTGCCGTCGAAGTCGCCGCCGAATTGTTGCCGAGGTTGGCGCACGCTTGCGCGTGTCTGGCAGCGGCCAACCTCGAGGCGAAGGGCGTTCCGCACGCACAGCCAGCCGAGAACCTGTCCAGGAAGACTGTGCGTCGGTGCCGAGAGTCCCTGTGGCGCTTGAGCGACGCGAAGCTGGCAGCCGTGTACGTGCACAGCGTGCAGTCGAAGCGAGGTGCAGCGTGCACGTACACGGAGAGGACGGAGGCCGGGTGAGCGCTGGCCGTGGGCAGCCTGGGCGCGAGGTGTTCGGCGCCGGCCTCGTCCTCGTCCGCGAGCAAGAGCTCGGCCAGCTCCCGCTGGTCTTCATCATCGCCGGCGTTCAGGCGGCGTCGCTTGCCGCCCGAGCGCTGCACAAGCTGCTGCTGGTCGCACGTCCTGGGCTGCCGTGCGCCCTCGTCGACGTCCATGGCCACGGCAGCCGGGGTGCTGGTGTGTGCTGCGCCGTGTGGGGCCGCGGCGTCGGCTGCGACTACCGTCTCAGCAATAGCTGCGGTAGTGGCAGCCGGCGCGGCGCCAGGCGCTGGCATGGCAGCGAGCATGCCGCCCGCCCTGCCGGGTCGAGGCAGCACACTCGCGGGGTCTGCGGAGGTCCTGGCAGCGGCGGCGCGGTCGTCTTGAGCGTCCTCGTCGTCGCTGGGGCCGTCGTCGAAGTCGCTGGGGCCGTAGGCGGCCGCCAGCGCGCGAGCAGTGGCGGCGGCCCCGGGCCCGACCGGCACGGGCAGCATTTCGCCCGCCCTGCCGGGTCGTGCCACATCACTGGAGGGTCTTGGGGCGGCGGCGGCGGGCGGAGGGGCGGGCGAGGGACCTTGGCCAGCCAGCGGGCGCGCTTGGGGTCCGGCGGAGGCGTGGGGGCGTCGTGGCGGCCGGCGCTCGGCGGTGCTTCTTCGGCGGCCGGCCGTACGGGCTGAGAAGCCTGTGCGGCCTGAGCGGCCAGCATTCGGCCGATAGTGGGGCCAAGTGCGGAGGGTGCGCTGCCCCCTCCCGCGCCAGCGGACCGTCCACTGTCGCCAGCGGACGGTGGATCCAGCAGTGGATCCCCGAAACGACGCAAGGTCGTGGCGGCGGGGCGGGTGTGCGCTTGGGGGCCAGCGGGCTCGAGGCGCGTGAGGGGTCGCGGCGCAATGGGCGCTGCGGGTCCCGGACCCGTGCCCGAAGTTGCAGCCGCTGAAGGGTCGCCGGTGCCGAGCAGTGGCACCGCGCGTGGGGCCTCTCCGGGCTCCGTTTCCGGCCCGGAAAGGGCCAAAACGGGTGAGAGCGGATCCACAATGTGTAACCCCACACCTAGTGGATCCGCCCACTCGTCCGCCGGGTCACCGACTGTACCCGTCTCGTCGCCGACCGCGCTATAAAAAGACGCGTCGCTGGCGAGACTGGATTGGCTGGCCGTGGAGCAGTCGCTGTCCGTGGACAGCGCGCGCTCCCTGATTGGCCAAAAGAGTCGCATCGCTGCGGTCTGATTGGTCCAAAAGGGGAGAGGGACGTTGGAGGACGCAACGAGGGGGACAGCCGAGGTGGACAGCCGAGGGTGGAAAAGTAGAAAAGATGCAAGTGTAGTTGGCCTCGCGGGGAAAGGTGAAAGCCCCGGAGACCGCTCCGTAACGTACTAGCAAGCTAGCAGAACAGAAGGTTCAGAAATAAATGTGAAATAGATCGCCAAAGATTGACGAAAACCAGTTTTCACACTGATTAGAACAGAGAAGTGTTTATTTTATTTACCATCCGGTATACCCGTTAACTTCCTAAGAAATTCCTATCCGATGTCTAACTAGAGTTGTAACTATATCTGATATGTAGCGGGTTGAGGTTCGACTGTCGAAATGCACCTCCGCCGTGGCGGTGGAGCATCCCTTGGTCGAACACCAGACTGGGTTTCCCGAGGGCGATTCCCTACCTGGGTGGGGCCCTTTCGGCCGACGCGGGCCAGAGTGTTGCCGTCTAGCGTCGACCGGTGCGCGACGGAGCCCCCGGTCTCCGTCACCCGCCTGCCCCTTGCGGCCGGTTGGTCTTGGTGCTGCCTGGCGCGGTGCTGGGCGCAGTGCCAGTTCCAGATGCGGCGGCTGGACTGGATGCATGTCACCGACAGCTGCCGGTCCAGTCGCTTGGCATCGCACTTGAGCAGCCCCAGGAGCTCGGTGTACACCTTGTAGTTATTGGGTGCCACCGAGCCCAGCGAGCCGTACACGAGCGCCGAGAGGTGGACCTTCCACCCTTGGCGCTCGAGGTGCCGCTTGATGCCCGCGTACTTGGCCTTCTTCTCGGCCGCCGCCTTGGCCAGTCCTGAGCTCTCTGGGTCGTCGTGCGGCTGCTCGTCGAACGCGATCGCCAGGTCCACTACCGCGACCGTGCGTTGGTCGTGGTTGTAGACCTGGAGGTCGGGGCGCAGGGCTGGCCCAGTCAGACCCGGCACGGTCTGGTTCGTGCGGAGCTCGGTGCGGCCCTGGCGGTCGCCCGACGACGCGTGGAGCGTGCGCTCGATTTCCTTGAGCGCGTCGTCATGGCGACAGCGGATGCTGTCCATCGTGCCCGGGCAGTGGTTGAGGACGTGTGCCAACGTCTCCTTCCAACGACAGCCCGGGCGGCGGCATCGGTCGTGGGCGCGGAGGCGTCGGCGCGCGAGCACGTTCACCGTGTCGAGCATGTTGAGGCGGGCGGCCACCGCGAAGCGGTAGTCGCTTTCCCACATGCCCCGCGGCCTCGTCAGGAAGCCACTCCCGATGCCGCCATGCGCGCGCGCCGTCCGGCCTTGGTCCACGTGGTCGCACCATGCCCGCCAGCGTATGTTCTTCATGTGCTGCTTCACGTGCCGCAGCACGTTGCGGTGGTCCAGCCACTCAGTGTGGTGCGGCACGCGAAGCTGCAGCGGCTTGGCCGGTGCGCCGGACTCTGGGTTGGCGGGCGCGGTCGCGAGCTTCAACCGGAAGGCCTTGAGGTTCTTGCGGACGTCGACCCACAGCGAGCCAATGTCGCCGTTGCGCCGCTTGGGTGGCGCGTGGGCCGACGTCCCGAGCTCCCCGTTCAGGAGGAGCTCGCACAGCTCGTCGCCGCGCTGCTTCCAGTGCTCCTTGTCGAGCCGGTGCCGCGCGTCAGCGACTTGATGGAGCTGCTCGCGCGCGATGCGCCGGATGGATGGGTCCGGCGAGTTGAGCATTTGCCACCCGTGCGCGATCTGCAGCGCTGCGTGCAGCTCCACCAGCGGCAGGAAGCCCATCCCGCCGCGCGACACCGGCGCGTACACGAAGTCGTTGTTGGCGCTCTTGGGGAGGCGAAGCAGGTGGCGGAGGCCGCGGCGGAGGTGGAGGTCGAAGCTCTCCAGCAGCTGGTCGTCGGGCCGCAGGTGCCGGAGGGCGTACTCCACCCGAGGGTAGAGGTACACCTTCACGGCCTTAACCACCTGCCACGGCGCGAGGCCGGACTCCATCAGCGCCGTCATGTCGTGCTTGAGCGACTTGAGCTTGGGCGCCAGCGCGACGCGGCGGCGCACGTGATCGAAGCCGTCGCCGATCCCCAGGTACGTGTACGACTGCAGGTGCGTCAACGTGGGGATCGGCGTGTCGTCCAGCGCCAGTTCCAGGTGGTCCGCCTCGATGGCGCCGTTGCCGTTGCGGCGCACGCCCATCGATCTGCACTTGGCCGGGTTCGCCGCCATGCCGGTCCATCGCAGGAACATGGCCACTAGCTCGTGTTGCTCGGTGACGCCCGCCTTGGTGCCGCTGAAGGTCTTGAGGTCGTCGGCATACGCGGAGACCCCGGGGCGGTCGTCGCCCGAGAGCTGTACTCCCGAGCTGGGCAGTAGCTGCAACGCGTGGAGGAGGGGGCTGATCGCCGCCGAGAACAGTGGTGGGCTCAGCGGGCACCCCTGGAATACTCCAACGCGCTGCAGGATCGGCGCCGTGCTGCCGTCCCCTGCGTTTCCCACCATGAAGGCTGCGTGGTCGTACAGGCCCTGGACGGCAGCGATGTACTCGGCTGGGATGCCCGTCCGCTTCATGGCGTCCCACAGCAGCCCGAGGGTACACTTCCGAAAGCGTTTCGGAAGTCGTACCACACCTCGTACAGCGGCCGGTGCTTGCGACGCGCGTGGTCGATGAGCATGGCTGCGAGGAAGTTGTGTTCCCCACAGCCATTCACCGGTCGAAACCCCTTCTGGCCGGGCGCGTGGCGGTCGTTGGCGTCCTGCCAGCGGGTGAGTCGCCGCGCGAGAACCCCGTGTAGAGCTTGTAGATGGCCTGCTGGAGGCAGATGGGCCTCCAGTTTGCCGGGTCGTCACGCGCGCCCTTCTTATAGAGTAGGCGTACCACGCCGAGCTTCCAGCTCTGAGGCACCTTCTTGTGCGTCCAGCAGCGCTTGAACGCCGCTTTGAGCACCGGCAGCAGCTGCGTCACGAAGCGCTTGTACACGTCGTAGCCGACGCCGTCCAGGCCAGGACTGGAGGTGCTGCTCACGTGCTGCAGCTGGACTTCGATGTCGTCCGTGGACGGCGCCTCCTTCAGCAACTCCGTGAATCGCTGGGCCGCTGGAAGTCGATCCATCGCAGCACGGAAAACAGCACCCTCGGGTGCCTCCGGGTCGAACGTCGACCGCGGAGTGTTGACGTCGTCGAAGAACTTCCACAGCACGTCGCTCGGGATGGGGCAGGTGCCGTCGTCGTCCTGCTGTTCCGTGTCGCTGGTCGCTGCAGCCTCTGGGGACGCGATCATCCCTGGTGCCGCGGTCGCCCTTGCTGCTGCATGTGCGTCACTTTCCGCGCGAGCTGCAGCCAAAATGCCATCCACGCACTCCTTCTCCGCTGTGTCGAAGCGGTGGCGCAGAAGCTGCTGCTCGATCGCCGATCGGATCCGCCCGACACGACGGCGGGCTTTGTCGATGGCCGGGCGAGCTTGGGGGCGGGCACGCTCCAGCGCACGCAGCTCGTCGATGGCTTCGTCGATGCGGTGCTCCCTGTGGTGGCGTGTCCCGCGTGGGGGCGTGGACGCCGTTGCTTCCGCTGCTGTCGGCCCCCACCTCCGCCGTTAGCCCGTCGGGGGTGACGTCGCTGGCGGCGGCCCTTGCGCCTTCCTCGTCGTCGGCGGCGCGTCGGTGCCGGGTCACTTGGTTGGTCCGGCTGCCCAGTAGCCTCGTGCTGTGTCTCCTGGTGGTCTTCCACCTGCTCTTGGGGGTCTCGGCGCTGTGGCTGGGGTGCGGGCGGTCGAGCAGAGCCCTGCCGTACCTGAGTGTAGGGCTGCAGCTTGTCGTACAGCATGTACGGGAGGGCTGTGATGTAACCCTCCGCTGTCTCCCAGTCGTCGGCGTCCGCGATCTTGGCCGACAGGGCCGCGCTCAAGCGCTCCACCACCGCACCAGCTGCCTCCATCTCGTCGTCGGTCAGCTGGCGGAGGCGAAGGCGAGGGCGGCGGGCGGGGATCACGCCGGGCTCCAAGCGCATCGGAGCGTACACTTCACCTTCGTCGATGTCTGCTCGGAGCTCGTCGTCGCTTCCCGCGTCCACCATTGCGATGTCTGCAGTGGTAGGCGGCGGTGTCGCTGGCGGACCCGCTGAGGGCGAGCCCATGTATGTCGTGCACGCGCCGGTCACCGGGTGCTCCTTGCACTCGACCTTGTCGCTCTTCATGTCGAGCGCCCGGTTGGCGAGGCGGTCCGCGAACGCGTTGCCTTGCCGGTCGATGTGGTGGAGCGAGTGTTGCCCCACCCGAGCCAGTTCGTGGCGAACAGCGTTCCGGAGCTGCCGCAGTCGGGTGCTCTTGGTGGCGTACAGCCCCTTGACTTGGCGGATGACCAGCAGGCTGTCGCCCTCGACGCGCAGCTGTCGTGCCCCGTGGTCTGCTGCTGCGCGGGCACCGATCAGGAGGGCCGTGTACTCGGCCGTGTTGTTCGTCTCCTTGGCGCCCGGCATGTAGTGCGAACCCGTCCACACGACGACACCCTCGGGGTCGTAGAGCAGTGCGCCAGCGCCACCGGGGTTGGGCCCTCCACGGCAAGCTCCGTCGAATTGGAGGCGCCACTCCCGGGATATCGTCGTGGGCGGGTCGCTGTCCGTCGTGGACTCCGTCGCCCCGTCCATCGGTTCGGCGTCCTTGGTCTCTTCGTCCGCTGCGCTGCGGGCCGGGTCCGGCGGCTCGCTCTCCTTCATCTCCTCGTCCAACATCGACGGATCCGGGGAGGAGGAGCGTGGCGACCCGCGATCCTGGTCGCGACGACGCTGCGTGGAAGCGGGGTCCCCAGCGTGGGGTTGGAACCGCTTCCAGCCGCGCCGCAACGCGGGAAACCACCACCTCTCGTGGAAGCGATGGGCCCCAGCGCGGCGGCGGCACCTCGCCGAGTCGGTCAGCAACTCGGGAGGCCACCAGCGTGCGAGGGAGTGGTGGGCCCCAGCGGTCTCGGGCCTGCTGCTCTGCGTCGACCTGGGCCTGCACTGCAGCGTTGGTGGAGCTCGGCTGCGGGGGACGCAACGAGCTCCGAGGGAATTTGGCGGGGCAGGTCAGGCGCGGCGGTGGTCGCTGCAGGGACGGTGGTTCTGACTCCGGCAGCAGTGGGGCTTGATGCCTTTGCTGCCGTCGAAGTCGCCGCCGAATTGTTGCCGAGGTTGGCGCACGCTTGCGCGTGTCTGGCAGCGGCCAACCTCGAGGCGAAGGGCGTTCCGCACGCACAGCCAGCCGAGAACCTGTCCAGGAAGACTGTGCGTCGGTGCCGAGAGTCCCTGTGGCGCTTGAGCGACGCGAAGCTGGCAGCCGTGTACGTGCACAGCGTGCAGTCGAAGCGAGGTGCAGCGTGCACGTACACGGAGAGGACGGAGGCCGGGTGAGCGCTGGCCGTGGGCAGCCTGGGCGCGAGGTGTTCGGCGCCGGCCTCGTCCTCGTCCGCGAGCAAGAGCTCGGCCAGCTCCCGCTGGTCTTCATCATCGCCGGCGTTCAGGCGGCGTCGCTTGCCGCCCGAGCGCTGCACAAGCTGCTGCTGGTCGCACGTCCTGGGCTGCCGTGCGCCCTCGTCGACGTCCATGGCCACGGCAGCCGGGGTGCTGGTGTGTGCTGCGCCGTGTGGGGCCGCGGCGTCGGCTGCGACTACCGTCTCAGCAATAGCTGCGGTAGTGGCAGCCGGCGCGGCGCCAGGCGCTGGCATGGCAGCGAGCATGCCGCCCGCCCTGCCGGGTCGAGGCAGCACACTCGCGGGGTCTGCGGAGGTCCTGGCAGCGGCGGCGCGGTCGTCTTGAGCGTCCTCGTCGTCGCTGGGGCCGTCGTCGAAGTCGCTGGGGCCGTAGGCGGCCGCCAGCGCGCGAGCAGTGGCGGCGGCCCCGGGCCCGACCGGCACGGGCAGCATTTCGCCCGCCCTGCCGGGTCGTGCCACATCACTGGAGGGTCTTGGGGCGGCGGCGGCGGGCGGAGGGGCGGGCGAGGGACCTTGGCCAGCCAGCGGGCGCGCTTGGGGTCCGGCGGAGGCGTGGGGGCGTCGTGGCGGCCGGCGCTCGGCGGTGCTTCTTCGGCGGCCGGCCGTACGGGCTGAAGCCTGTGCGGCCTGAGCGGCCAGCATTCGGCCGATAGTGGGGCCAAGTGCGGAGGGTGCGCTGCCCCCTCCCGCGCCAGCGGACCGTCCACTGTCGCCAGCGGACGGTGGATCCAGCAGTGGATCCCCGAAACGACGCAAGGTCGTGGCGGCGGGGCGGGTGTGCGCTTGGGGGCCAGCGGGCTCGAGGCGCGTGAGGGGTCGCGGCGCAATGGGCGCTGCGGGTCCCGGACCCGTGCCCGAAGTTGCAGCCGCTGAAGGGTCGCCGGTGCCGAGCAGTGGCACCGCGCGTGGGGCCTCTCCGGGCTCCGTTTCCGGCCCGGAAAGGGCCAAAACGGTGAGAGCGGATCCACAATGTGTAACCCCACACCTAGTGGATCCGCCCACTCGTCCGCCGGGTCACCGACTGTACCCGTCTCGTCGCCGACCGCGCTATAAAAAGACGCGTCGCTGGCGAGACTGGATTGGCTGGCCGTGGAGCAGTCGCTGTCCGTGGACAGCGCGCGCTCCCTGATTGGCCAAAAGAGTCGCATCGCTGCGGTCTGATTGGTCCAAAAGGGGAGAGGGACGTTGGAGGACGCAACGAGGGGGACAGCCGAGGTGGACAGCCGAGGGTGGAAAAGTAGAAAAGATGCAAGTGTAGTTGGCCTCGCGGGGAAAGGTGAAAGCCCCGGAGACCGCTCCGTAACGTACTAGCAAGCTAGCAGAACAGAAGGTTCAGAAATAAATGTGAAATAGATCGCCAAAGATTGACGAAAACCAGTTTTCACACTGATTAGAACAGAGAAGTGTTTATTTTATTTACCATCCGGTATACCCGTTAACTTCCTAAGAAATTCCTATCCGATGTCTAACTAGAGTTGTAACTATATCTGATATGTAGCGGGTTGAGGTTCGACTGTCGAAATGCACCTCCGCCGTGGCGGTGGAGCATCCCTTGGTCGAACACCAGACTGGGTTTCCCGAGGGCGATTCCCTACCTGGGTGGGGCCCTTTCGGCCGACGCGGGCCAGAGTGTTGCCGTCTAGCGTCGACCGGTGCGCGACGGAGCCCCCGGTCTCCGTCACCCGCCTGCCCCTTGCGGCCGGTTGGTCTTGGTGCTGCCTGGCGCGGTGCTGGGCGCAGTGCCAGTTCCAGATGCGGCGGCTGGACTGGATGCATGTCACCGACAGCTGCCGGTCCAGTCGCTTGGCATCGCACTTGAGCAGCCCCAGGAGCTCGGTGTACACCTTGTAGTTATTGGGTGCCACCGAGCCCAGCGAGCCGTACACGAGCGCCGAGAGGTGGACCTTCCACCCTTGGCGCTCGAGGTGCCGCTTGATGCCCGCGTACTTGGCCTTCTTCTCGGCCGCCGCCTTGGCCAGTCCTGAGCTCTCTGGGTCGTCGTGCGGCTGCTCGTCGAACGCGATCGCCAGGTCCACTACCGCGACCGTGCGTTGGTCGTGGTTGTAGACCTGGAGGTCGGGGCGCAGGGCTGGCCCAGTCAGACCCGGCACGGTCTGGTTCGTGCGGAGCTCGGTGCGGCCCTGGCGGTCGCCCGACGACGCGTGGAGCGTGCGCTCGATTTCCTTGAGCGCGTCGTCATGGCGACAGCGGATGCTGTCCATCGTGCCCGGGCAGTGGTTGAGGACGTGTGCCAACGTCTCCTTCCAACGACAGCCCGGGCGGCGGCATCGGTCGTGGGCGCGGAGGCGTCGGCGCGCGAGCACGTTCACCGTGTCGAGCATGTTGAGGCGGGCGGCCACCGCGAAGCGGTAGTCGCTTTCCCACATGCCCCGCGGCCTCGTCAGGAAGCCACTCCCGATGCCGCCATGCGCGCGCGCCGTCCGGCCTTGGTCCACGTGGTCGCACCATGCCCGCCAGCGTATGTTCTTCATGTGCTGCTTCACGTGCCGCAGCACGTTGCGGTGGTCCAGCCACTCAGTGTGGTGCGGCACGCGAAGCTGCAGCGGCTTGGCCGGTGCGCCGGACTCTGGGTTGGCGGGCGCGGTCGCGAGCTTCAACCGGAAGGCCTTGAGGTTCTTGCGGACGTCGACCCACAGCGAGCCAATGTCGCCGTTGCGCCGCTTGGGTGGCGCGTGGGCCGACGTCCCGAGCTCCCCGTTCAGGAGGAGCTCGCACAGCTCGTCGCCGCGCTGCTTCCAGTGCTCCTTGTCGAGCCGGTGCCGCGCGTCAGCGACTTGATGGAGCTGCTCGCGCGCGATGCGCCGGATGGATGGGTCCGGCGAGTTGAGCATTTGCCACCCGTGCGCGATCTGCAGCGCTGCGTGCAGCTCCACCAGCGGCAGGAAGCCCATCCCGCCGCGCGACACCGGCGCGTACACGAAGTCGTTGTTGGCGCTCTTGGGGAGGCGAAGCAGGTGGCGGAGGCCGCGGCGGAGGTGGAGGTCGAAGCTCTCCAGCAGCTGGTCGTCGGGCCGCAGGTGCCGGAGGGCGTACTCCACCCGAGGGTAGAGGTACACCTTCACGGCCTTAACCACCTGCCACGGCGCGAGGCCGGACTCCATCAGCGCCGTCATGTCGTGCTTGAGCGACTTGAGCTTGGGCGCCAGCGCGACGCGGCGGCGCACGTGATCGAAGCCGTCGCCGATCCCCAGGTACGTGTACGACTGCAGGTGCGTCAACGTGGGGATCGGCGTGTCGTCCAGCGCCAGTTCCAGGTGGTCCGCCTCGATGGCGCCGTTGCCGTTGCGGCGCACGCCCATCGATCTGCACTTGGCCGGGTTCGCCGCCATGCCGGTCCATCGCAGGAACATGGCCACTAGCTCGTGTTGCTCGGTGACGCCCGCCTTGGTGCCGCTGAAGGTCTTGAGGTCGTCGGCATACGCGGAGACCCCGGGGCGGTCGTCGCCCGAGAGCTGTACTCCCGAGCTGGGCAGTAGCTGCAACGCGTGGAGGAGGGCTGATCGCCGCCGAGAACAGTGGTGGGCTCAGCGGGCACCCCTGGAATACTCCAACGCGCTGCAGGATCGGCGCCGTGCTGCCGTCCCCTGCGTTTCCCACCATGAAGGCTGCGTGGTCGTACAGGCCCTGGACGGCAGCGATGTACTCGGCTGGGATGCCCGTCCGCTTCATGGCGTCCCACAGCAGCCCGAGGGGTACACTTCCGAAAGCGTTTCGGAAGTCGTACCACACCTCGTACAGCGGCCGGTGCTTGCGACGCGCGTGGTCGATGAGCATGGCTGCGAGGAAGTTGTGTTCCCCACAGCCATTCACCGGTCGAAACCCCTTCTGGCCGGGCGCGTGGCGGTCGTTGGCGTCCTGCCAGCGGGTGAGTCGCCGCGCGAGAACCCCGTGTAGAGCTTGTAGATGGCCTGCTGGAGGCAGATGGGCCTCCAGTTTGCCGGGTCGTCACGCGCGCCCTTCTTATAGAGTAGGCGTACCACGCCGAGCTTCCAGCTCTGAGGCACCTTCTTGTGCGTCCAGCAGCGCTTGAACGCCGCTTTGAGCACCGGCAGCAGCTGCGTCACGAAGCGCTTGTACACGTCGTAGCCGACGCCGTCCAGGCCAGGACTGGAGGTGCTGCTCACGTGCTGCAGCTGGACTTCGATGTCGTCCGTGGACGGCGCCTCCTTCAGCAACTCCGTGAATCGCTGGGCCGCTGGAAGTCGATCCATCGCAGCACGGAAAACAGCACCCTCGGGTGCCTCCGGGTCGAACGTCGACCGCGGAGTGTTGACGTCGTCGAAGAACTTCCACAGCACGTCGCTCGGGATGGGGCAGGTGCCGTCGTCGTCCTGCTGTTCCGTGTCGCTGGTCGCTGCAGCCTCTGGGGACGCGATCATCCCTGGTGCCGCGGTCGCCCTTGCTGCTGCATGTGCGTCACTTTCCGCGCGAGCTGCAGCCAAAATGCCATCCACGCACTCCTTCTCCGCTGTGTCGAAGCGGTGGCGCAGAAGCTGCTGCTCGATCGCCGATCGGATCCGCCCGACACGACGGCGGGCTTTGTCGATGGCCGGGCGAGCTTGGGGGCGGGCACGCTCCAGCGCACGCAGCTCGTCGATGGCTTCGTCGATGCGGTGCTCCCTGTGGTGGCGTGTCCCGCGTGGGGGCGTGGACGCCGTTGCTTCCGCTGCTGTCGGCCCCCACCTCCGCCGTTAGCCCGTCGGGGGTGACGTCGCTGGCGGCGGCCCTTGCGCCTTCCTCGTCGTCGGCGGCGCGTCGGTGCCGGGTCACTTGGTTGGTCCGGCTGCCCAGTAGCCTCGTGCTGTGTCTCCTGGTGGTCTTCCACCTGCTCTTGGGGGTCTCGGCGCTGTGGCTGGGGTGCGGGCGGTCGAGCAGAGCCCTGCCGTACCTGAGTGTAGGGCTGCAGCTTGTCGTACAGCATGTACGGGAGGGCTGTGATGTAACCCTCCGCTGTCTCCCAGTCGTCGGCGTCCGCGATCTTGGCCGACAGGGCCGCGCTCAAGCGCTCCACCACCGCACCAGCTGCCTCCATCTCGTCGTCGGTCAGCTGGCGGAGGCGAAGGCGAGGGCGGCGGGCGGGGATCACGCCGGGCTCCAAGCGCATCGGAGCGTACACTTCACCTTCGTCGATGTCTGCTCGGAGCTCGTCGTCGCTTCCCGCGTCCACCATTGCGATGTCTGCAGTGGTAGGCGGCGGTGTCGCTGGCGGACCCGCTGAGGGCGAGCCCATGTATGTCGTGCACGCGCCGGTCACCGGGTGCTCCTTGCACTCGACCTTGTCGCTCTTCATGTCGAGCGCCCGGTTGGCGAGGCGGTCCGCGAACGCGTTGCCTTGCCGGTCGATGTGGTGGAGCGAGTGTTGCCCCACCCGAGCCAGTTCGTGGCGAACAGCGTTCCGGAGCTGCCGCAGTCGGGTGCTCTTGGTGGCGTACAGCCCCTTGACTTGGCGGATGACCAGCAGGCTGTCGCCCTCGACGCGCAGCTGTCGTGCCCCGTGGTCTGCTGCTGCGCGGGCACCGATCAGGAGGGCCGTGTACTCGGCCGTGTTGTTCGTCTCCTTGGCGCCCGGCATGTAGTGCGAACCCGTCCACACGACGACACCCTCGGGGTCGTAGAGCAGTGCGCCAGCGCCACCGGGGTTGGGCCCTCCACGGCAAGCTCCGTCGAATTGGAGGCGCCACTCCCGGGATATCGTCGTGGGCGGGTCGCTGTCCGTCGTGGACTCCGTCGCCCCGTCCATCGGTTCGGCGTCCTTGGTCTCTTCGTCCGCTGCGCTGCGGGCCGGGTCCGGCGGCTCGCTCTCCTTCATCTCCTCGTCCAACATCGACGGATCCGGGGAGGAGGAGCGTGGCGACCCGCGATCCTGGTCGCGACGACGCTGCGTGGAAGCGGGGTCCCCAGCGTGGGGTTGGAACCGCTTCCAGCCGCGCCGCAACGCGGGAAACCACCACCTCTCGTGGAAGCGATGGGCCCCAGCGCGGCGGCGGCACCTCGCCGAGTCGGTCAGCAACTCGGGAGGCCACCAGCGTGCGAGGGAGTGGTGGGCCCCAGCGGTCTCGGGCCTGCTGCTCTGCGTCGACCTGGGCCTGCACTGCAGCGTTGGTGGAGCTCGGCTGCGGGGGACGCAACGAGCTCCGAGGGAATTTGGCGGGGCAGGTCAGGCGCGGCGGTGGTCGCTGCAGGGACGGTGGTTCTGACTCCGGCAGCAGTGGGGCTTGATGCCTTTGCTGCCGTCGAAGTCGCCGCCGAATTGTTGCCGAGGTTGGCGCACGCTTGCGCGTGTCTGGCAGCGGCCAACCCGAGGCGAAGGGCGTTCCGCACGCACAGCCAGCCGAGAACCTGTCCAGGAAGACTGTGCGTCGGTGCCGAGAGTCCCTGTGGCGCTTGAGCGACGCGAAGCTGGCAGCCGTGTACGTGCACAGCGTGCAGTCGAAGCGAGGTGCAGCGTGCACGTACACGGAGAGGACGGAGGCCGGGTGAGCGCTGGCCGTGGGCAGCCTGGGCGCGAGGTGTTCGGCGCCGGCCTCGTCCTCGTCCGCGAGCAAGAGCTCGGCCAGCTCCCGCTGGTCTTCATCATCGCCGGCGTTCAGGCGGCGTCGCTTGCCGCCCGAGCGCTGCACAAGCTGCTGCTGGTCGCGTCCTGGGCTGCCGTGCGCCCTCGTCGACGTCCATGGCCACGGCAGCCGGGGTGCTGGTGTGTGCTGCGCCGTGTGGGGCCGCGGCGTCGGCTGCGACTACCGTCTCAGCAATAGCTGCGGTAGTGGCAGCCGGCGCGGCGCCAGGCGCTGGCATGGCAGCGAGCATGCCGCCCGCCCTGCCGGGTCGAGGCAGCACACTCGCGGGGTCTGCGGAGGTCCTGGCAGCGGCGGCGCGGTCGTCTTGAGCGTCCTCGTCGTCGCTGGGGCCGTCGTCGAAGTCGCTGGGGCCGTAGGCGGCCGCCAGCGCGCGAGCAGTGGCGGCGGCCCCGGGCCCGACCGGCACGGGCAGCATTTCGCCCGCCCTGCCGGGTCGTGCCACATCACTGGAGGGTCTTGGGGCGGCGGCGGCGGGCGGAGGGGCGGGCGAGGGACCTTGGCCAGCCAGCGGGCGCGCTTGGGGTCCGGCGGAGGCGTGGGGGCGTCGTGGCGGCCGGCGCTCGGCGGTGCTTCTTCGGCGGCCGGCCGTGCGGGCTGAGAAGCCTGTGCGGCCTGAGCGGCCAGCATTCGGCCGATAGTGGGGCCAAGTGCGGAGGGGTGCGCTGCCCCCTCCCGCGCCAGCGGACCGTCCACTGTCGCCAGCGGACGGTGGATCCAGCAGTGGATCCCCGAAACGACGCAAGGTCGTGGCGGCGGGGCGGGTGTGCGCTTGGGGGCCAGCGGGCTCGAGGCGCGTGAGGGGTCGCGGCGCAATGGGCGCTGCGGGTCCCGGACCCGTGCCCGAAGTTGCAGCCGCTGAAGGGTCGCCGGTGCCGAGCAGTGGCACCGCGCGTGGGGCCTCTCCGGGCTCCGTTTCCGGCCCGGAAAGGGCCAAAACGGGAGAGCGGATCCACAATGTGTAACCCCACACCTAGTGGATCCGCCCACTCGTCCGCCGGGTCACCGACTGTACCCGTCTCGTCGCCGACCGCGCTATAAAAAGACGCGTCGCTGGCGAGACTGGATTGGCTGGCCGTGGAGCAGTCGCTGTCCGTGGACAGCGCGCGCTCCCTGATTGGCCAAAAGAGTCGCATCGCTGCGGTCTGATTGGTCCAAAAGGGGAGAGGGACGTTGGAGGACGCAACGAGGGGGACAGCCGAGGTGGACAGCCGAGGGTGGAAAAGTAGAAAAGATGCAAGTGTAGTTGGCCTCGCGGGGGAAAGGTGAAAGCCCCCGGAGACCGCTCCGTAACGTACTAGCAAGCTAGCAGAACAGAAGGTTCAGAAATAAATGTGAAATAGATCGCCAAAGATTGACGAAAACCAGTTTTCACACTGATTAGAACAGATACTACACTTGATCTTAGCCAAAAGGCCGAGAAGGTATGAGTTGATGTTTTAAATCGATAAATATGCTATATGATTGTGTGAGCCGTACGAACATATGGGCATTCTTGAATTGCATTATTTATATGATAATATTACATGTGGGTAGCCCTTTTGGTTTTTTAAAGGTGGTTCTTGGGCTAAAATTGCGATTATAGCATGTATCTAATTGATTTTGTGCTGTCCGCACAGAAGTGTTGGGAACCATTGACTTTACATTGAGCAATCATAACCAGCGCCGTTAGCTCCCTGTCTTGCGTTGTTCATGAAGTACGTCGTCGTAATAGCACCGTTAAGCCTGTCGACACCTTCGCGCACCTGCTAGGCCACTCCGCATCGTTTGCAGCAAGGTAATACATGTACTACAAATCCGAACCTGCTTTTTACAAACGCAGTACCAGGTATCCATTTTTCCAGTATCAACTCTCTCACCTGCTCTGCAGCGTTTGCTATCACTTTTACACATCCATGTGAACCTTTTCAAGCCCTTCCGGCTCAGGCAGGGTTTCATCTGGAAACGCTTTGCGGACAAGCTCGACTGAGGCGAGGACTTGGCCGTGGAACGTCTCCCGTCGTCTCCGTTGAAAACCACTGGCAACCACTTGGGCTTGGGTTCCAGCGGACGCTCGTTCTGCTTGAGCTCCTGTGATGTACACACAGTCACACTTCCAGCGCCACAGCTGCCATCTGCGATATCCGACAGTTTCACAGAAGCTGTGCCGATGTACTCGCGCGGGCTTTCATTCTTCACATGGATCAACACTTGAGGTGCGTAGCGAAGGTGAGGAAGATTCACATCCATGCAGAACGTTTGCGCCCAAATCGGGCAGGTAGCAGGCTCCCCAGCGCTTTCAATTGTCTTTTGCACTCCATCCCAACATTGAACGGTTGCGCTTGCGGCAATGGTTTTGGTGCTATCGTGTAACGACACCAAGTTGCGGGCCTCGTGCAGGCGGATACGGACCTGATACGGCATTCGGTGGTTGACATACTCGATCATCTCTTTCTGGTCCCAGCTCTGAGCCGTTGCTGTCTCAATAGGGCCGAAGCCTAAGCGTACCAGCACCTTGCCAGTGAATTCATCCCGTGCTCTCGCCTTGCCCACTGCACGATCAGCGACTAGCGGGATCCACTCGGTGTCGCGCTGGAACTGCGACGTAAGAAGATCTTTCGCGCGGAATCGCTTGTAGCAGATGGCCACACGTTTTTCGTCGTCTTTCTCGCACAAGTACAAGAACACGTCTGGTACTTGAGCTACGTCCACGGGGAACAGCATTTTATCACTCTCCTCCGTCTCGTTCCACTTAAGACTTCCATTCATAGCCGTCTTTCTTGTAGAAGATATCTTATACAGACCACAGGACATCACAAGCGACAATTTTGGCTTACCACTGGCAACGGCAGCAGGCAGACCGATGGCTTGCACGAAGTGAGTACGCATGCGATACACACAACTTGGTGGGTAGCTTTCCAGTGACAACTTTGGGGCCAACCTCTTTTGGTGCTTGGCATCGTACGCGCCAGCCGACTTGGCGCGAATTCTCAACGTCAGCAAGACACGACCGCGATACGCCGATGCGAGGTGAGCATTCTCATTCATCAGCACAGCCGCGCGACTGTTGTTGCTGGCACCCTTCACTGGGGCACCGTAAAGATTCACCCAAAACGGTGCGTCCCCATGAGCTTTCGCGACAGCTTCCACGTTCTTCAGCTCAAATTTCCCCACAACTTCATCGCCACCCACCGGGTCCCAGTCCATCACATTGAAAATCACGTCATGGCTTTCCTTCTCGTCCTGCAACAGCAGCATCAAACTCGCGGAAGTTCGCGTTCAGCTGGTCACGTCTTCCTGTTTGGTGCGCACACGCGTACGCACAAAATCTTCGGGCCCGAAGCAAGCGCCGCCGCCACGTAGGCGTCGATTCCTCCTCCATTGTGTTTGCGGTTCTCCCCTTATCAAAGAGGAGCGAGTCCATCGGCGGTAGGTCCTCCACGCGATGAACAGTAGCCACAAGAAAGTGAAGCCGTGACGTACCCGGCGGCGGGGCGGGAGCGAGACCGCATCGACTTCGTCGTCGCTCTCAACATCAAGCACTTCATCGTCCTCCTCGTTCAGTTCGTCGTCCGAGTTGTACGGTCCGTCGGGTGCACTCACGCGCATGGACTTCTTGAGCGACTGCAAAATGGACGAGTCCTTCTTCTTCTGGGCGCTCTTTGTGATGCTCTCAGCGTTGGGGTCGAAGACCCAGCGCAGACGCAGCTTGAGCGTGCCGCGGTCCTTGTCTTGCTGTAGCTTCCTGTCCAACAGCGGCACCGTCACCGTCTTCTCCTCATTAGGCACGACCACATCCGCTAACACCAGCTGTGCGCGTCCTAGGAAATCATTAATCGTGCGATCTTCATCTTCCGCCAACAACTCCAGCGTCGTGTGCGCGTCTGTCAGCAGGAAGGCGAACTTCTCGTCCCAATGGGGTTTCAGCGTCTTGGCTACAGTCTCCGTCTGGTGGCGTTGACCCACGACCGAGAGTTTCACGAGCGGGTCGCTGCTCTGGTTCCTGTCCATAGGCAGCAGGTCTTTGCCCGAGTCAATAGTCACATACAGGAGGTTAGGAGGTCGCTGCTCGAAGGCTACAGACTTGGCCTTGGCTCTGCCTTCAGTTGGCGGTATAGAGAAGCGCAGATGCAGCTCCCCTGTGGCGTCCGACGCCATTTGACCCGGCACTTTAGTGACGCGGAACCAGTCGTCCAGATGCGGCGTGGCCAGCTCCAGCGGCACGTCCACGACGCCCAGCACGTCGTCCCGCTTCAGTCCGTCGAAGTCAAGCACCAGAAAGCGCAGCGTCGTGGCCAGGCGCAGGTCGAAGGCTCGTGAGCCCAGAGTGAAGGTCGCGTGCCACTCGGGGACAGCGTGCGCTTGGCCACGTTCGTCTTGAAAACGCCCGCGGCCACGAGCGGCTGCCCCTTGGCGTCCAGTACGGACAGCTGCACGAACGGGTCGCTGAAGCCGTTCAGGTCTCCGGCCAGCAGGTCGCGCGCGCCCACGACGTCCACTACGAGCTGCTGCGGCATGACGAGGATACGAAAGTAAGAGTGTGGGTGCGGAATTAAATGCGGGTGACGTTCGTGGTTGGCTTAATTTGGACCAATCAGGTGTGGGAAATGGACGTGCTTCAACAAGCGTTTTCTTTGACTTGCGAACGAGTGCTATTTTAATATTAAAATATCGGATAAGTATTCAAATCGCGAAAGCGGACCCGAACAAATTCGTATAAGAACTTCCGAGTCTTTTGCAGTTTTGTAGTTATTTGACCCGGCAGCAATTGTTTCTGAAGACCCCGCTCGCCATTTTCCCACGGGATTGAGAAGATGGTGATATGCCAGCGCTAACGGCGATGTTTATGCATTCAAGCTTTCCAGGGTCAACTCGTCAAGACGAGCATAGAGCTCAGTGGAGGGGGACCCCGCACGATTCAAATCTCGTTGTTTTCCTGTTCGTCTTGTTCGTTCTACATGTATATGTACTTCGCCATTTCACTGCCGTTGGCAATTTGACGAATGTTGAAGATGCCTGTGCCAAAGTTTCCGAGTTTTGCTCCGAAAAGCGCTGTTTTCCCATCCCATGAGTACTTAGGATTGCTTAGGCATGTACCGCTTTCAAGTCATTTTGCTCAGCTTCGGGGTGATACGGTATCACTCGTTACTCATGTGAATCTCTCACAACGGACTGGTGGCAAAAGTATCATACATGTACCCTGTGCCAGGTAGTGCACATGATATCGGTGTCGCCCACGAAGTGCTCACTTTCGAAGTACCTCCGAAACCCTCACGATGATGAATTTATGTGCGTTCACGGCCGCTGGCTTCGCCTCGCTTGCAAGCGTTCAAGGAGCCGTCATTGGTCACGACCAGGTCGTACCATTCCCTCAGTCCCAGCCAACATCTATCACAAACACCGCCGCACTCAAGTTCAAACCCCAAGTCTGGATCAACAACAGCTGCCACCCTTACCCCGTAGTGAATGCTAACGGCGACACGGGCGGCGGTCTCAAGACGACGGGTTCTTCCGCTGCAGGATGCAGGGGTCTGGATACGGCTCGCAAGTATATGGTCGGTCGACATGGTACAACGGAGTCTGGGCCATCATATATTCCTGGTACTTCCCGAAAGATGAACCGCAAGACTTTACTGGACACCGCCACGATTGTGAGCATGTCGTTGTGTGGATTGACAACCCTCAGAACGCAAACCAGAAAATCCTGGCCATGACGCCATCCGCGCACAGCGGAGATTGCACGTACGCCCCGCCGGATGCCGACATGGTGGACGGCACTAGTTGCAAGGTCGAGTACACTTCAAGTTGGTTGTTCATTGATCACCATTTGGAAGGGACATCCACGGCAGGAGAAACTCAGGATCTTGTCATGTGGGACGACATGACTGACGCAGCACGCTACGCACTGAACACCACGAACTTTGGTAAAGCTAACACCCCCTGAACGACGGCAACTTCGTTCCGAAGCTGGGCAAAGCGTACCCGTGGGCGACAACTTGAACAGGAGTACACTCGCGTCAAGGCCGTAATCTATGTGTGAAAGATATCTTGCACGTATAAAAATGTTGTTCCAACGTTCCTGGAAATTTTAAAATTGTTTTTTTAATTACCGGTATCGCAGTACATGCACCGAGTAATGCTGACCAAATGACAGATACGCCATGGTTTACTGGGCAACTTCACCTTGAAGATCGTTTTGTTTTTCAGTGAGGTACATTGATGTCACTTAGAATTTCTAACCACTTCCGATGTCCGTTCTAACTATTGCACCTATGTTTCACCATGAAACTCCGTAAGGCGTACCTGTGGGGGCCCACCCGGACCTATCGGATAGGGTGTGAGTGTCAACACAGGTAACACTAAAGCGTTTGGGCATTTACAGTTCACTGTGAAGTCGTTGGCCCAACGAAGGTAAACATTTTAAAGACCGTGTTTAAGAAACTCAATAAATTTTATTCAGGATCACGTGTTGCTCAAACATTCAGAATCATAATTGTGCAAATGAATTGATCAATCAAAACGGCCAGGCCTTGTCCAGCTTTCCGACAAAGTTGCCATCGTTCATGGGGGTGTTTGCATCGCCAAAATTCATCGTATTCAGGGCCTGACGCGCCAAATCCGACATTTGGTCCCACATGATCAAGTCTTGGAACTCGCCAGCATCCGACGTAGCATCCAATGCGTGCGTTCATCGGATAACTGCTCTCGTAGCGAATCTTCGCGCTCGTGCCGTCAATAATCCAGGGCCAGGAGGGGCGTCTTTGAGTACCCGCTGTGTGCCGAGGGTGAGACGGCAAGGATAATCGGGTTCGGCACGTCGGGGTTATCGATCCACACGATGACGTGCTCCCAGTCATGACGGTGGCCCAGACCTGTGGCCGGCGAGTCCTTAGGGAAGTACCAGGAGTACATGATGGCCCAGACATCCGATGCCACGTTGAGCGTCCGTAAATTTGTGATCCCCATCCGGAGCCCCTTGCATCCTGCCGTAGGCGAACCAGTAGTTTTGAGACCACCACCGACCTCGCCTGCATCATTCACAGCAGGGTACGGGTGGCCAGGCCGTCGATCACGTGATCTGGGGCTTGAACTTCATGGCGGCTCTTTCGGAAAACGCCCGCGGCCACGAGCGGCTGCCCCTTGGCGTCCAGTACGGACAGCTGCACGAACGGGTCGCTGAAGCCGTTCAGGTCTCCGGCCAGCAGGTCGCGCGCGCCCACGACGTCCACTACGAGCTGCTGCGGCATGACGAGGATACGAAAGTAAGAGTGTGGGTGCGGAATTAAATGCGGGTGACGTTCGTGGTTGGCTTAATTTGGACCAATCAGGTGTGGGAAATGGACGTGCTTCAACAAGCGTTTTCTTTGACTTGCGAACGAGTGCTATTTTAATATTAAAATATCGGATAAGTATTCAAATCGCGAAAGCGGACCCGAACAAATTCGTATAAGAACTTCCGAGTCTTTTGCAGTTTTGTAGTTATTTGACCCGGCAGCAATTGTTTCTGAAGACCCCGCTCGCCATTTTCCCACGGGATTGAGAAGATGGTGATATGCCAGCGCTAACGGCGATGTTTATGCATTCAAGCTTTCCAGGGTCAACTCGTCAAGACGAGCATAGAGCTCAGTGGAGGGGGACCCCGCACGATTCAAATCTCGTTGTTTTCCTGTTCGTCTTGTTCGTTCTACATGTATATGTACTTCGCCATTTCACTGCCGTTGGCAATTTGACGAATGTTGAAGATGCCTGTGCCAAAGTTTCCGAGTTTTGCTCCGAAAAGCGCTGTTTTCCCATCCCATGAGTACTTAGGATTGCTTAGGCATGTACCGCTTTCAAGTCATTTTGCTCAGCTTCGGGGTGATACGGTATCACTCGTTACTCATGTGAATCTCTCACAACGGACTGGTGGCAAAAGTATCATACATGTACCCTGTGCCAGGTAGTGCACATGATATCGGTGTCGCCCACGAAGTGCTCACTTTCGAAGTACCTCCGAAACCCTCACGATGATGAATTTATGTGCGTTCACGGCCGCTGTCTTCGCCTCGCTTGCAAGCGTTCAAGGAGCCGTCATTGGTCACGACCAGGTCGTACCATTCCCTCAGTCCCAGCCAACATCTATCACAAACACCGCCGCACTCAAGTTCAAACCCCAAGTCTGGATCAACAACAGCTGCCACCCTTACCCCGTAGTGAATGCTAACGGCGACACGGGCGGCGGTCTCAAGACGACGGGTTCTTCCGCTGCAGGATGCAGGGGTCTGGATACGGCTCGCAAGTATATGGTCGGTCGACATGGTACAACGGAGTCTGGGCCATCATATATTCCTGGTACTTCCCGAAAGATGAACCGCAAGACTTTACTGGACACCGCCACGATTGTGAGCATGTCGTTGTGTGGATTGACAACCCTCAGAACGCAAACCAGAAAATCCTGGCCATGACGCCATCCGCGCACAGCGGAGATTGCACGTACGCCCCGCCGGATGCCGACATGGTGGACGGCACTAGTTGCAAGGTCGAGTACACTTCAAGTTGGTTGTTCATTGATCACCATTTGGAAGGGACATCCACGGCAGGAGAAACTCAGGATCTTGTCATGTGGGACGACATGACTGACGCAGCACGCTACGCACTGAACACCACGAACTTTGGTAAAGCTAACACCCCCTGAACGACGGCAACTTCGTTCCGAAGCTGGGCAAAGCGTACCCGTGGGCGACAACTTGAACAGGAGTACACTCGCGTCAAGGCCGTAATCTATGTGTGAAAGATATCTTGCACGTATAAAAATGTTGTTCCAACGTTCCTGGAAATTTTAAAATTGTTTTTTTAATTACCGGTATCGCAGTACATGCACCGAGTAATGCTGACCAAATGACAGATACGCCATGGTTTACTGGGCAACTTCACCTTGAAGATCGTTTTGTTTTTCAGTGAGGTACATTGATGTCACTTAGAATTTCTAACCACTTCCGATGTCCGTTCTAACTATTGCACCTATGTTTCACCATGAAACTCCGTAAGGCGTACCTGTGGGGGCCCACCCGGACCTATCGGATAGGGTGTGAGTGTCAACACAGGTAACACTAAAGCGTTTGGGCATTTACAGTTCACTGTGAAGTCGTTGGCCCAACGAAGGTAAACATTTTAAAGACCGTGTTTAAGAAACTCAATAAATTTTATTCAGGATCACGTGTTGCTCAAACATTCAGAATCATAATTGTGCAAATGAATTGATCAATCAAAACGGCCAGGCCTTGTCCAGCTTTCCGACAAAGTTGCCATCGTTCATGGGGTGTTTGCATCGCCAAAATTCATCGTATTCAGGGCCTGACGCGCCAAATCCGACATTTGGTCCCACATGATCAAGTCTTGGAACTCGCCAGCATCCGACGTAGCATCCAATGCGTGGTTCATCGGATAACTGCTCTCGTAGCGAATCTTCGCGCTCGTGCCGTCAATAATCTCAGGGCCAGGAGGGGCGTACTTTGAGTACCCGCTGTGTGCCGAGGGTGAGACGGCAAGGATAATCGGGTTCGGCACGTCGGGGTTATCGATCCACACGATGACGTGCTCCCAGTCATGACGGTGGCCCAGACCTGTGGACGGCGAGTCCTTAGGGAAGTACCAGGAGTACATGATGGCCCAGACATCTCGATGCCACGTTGAGCGTCCGTAAATTTGTGATCCCCATCCGGAGCCCTTGCATCCTGCCGTAGGCGAACCAGTAGTTTTGAGACCACCACCGACCTCGCCTGCATCATTCACAGCAGGGTACGGGTGGCATCCGTCGATCACGTTGATCTGGGGCTTGAACTTCATGGCGGCTCTTTCGGATATCGTGACCGGCTCGGGCTGAGCGTATGGCCTCACTTGGTCGTGACTGATAGTGGTGGGTGCCCATTGCTGCTGCTGTTCTTGGGCTTGAGCTACTGCAAGAGTGCCAACAGCAACGCACAGGAAAAATTGAGATTCATCGCGCAATATTGGTGTCGAAGGTGGAGAGGGGTTAATCGCGTGTCGTCGACTTGGAGAATTTGAAAGTGAGTTTTTAAAATACGCTACGTCGAGTAGAAAACAAGTCGAAACGACTAACAATTTTCAACGAGCACATCACTAGGATTTTTTGTAGTTGGTAGAGATGGAGCGATAGCAGACGTTGCCCCCTATTATTTCATGCAAATTCTTGAAATATTCACGCCATTGAAGATATTACGTTTCCTTTGGTAGATTGTGTGGCAAATGCTCATGCTGTTTTGAGCAGAATACGCGTCGTTGGACAGTTCGATGACCTCCGTGAATCTATGTAGTGTACAAGCTAAGATAGTTCCTACTTAATAAGTAGGAGCGTATTTCCCGTGCACCCCATAAACATTTGACAGCTTTTTGCTGGGGTTGAAAGGCTGAGTTCAACCGCTATACTGAGTATGAGTAAAGTGCATATGCAGCAACATCCCATCTCAATAGCCTAGCGGAGCTGCGCCAGGTGACCAGGGTAACATGAAGGGAACGCCACCATCCGATGGTCCATCGTGGTCGTCGATCCTACCGGTATAGGGCGTGTTAGTATCGTATTATGACCGCATTGGTGCTACGAAATTGGTGAGCTCACAGCTCACCGAGTGATGAGCTTCCTTGACCCCCTCCTGCAACACTCACATCTCTTTCTGAGATGCAAAGTTTCAAGCCTGCTGGGATGCCAAAAACTGTGAGTTCAATCTGCATTTTGGAAACCCCTTAACATGATAATATCGTGTTTTAGTTACTTCAATAAAAAAGTACTACGTATATGACAGCTTGGTCCGGGCGCTTCAAACTTCGGTCCTCCCCGGAGTAATATCGCCGTAATGATAGGGTTTACCATGTTGAAGTAAACACTGTCCTCGTGGTTCATTATTATGATGGCAGTGAAGGAGTATTAAAGCTGAGGGATCAAACGCGTGTTGGGGTCAACTACCTGTACAACATAAAGCGTACGCCTCAGTTGCAAGACTTCATAGTGCAATACTCAAATTCTGTTCGATTGCACTCGCCGACAAGTTGTTGCCGCATCCATCGCTCCGACGGCAAAATTTGCAGGCGTTTGTGGCTCGGTTCGGGGGCGAATATTTCACATTTCGGTTAGTTGAACCTACCGTCGTGTTGTGCGGGTGCCACGACGAAAACCAAAACTCTTCCAAAATCATATTCCTGCAAAAGGCACCAAAAACAGTCAGCCGTGTTTAGATATAAACTTCGTGATGCATGCTGGGTATCGACCTGGCGAAACCTAAAATGATACTGAACGCGTTGTTGCAGTGTTGCTGATTCGGGGGGCAGTCTAAGATTCATCATTGCGCGTCCTCATATCCCTCGCTCAATTTACCGTATTTTGTTGTAAAGCGATGCTTCGTTTGGATACCGATCGGTGGTGCTGATCGGACAGTGAAGCAATTCTCGTAGTCCTTTAATCTGTCGGGTGCTCGTTGTCTGCTGGCCCAAAATAAATGCGTACTACATGTAGTGATCCGCTTTTCGTCACAGTTCAAGTTCAGGAGCTCTCAGTTCTGCAACGTTACCATCCACGTTGTATTCAAGTCGCACAGGGTGAGAGAATTCGGTACTTGCCGTGAAGTCAATTCAGCGATACAGGATTTCAGGAAACCTTGAGCCCGTAAATACTCAGCATTGTGTGAGAACCCATCAGATGGAGATTCCGGTCTCAGGTCGAGCAGATGAACTAGCGAGAAATGCTGGCCATCCTCCCCATATGACACTCCCACTCGCTCAGTTTTAGTGGGCGTACTTCGTACACATGCTTGGTGTGGTCCAAGGAACTGGCATTTGATACCTTATGAACGCGAAGTGACACCACTATCCAGTTCATTATTTATAGAGGCGTTGATTTACAACGGCTATGGAGAATGCCGCGACCGAGTGCGCTGCAAGCGTACGCGTGAAGCTGGGCCGACGAAAATATGTTGCCGGTGAGCTTGTGCAGGGGAAAGTTTTATTGCGGGTAAACCGGCGTGTGCAGAGCTCCGATTTTACGGTTCACCTTGAAGGACGAGAACACATTTCCTGGCAAGAACATTCTGCTTCAGCCGGAAATCCCGGATCGGTACCGCGAAGAAGTCACAACAAAGATGTACTCAAGGAAAAGGTTTGCGGCTGATCATAGTTTCTGACTTGGTTGTCGGCATTATAATAACGTCGATTCTGTGTGATTCATCGACAGATTAAAATACTGAATGCTATAACAATTCACCAACCGGGGAGTACGAGTTCCCGTTCAAGTTTAGTCTCCTGATTCACTACCGACTTCATTTCAGATCGAAGACCGCCTGATAGCTGAAATGGGAAACATCGAGTCCTCAATCGCGTATAAAGTTCGCGCCGCGATACGCCTCGGCGGTGTGTTGGACCCCTTCATTGAAGACTCTCGTTCGTTTACCGTGCGGCGGCCGCCACTCACCAGTCCCATGAAACCTATTGAGCGATCAACCTTGGAGAAAGTGCGCGTGTTTCGAGTTTTCTCGTGGTACATGCACGTTGTCGGCTTCGCTGGACCACGATGAGATCCCCGCAGGCGACACGGTGACTGTATTCACGAGCATTCGAAACCAGTCGTCCAGGGATATGACTCGAATATCAGTACGGCTCGTTGAAGATCTTGCAGTTGACGTCCCATTCCGAACACAGAAGCGAGGGTCGACCGTCCTCTGTCGACGAGATTTCCGGGAGTTCGAGCCAAGCGCCAACTTGAACGAGCGCTGACTCTGAACTTGGTGACTGAGTCGCCGTGGAGTCTTGAGCCTATCAATCCGACCATGAGGTGCAACTTTATCCAGTGCAAATACCGACTTATCATCACATGCACGTTCCGACTGTGTTCGAAGGTGAAGGTTGAATTTCCTGTGACGGTATCGTGCCAAAAGAAGACTGCAACGGTGTCGATGGCACGAATGTCAGGACCGTTCTCGTCACCTGTAGGTGTCGACGACGTTCCGTTAGGACCAAGGTCCATGCCCCGGATGTCTCGCGTGAGCAGTAATACGAGTAGTAGTTTCTTGAAAGAAGCGCCTTATCTTACGCTCATTGAGAATATAATTCAACAAATTCGCGTTCTTGAGGTTCTTAGGATCGCTTTCCGGATGCCATTCTTGTCGAGTTATTCGCCGAGTAAATTTGTCACTTATCCTCGCTTCACCGCTGTGCGGAATTGAATCAGGTTGAATGCAACAGCAAAAGGCTGTCTACTCTCATGTTTACGTTGTTCCATACATACTGTCTGACCCACATAAGGTGGCAGAATAATTGAAAGTCACACAACTGTGCGAATTTAAAGCAGAACTCACAAGCAAGCGCACGCCTCACTACATATGAGTGAGTGGCGCCCACTAATTCAGCAATGAGGTTGCTGTTTTTCACCAAAACGCTATTCTCTCTACCGGTAGCCTGCTGCTTTATCAAACTCATGTTGTACTTCTAAAATACAGTGCAATTCCCCAGCTCGCCGTTGTAGTCCTCGTTATCAGAGAAACACTGCAGTAATGCTGGATATGTTCAATCAGCACGACAACAACTTTGCGAGAAACAAACAACTTTGGGGGATAGAAGATAAACACGTAGAGGTAGCTCTACACCGAGCTACAGTGTAGTATACTTCGAAGTACGTTTGATAGGTCTTGTCGAGCGCAGTGTTAGCTCTACTGTACACGTAGTCAAGCCACTATACATACAAATGTTTCTGCGCTGCCGTCACACGGCTGGCAATATGTTGTTGACGAAAGTTTTCATCCAGAATAAAGAATCAATTGAATGTAGTAACAGACAAAGTGCATCCAATTAAGCCAACCCCTGCCTTGAGTAGGCAAAACGATCTTTCCTTTGAAAGGCAGGGCGATTAAAATGCGGAGAAATGACAATGATACGGAAAAAGTAATTTGGTGAAATGCACAGCAACTTCGACTTTTTCTAGTTTATGTAGATGGCCGGTGACGACCAACAAGCAAATTTACAAACTGCAAGCATACCGGTACCAATGCCTTGTACTGGGAGGAACGACTGGGGTGGAATCAGTGGTCGGTCTCCATGACGGGGTGATTTCTCATAGTCCTACTAAAATCGATGATGGAAGATATCTTCATTGTTATAGGATTCCTTGATTTCTTCAAACTTCCAGACGAAATAGAATTCGCTTCAAATGGAGAATCGACTACTGTAGTGACCGCGTATTACACGCGAAGACTCGCACGGTTGATTTGGCACCTTAAACAGAATAATCTATTGTTTCTCTAGCGTGCAAAGAAACAAGAGCTACCCGATCATAATTCAAATTTTCAGCCCAAAAATGGAAACAAGTCAGCGTAAGCTTAGTGAATTTCGGATCTTGTTCAACAAAAGTGGCCGCATGCGGTCGGAGTTCGTCAAACTTGTAATCGTAGCTGCGAAAATGTGTGGCTTAAAAGCCCCACTTCGATACCATCGAGCTATTGGAATGGCTTCCAGGTGTTGGTTAATGCGCATGGAGGTCGTTGGCTCTTCACTGTTGATTCTGTCGTCATATTTGCTGCAGTTTAGCCGGTTACTGGTGCCGTGATCACGACAGCTAGCTCAACGCTCGCAGCCATGTAGGCAATAACCTCCGAGAAAACATCATACACACAGGCATATCAGGAGGTTTGATCCTAGAGCAGCAAGATCAGCGGGTGACTTTCAAGTCCAGCTTGGTGAGCTTTCACAAACTGCAACTGTCGGTGACTGTTCTACAACGGTACCATCTGGTTAGCTGATCTTGCCCACCTTCGAATCCGAAGACAGCACGACTCGCGTGCCACGAGTGCCAAATGTCATTAGACAAGTGAGTATTTGGAAGCAGAGTGGCCGCACAATCATCAGCAATGCACTTGTATTTTACCTAGTGCAACTTCACTTAGGTTCTGGTATACTCTTTTACTTTTCCCATACAAATCTATTGATATCAAACTCTGTCATGGAAAAGTTGTAGAGCCCTCAAATTAGTAACAATACCAGACGAACACCAAGATGTGGTGATATGCTCAGATTCTTTTGTTGAATCTCTCGCTAGTCGCGCGCAACGTTATGAGACTAAAACTCCGCTGCCATCCCGAGCGTGCGACTGCCAGTCACTTTGCATTTCGCCCTCAACAGCTCAAGTCTACTCCGCCACTTCGACCACGATGAACCTTCGCGATTTCTTCGTTGTATTAATAGCTGCAGCTTCGCTCGCTTTCGCCCAAGCGGATGTGATCCCGCACGACACGGTGGTGCCTTTCGCCCAGCCCACACCCACGACGACGGACCAAACGGCGGGCATTAAGTTCAAGCCGCAGATTCACATCTCCAACGGTTGTCACCCGTACCCTGCAGTGGATGAGGCTGGAAACACCAGTGGCGGACTCAAGCCTACGGGTTCGTCTAGTGCTGGATGCAAGGGCTCCGGATACGGCAGCCAAATTTACGGCCGTATCACCACGTACGAGGGTGTGTATGCCATCATGTACTCGTGGTACTTCCCCAAGGACTCCCCGTCACAGGACTGGGTCACCGCCACGACTGGGAGCACGTGGTCGTGTGGGTCGATGACATTACTCTCAGCAGCCCGTCGATCGTTGCTGTATCGCCGTCTGCGCACAGCGGCTACAATATTTACTACCCGCCCGAGTCCGACACGATCGACGGTTACAGCGCCAAGGTGGACTACTCGTCGAGTTGGGTGGTGGTCAACCACGCGCTGGACAGTACAACGGATGCAGGTGAGACCCAGGACCTGGTCATGTGGGACCAGCTCACGGATGTTGCGCGTACGGCGCTGGAAAACACGGACTTCGGCGACGCCAATGTGCCCATGAAGGACGGTAACTTTTTGACCAAGCTGGGCAATGCCTACTACGCTTAGTGGAGTGAGTGAGTCGTAAATTTCAGTGTATCACCGTTTTTCTTCCAACTTTATACCAAACAAACCTTCGGATTTGCTGTCAGTCCAGGACTCCTGGACCAGGAGACAGCAAGCGATTCTTGTCAAGCGAACGAAATATGTCCTCGCAGTGCAAGGATGGGAGTCGCCTCAAATTTCCATATAACAACGATACTTGCCGCAAGCGGGTTGACTGATCGGGCATGATTTTTCTTATGTAGCGTATTGCGTGCAAGCGCCAAAAACTACTCTACGATAAGACTCACCTAGCGGCCCGTTCCTCGGTTCTTTTTTTCTTCTTGTACTGTTGAAGCTTATGCCTGCGGACGAAGGCGAGGCGTAATGCGTGCATGATATGAGAGCATTCAATAACGATGTTAGAGTGAGTAGAACGATGGGGCAAGTAGATGTAGAAAAGCTGAACTTACTGAGAGAGCAGTCGTAGCCAAAGTAGAAAGGCAGGTGCGAATTCGATGTGCGTCCCAAGTGTTCACATCGTTCGGGTCAGCTCCGTATGTGGAGTCGCGGGTCACGCCATTCACCCGAGTAATTGGAGCTAAATCGTGCAGTGTCAAGCATTGGCCATTGCCGTTGCACTCGACATCCGAGCCGCCGCAGCTCACACTGGAGCTTGGTATGCAACTGCTTCAAGTACATGTACCGCCCGGCGCTATCCAGTGAACTTGGAGCTCCAAAATACGATAACCCGTCATACCGAATCAAGTAGTGGCATATACTACGAAGATATATAGTGCAAAATAAACTCAAGAATTAATACACCTGTTAGTTTCGTTATAATAAACCCAACGCATAGTCAGGTTACCAGCTGTATCTCATCCTCCGCATAATCGCGGCACCAAGCAGCCCGCTTCAACCACAACCGACTGCCACGTACTTGGAATAGCCCAAAGTCTCCATCCATTCTGCAATAGCCCAACAATATCTCAAACGCGTACAAATCCTCCATCATGCCCGTCAAGTTCCTGAACCAGGGAGCCACGATCAACGAGTTCGTTGTGGGTGGCCGCAACCTCGTGTTGGGCTTCCCACACCAGAGCTGTACGTGCAGCACTGCGGACCGCACTTTGGTGAGACCGTGGGGCGTGTCGCCAACCGCGTGTCGGGCGCCAAAGTGGAACTCAACAACAAATCGTACGACCTCATTGCCAACGACGGCGTCAACTCGCTGCATGGTGGCAACACTTGGGGTCTCAAGGACTTCGAAGGGCCAATACCCGTCAAGAACCACGAAGGCAAAGACGCCGTGCAGTACAAACTCATCAGTCCCGACGGAGACTCAGGCTTCCCGGTACCATTGAGTTCACAGTCACGTACACGCAGACCACGAGCCAGACGCCGAACGGAAAGGAGCTCGTGCAGCTCAAGGCCGAGTACGAGGCACAGCTCATGGGTCCCGACGACGTCCAGGAGACAGCCATCAACATCACCAACCACAGCTACTTCAACCTGTCGGATCGTGAGACCATCGACGGTACTCAGGTGACGCTCGCCTCGGACCAGTTCTTGGTCCCGGACGAGGGCAACATCCCCACGGGAGTCATCGAGACCTTCCCGGGTATCAAAGCTCACGAGAAGTTCACGCTCGGTGTAAAGGAACCGAACGTGGACCACTGCTTTCTAATGAACCACGACTCCAAGAGCATCCCGCTCGACACGCGCAGTCTGCCGCTGCAGTTGCTGGTCACGGCCGAGCACCCGGACACCAAGATCCACCTCGAGGTGCTCAGCACGGAGCCGGCCTTCCAGTTCTACACAGGCTTCTGGAACGACGTCCCGGCCGTTGCGGGTCAGCCTGCTCGCGGCACACGCTCGGGGTTCGCAGTGGAGCCTGGCCGCTACGTGAACGTTATCAACACGCCCGAGTGGCGCAACCAGATGCTGCTCCCCAAGGGCGAGAAGTTCGGCAGCCGCATCGTGTACCGTGCCTGGGCCGCCTAAGTGGGGTACATGTAACCGATTGAGGGGAGGTGGTCCTGAAAAATGAAGATCATTATGAACCTCGTTCGTGTTCCTCTGGCATGACGCAAAGGCCCTGCTCACAGCCGAGTAGTACGCATATGAGTGAGTAAATTCAAGTTTTGTGTGATCTGAGCAAGAACGTTTGGTGTGAGGCGATCAGTTGCGTCGTCCGACCTGACTCGCCCGTGGATACTATGGATGTCATTCTGGAGTTGCCGGCCTAAAACGAAAGCTGCCGGTCGATGGCGGAAACTGCTTCGCCCACTTTGCGACGGACTTGACCACATCGTGCTGCAAACGATCCTGTTTGTTCTCCTGTCACTCGTTTAGGGTACTGCACCCGGTGCAATTTGCACTGCAAACCAGTTTTCAGCTGACCAAGAACACGGTTAGGTCCAGCTCGTTCATGTTGCTTGAGTGACAGGGAAAGGTAACGAACGGGCTCACCACGTTAGTCAGTCAATCGTTCCCCAATTTGCCAACTCCCAACGACCAACCAAGACCCAACGCCAAAGATATGAACCTCCGGAGTCTCTTCATTTTCGCTGCTGTCGGCCTCTCGACCATCTACGGCGCTGTGATCGACCATGACACGGTTGTGCTGTTCGCGCAACCTACACCGACCTCCATCTCTCAGATCGCTGCGGTAAACTTCAAACAACACCTTCACATCACAAACGGCTGCCATCCGTACCCCGCTGTTGATGCATGGTAACACCAGTGGCGGTCTCAAACCGACAGGGTCGTCCAGTGCTGGTTGCAAAGGCTCGGGCTACGGCAGCCAGATCGACGGACGATCGACTTGGTACAACGGCGTCTGGGCCATCATGTACTCTTGGTGCTTCCCAAAGACTCGCCGGCTTCCGGTTTCGGTCACCGCCGCTTATCATTGTGTGGCTAAACAACCCAGCTGTAGTGGATGCCAGGGATTACACCTTGAGCTACCCCAGCATGTGATCACAGACATGATCACAGCTGACCCAGATGTGTCTGACTGTCGCCAGCATCAGGCAATGGGTCACATATTTCAATCCGGTCTGGCTTTCAGTGCCTGACCCGGTCTACATGAGGAACTTAGTATGTCAAGCTACATGTTGCCTTTTAGACTCTGTCCACTACATTCCGGCTCTTACTTCTCTAGCCACCATGGGGACGCCTTTGGATATGGCTGATAGAAGTAGACCAGAGCGAAGGGCTGGTTACCATCAGACCTGGACCTCACTTCTCAATCTATCATCTAGCTATCAACCAATACACTCGGCCTAGTTCCGTGCAGGGTGGCTCCTGCATCGTCGTGTGTTTACAAATTGGTGCTACAACCCGGGAAACACTACAAAGAATTCTTTAGTAGAAGAATTGCCACTCTTTGGTGCAAGTCCAACTCTCTGTGCCAAGAGGACAATTACAACTAGAAGACAACTATTCAACTCTGAGCCCCACTAATCAGGATGCCAACTCCATCTGGTTCGACCCCTTGTTTACGCCTATCTTGCCGCCTGAGATCAAGAGCATCTCCCACGAGGCGCTGACGCTGTGGAAGAAGGAGCGCCGCGAATATGAGGCCAAGCTGCGTACACGTTGCCGCGTGAGTGGTGAAGTGTACGAGGCTGTGGTCCTGCCGATCACCGAGTCATTCGATCCCGACCTTCTGGACACGTTCTGTGAACTCCGGCTCAACATGGCGTCGGTGGACGTGACCGAAGGCATGTTGATTGCAGAGATCGGCAACATCATATCGAACGTGAAGAACGACACGCTGCCCGACATCAAGGCTCTCTTCAAAAGCCAACTTCGGATGAACTTGACGGAGAGTGACGTTGACGCACGCGTGCTTGACTACTTCAACCATTTCGGCATCATCATGCGCGAGAATGGTCTGATGAACTGCTTCGAGGGCAACGACGGGATCAAAGAGAAGTGCAAGCGCCTAGCCGCCTCTCTCCATCCCGCATCTATGAAGTCTAAGGTGAAACAGTGTCTACGTTACACCCACAAGCCGGCTGCATCCAATCCGAGGTTGTTGTTTGAGCTGATCGTCGACAAGGCAAAAGAACATGAGCGCCAGTTCCAACGGAACAAGAAGCGCGACACGTATGGGCGTCACCAGGTCACTCACAAGACATCGAAGCCCAAGGACAAGAAGCGGACAAGGAACAACAAGCGAGTGGTGACCACTGAGGCTGAACGAAAGCCAAACCCTCCTACTCCGATGTCAAAAACTGATCGCATGCTGCCGTCGTCCTCGAGTAAGTCGTCACCGCCTTCGGGGAAGCCACCGCCAAGTCCGTGCCCCAAGTGCAAGGAAATGCATTGGCTTCGTGATTGCACCAAAGCGACGGATAAGGAGAAAGCTGAGCTGCGAGTACGCATGCGGGAGGCATACTCAGCGAAAAGGGCCCGCGTTAAACGACTTGGCGAGCTGCTACCTGACACCGATCGCATCGTGACCCTGAATGTCGTCCTGGAGCTCCCATACTGTGCTGACAGTGGTTCGGATCACACTGTGATCGGACGCTCTCACTGGGAAAAGCTTCAGACTCTGGACCACAGCGTCCGACCCGAAAGACTCGACATCCCTGTGCGGAATCAGACCTTTGGTTCTGTGCACGTAACTGCCGACAAGAAGGCCAAACTCCATCTGATGATCCACACTGCTGTGGGACCTGTTGAACCGATGAGAGCTGTGGATGTGTTGATCGTTGACGTGGATGATAAAGAGTTTATTATCGGGAATGACTTACTTACGACGCTCGGAATTGACGTGGACCATCAACTCGAGCAACTCGCCGATCGCGGTAACGAAAAAACGTGCGGTGACCCGATCGAACTCGAAGCCGATGACTCACCAGTATCGAATACATCGGAACCAAGTGATGATGACATTTTTGCTGCGGTAGAACGTTTAATTTCTCGTGCTGTGGAGAATGGGTTCCCCGACGACAAGGTCGAACAGCTTCGCACCATCGCCCATGCCTATGATGTGTGGAGACTGGAATTACGAGCAGACCCGCCAGCAAACGTTCCCCCACTCGAAGTGCGTCTGCAGGATGGGGCTCGCCCAACCAAGTGACTGGTCTATGAGAATCCCGACAGTCGTTGGTCGAGCCCCGTCCTCCCAGTCAAGAAGTCAGCGGACTTGATGGACCTTCGACAAACAACGGACTAACGTGCGCTCAACGAACGGACCGAAGTTATGGCTGCGGTGATGCCGATTTTATCGCTAGTCATGGAACATGCACGTGGAATGAATCATTTTGGACTTTTCGATTTTCTCAAGGGTTTCTGGCAATTGCCGCTTGCTGATCTTTGTCAGGAATTCCTTTCGTACATGACGGACGAAAAGATTTTTACTCCCCGTTGTGTACCTCAAGGGTGCAGTGATGCTGCTATCTATTTCCAGAAAACAATGGAGGCATGCTTTGCTAGCCTTCTCTATGAGCACCTCCTTATTTGGATATACGATTTGCTCCTGTACGCGAACGATATCGACACTTACCTCACCAAGCTGGCCGAACTTTTCTCGCTGCTCAACGAGTTCGGGCTCAAACTGAGTGCGAAGAAATCCAGCTTGTACCAAACTTAAGTCAACTGGTGCGGACGAGTAATCGATGGTCAAGGCGTCCGACACGACCCAGAGCGCATCAATACGCTGAGGTCAATGCCGTACCCCGTACAGCAGGAGAACTGCAACAATTCGTGTGGGCAATCAATTGGATGCGAGAAACTATCGTCGATTTTGCCCGTCACGTCGCTCCTTTACAGAAGAAACTTGACGCCGCTCTGGCCAGCACCAAGCGTACAAGGCGAGCTGCAGCAGGGATTGACATCGAACTCGATCAAGAAGAGCGTGTAGCTTTCGACTACGTCAAGGAAATGATTGCCTCGTCAGCCACCCTTGCTTTCCCTGACGACCAGGCCACTACCTGTTTGTTCACTGATGCATCGGACGTGGGCTGGGCTCTCATCGTGACTCAAGTAACGGATTTCGATTCGAAGAAGCCCGCCTCCGAGCAACAACACCGTCTTCTCAACTGCATGAGTGGGACTTTCTCAGGCAGCCAACTCAATTGGACTGTCATTGAGAACGAGGCTTTCCCAATTGTCATGGCGTGTGATAAACTGGACTATCTACTTCTACGACCTCGGTCATTCCGAATGTACTGCGACCATCGCTATTTGATCCATGTCTTCGCACCTCACGAAAGTGTGAAGAAGAATGTGCGGGGAAGCTATTACGATGGGCCATGAAATTGATGAACTATCGTTATGTGATCGAACACGTCCCAGGACCGGACAACGTCTGGGCGGACATGATTTCCCGCTGGGCAGGAAATCACACTTCTTCCGTGTTCTCTCACCGATTAAAGACCTTCCGCAGTCAACTTACACCAGCATCGCCGACCGTGGCAGCATTGCGGCCTCTCGATGACAATCATTTCGTATGGCCCACGCTCAATGAGCTATCAGACCTGCAGTCACGCCACCAGCCACCGGTCAACACTGACCGAACTGATGACGGCCTACTTTTACTTAACCAGCGGATCTGGATACCCGCAGAAGCTACGGATTTGATCCAGCGATTGTGCATCGTGGCACATTGTGATGCCCAAGGCCACCGTGGTCAGCACGCAATGGTCGCCCACCTTCAACGATTTTTCTTTATTCAACACATCTCGGCCATCGTGTCAAACTTCGTCAAAGGATGGTTGCTGTGTCTGCATTCTCGAGGGGGAAATTATCCTCAGACCGTGGAGTGAAGTAATCGAGTGCAGCACACGCAATGGTGTTTTGCATTTTGACTACCTGTACATGGGCGACAGCTACGGCAAGAGCAAGTACCTTCTCGTCTTTAAGGATCACGTCAGTCACTACTGCGAGCTGGTTGTCACCGATACAGCCGACAGTACCGTGGTGGTCGAAGCTCTACTCGCCTGGCACTCACGTTTCGGGATCCCGTCGGTATGGGTCTCTGATAACGGCACTCACTTTAAGAACGAAGTAGTCGCCGAGCTGAGTCGCCGCCTACGCACACAACAAACGTTCACGCCTGCGTACAGCTCGTGGGTGAACAGATCAATCGAGAGAGTGAACCGTGATATTCTACAAGTGATGAGAGCAATGATTCTATCCTACAAGATCAGCTACAAGGATTGGGTATATCTGGTGCCGATCGTACAGTCTAACTTGAACCACACGGCTGTGCCCTCGTTGGGAAACCGAGCACCAGTGGAGCTATTTACTGGTTTGCAGTGCCCCACGCCTCTTCGCGAATTCTATTTGCCTGGCAGCAACGAGCTACAGCAGGTTCCACCGAGCCAGCAGATCGACAACTACTTGTCCGACCTCCGAAGCAGCTTGCACGGTATGCACTGCGTGGTCGAGGACCTACGCCTCAAGCAGCGACTGCTGAACAAGAAACGAGAACGATGCGAGAATCTCGTGAATTTCACTGTGGGCGATTTCGTCTTACGTTCTCTAGTCGACGAGAAACAAGGAAACAAGCTTCAGGTGACCTGGATCGGTCCCTATCTAGTGATTCGTTCTGACTCTCATTCTTTTCGAGTACAACATTTGGTGACTGAAGATGAACAGGATGTGCACGCCTCCAGGCTCAAGTTCTACGCGGACAGCAGCCTGAATACGACGAACGAGCTCCTAGAGCATGTGGCTTCGCAGGGTATCATACTCGCAGTCGACGAACTCAAAAACCATCGATGGAACTCGGACATCAGTGACTACGAAATCCTGGTGGGGTGGAAGGGTCTACAGTCGATTGAAGACTCGTACGAACCCGTTCAAGCCCTGGCCAAGGAAATTCGGGTGCTGGTGAAAAACTACGTGGAACTCGCAGACGACCAGCAGCTCCGTGGTCACTGGCAGAACATCAGTTGGATGGAGAACAGTACCCCACAACCGCGAGTGCCTGCTGAATCCACACCTACACCTCCTGTTCCAGAGCAGCGTGAGCCCCGGGGCCACCAGCGCAGCAGGAAACGACGACGTCGTGCACCAGGAGAACACCCCAGCGATGCATCTCTGTGCGACGCCACGACTGATCGTGTCACTTCCACACGAACAGCTTCCAGTGCGACGAGCACAGGATGAGGTTAGCCAGCAGAAAACGAGTACCGAAGGTCATGATCTTCTGCTGCCTCTAGGTCGACGTAGACTACAGCCGCCGCGATTCAAGGAACAATGGGCCAAGTGCCTACTGTTTCGTCTCCGCGTGCCCGCCGTCAGCATCAATCTCAACGGTCCAGCCAAAAGCGCCGCAAGAACCACGTCCAGTGTGATTAAGTCAAGTCCCCTATCTCCGGTCACGGCCTGCTTGCTCCCGTGAACACCTGGTATTAGTCGGTGACCGAGCGCTGCTACGATCCATATGCCAAACTGCACCAGCACAAGTCCACCTCCAGCACCATCCTATCAAGTTAGCTGTGATTGGAGTAATGACTCTGTGAGACGTGGAAGTGATGCAGTGGTGGTGAAACCAAGCGAGGGCGCTGAAGTGGATGCCAGGGATTACACCTTGGGGTCACCACCCCTACGGACGAGCTACCCCAGCATGTGATCACAGACATGATCACAGCTGACCCAGATGTGTCTGACTGTCGCCAGCATCAGGCAATGGGTCACATATTTCAATCCGGTCTGGCTTTCAGTGCCTGACCCGGTCTACATGAGGAACTTAGTATGTCAAGCTACATGTTGCCTTTTAGACTCTGTCCACTACATTCCGGCTCTTACTTCTCTAGCCACCATGGGGACGCCTTTGGATATGGCTGATAGAAGTAGACCAGAGCGAAGGGCTGGTTACCATCAGACCTGGACCTCACTTCTCAATCTATCATCTAGCTATCAACCAATACACTCGGCCTAGTTCCGTGCAGGGTGGCTCCTGCATCGTCGTGTGTTTACAAGTTGGTGCTACAACCCGGGAAACACTACACCAGCCGTGTCCAGTCCGGAAATCGTCGCTGTCTCTACGTCGGCCCACAGCGGCCACATCTTTTACTACCCACCCGACTCGGAATATCTAGACAACAACAGAGCCAAGATCGACTACTACAGCTTGCTACTCATCAACCACGCGTTCCGCATGACATCGCACACCGGCGAGACGCAGGACCTCATCATGTGGGACCAGCTAACGGATGCCGCTCGGACGGCGCTAGAAGACACAGACTTTGAAGATGCCAACGTGCCGTTCAAGGACACCAACTTCGAGACTAAGCTCGCAAACAGTAACCTCACTGCCGATTTGCGTGCAAACATTCTACCGATGGCCTCGCTTCAACTTGAAACTCATGTTCGTAGCTATTTATTATAACAAAACACATTTTGCTCGTGAAATTCACTGCGGAAGCTTCAACTTGATAACGTTACGATGACGCTAAGCGGTGCCTATCCACTTCAGCCACAAATTGCTGTATCAAGCCCAAAGATCGCCGACACACAGCCGCCAACACCTTTTACTCCAGCGGAAAATGCCAAGTATTGACTACCCCTCGAGCTACGTCGTATTCGCTTTCTGCCACCTCGACCGCTGTAAGTCGTGGCCTCTGGCCATGTGGGACCAGCTTTCACGGCGCGTACGGCGTTGGCGATCTCGGATTTCGGCAGCGCAAATGTACCTTTCAAGGATTGGGGTTATCAAGCAGCGAATTCTATCGCATCAACCATTTCATCCTCTTCACCCCACACCGCCTATAGCTCACGGCCACTAGCGCTGGTCTGAAACAAGAGTAAGCAAGTTGCAACGACTCATCAGTGCGTTCGGACAACAAGGTGACAAAGCGCTGTGGCTCTTCTCAGGACTTGCACTGCAAGTTGCAGACCACAGACAAGTTCTTTAGTCGCGAGCTAGTACGTCTGCCATTTTCGAACTCGCTATGTTAGCCACAGCCAAACTCCATGGCAGCAACGACCATGAACCCCTGCTGCCTTGCCTTCGGCGGACTTGCGTCTCTCGCTGGGGTTGAAGGCGCAGTCATCCCCACGACACTGTCGTGCCCTTCGCACAGCCCACTCCGACGACGACGCTGCAACCTGTTGCTATCGGTATCAAGTTCAAGCCCCAAATCTACATCAACAACGGTTGCCACCCGTACCCGGCCGTGGATGAGCCTCAGGAACTTCCTGCATTCTATTTGGCCAGTCTGTACAGTGTTCACCAAGATGACAGACGTGAAGTGGCTAGCAAATCCCTAGTGAACACGAATCTCCTTAGCGTCGATAAATTGGGGATCCCACTGGGATTCCCAGACAACAGTAGTGAATCACTACTAATGATGCAGCGCAAACGATTTCATGCCAACAGGAGATAGGAATTGCGGGACCTGCATAAACATGAAAACGGATTCGTTAGTTGCAACGCAGTCGCCCAGGAGCTGTCGCTGTGACGGTGCCATCTTTATCATCCACGTCCGTTCTTGTGCTAGTCGAACTTCAACAGCGGCGGTCATACACCGATTCTTGTCCGCCACCTGCGCGACAGGCTATCATACTCGATCACAACTGTAGAGCGCTCTCGAAGCGGATACTCGGCCAAAAGCCCAGGTCATTCTTACATTTACCACGCCTGCAGCAGTATCCCCGCCATTGTGCAATCGCCATGAATCTCCGTGTCATCGCCACTACTGCTCTCGCCACACTCGCCGGCGCCCAAGCTACTGTCATTGACCACGACCAAGTCGTTCCTTTTGCACAACCGACGCCCAACACCACCGTCCAGTCGGCCGCCATCAAGTTCAAGCCGCAGATCTACATCAACAATGGATGTCATCCGTATCCCGCTGTTGACGAAGACGGCAACACTAGCAGCGGCTTGAAACCCACGGGGTCTCAAAATGCTGGGTGCAAGGGCTCTGGATATGGCAGTCAGATCTATGGCCGCGCTGTCGAGTACGAAGGCGCATACGCGTTCATGTACTCCTGGTACATGCCCAAGGACGAAACGCTGGATGGTGTGGGTCACCGTCACGACTGGGAGAATGCTGGACGACATCACTCTCGATGACCCCAACGTTGTGGCGCTGTCGGCTTCTTACCACAGCACCTACCTGTACTATTACCCTCCGGAATCAGACTACCTGGATGGCAACAGCGCCAAGATTGACTACTCAACGAGTTGGGTGATCCTGGATCATTCTTTGTCCGCCACCTCGACATCGGGTGAGACGCAGGATTCGATCATGTGGGACCAGTTGGCTAACGCGGCACGAACTGCTCTGGAGGGCACGGACTTCGGTAGTGCAAACGTGCCGTTCAAGGAAGGGAACTTCGCGATGAAGGTTGCAAACGCATTTTATGATTAGCTTGATCAATAGCAAGCAGACATTTACTTTTTAAAAGTACACTCAAACCCGTTTTGTGTAAACGCCTATCCGTAGCTGATCTATTCAAAATGGCCAAGCCTTTTCAAGCTTTGAGGTGAACCAGAAGTCCGTCATCGGCATGAGTGCCTTGCCGAAATCCGTTGAGCTCAACGAATTTCGGGCGGCGTCATTTAGTTGGTCCCACATTATCAGCGGTTGAAGATCACCACCCTTTGTTGTGAGACTTAGCTCGTGATCTAGCGGCCAGACACTCTCGTAGTTGATCAGGACAGTTGTGCCTACTAGAGATCCCACCGGGATGGAAGTAGTCTTCGCATAGCCATCGTGAGAGGAAACCGAGACACCCAGTATGTTTGGCTCAGCAACGTCAGGATTATCGATCCAAATGACAGCGTGCTCCCAGTCATGGCGATGTCCCAGACTGGTGGATGCCATGTCCTTCGGGAAGTACCATGCGTACATGATAGCCCAAACATCACTGTGCCATCCAGAGCGTCCGTAGATCTGCGAGCCGTAGCCGGAACCCTTGCACTTGCTGCTAGGAGCTCCACTGGTCTTGAGACCGCCACCAGTGTCACCTGCTTCATTCACAGCAGGGTACGAGTGACATCCGTTCGAGATGTGGAGTTGAGGCTTGAATTTGACGCCGGCCTTCTCAGATATCGTGACAGGTACTGGCTCGGCGAAAGGAATCACTTGGTCGTGGTTGATGACACCCGCCTCAGTCTGGGCTACAAATGCTGTGGTGAGCACGGTGGCCAGGAAACCGGTTGCCTTCATCCCGTCGCAGAAGTTGTTAGTCTAAAGAGTGCCGCAGCAAGCCTGCTGCGTTGTGCGTGCGCTCGGTGAGGAGAATCTGAAAGTACAGTTCGAAGGAAGGAAAGCTTGGCAAAGCCTTGAAGAAGTTTTTGTGTATTCGGGCCGTGTGTATGTTTGTCAACGTGAAATTTCTGTACATCGAATATGTCAAAGGATAGCGTTTGAGATGTGCTTTGACCCACTACACTCGGTACATGCACTGTGCATGTATCTTTCTCCACGAAAGGTAGCAGCACGAACCAGACCCGTCCACACTGGCAACCAAAAACATGTATGTATTAATATTTTAATATTAAAATTTATGCATATTTAATAATACATGAACATAATAGCAGAAACCACCCGTATCCAGCGATCGATCAATATCACGTGTATGGTCTACAGCAGCGTCACGCAATACGTGGAAAAATTTGTGCATACACAGGTCAACCTTGTAGATGTAATGGTCTCACGATGACTTCGATCAGCGAACCTCGATCTGCATAGCTTTCCCGCGATCAATGATCACGGGAAAACTATGCAGATCAAGGGTACGGAGATCGACACTGGCAAAGAGAGTGACTATTGCCACAATATGGAATGACTTGGTTTTGTACACCCAGGTTTTTTTTAATGGCACTCGTTACGTAGACCAACTATATGGACATAAAACCAACTATCCTGCAACTTAAGCACCTCTTACAGCAACAGTACCCCGACCCCTAAACCTCCCCTCGTGGCAAATGTCGAGGTTTAGCACACCGCGCAAAGGCTTCGCTTCGCACGTCGATGCTAAACCTCTCTGACCAAGCCCGTTCGTTTGACCCTAGTCTTGCAGCGCTGCGCGCTGCGCTTGATCTCGCCGGCTGAACTTCAGCCGGCTTCAGCCTGAAGCCGGCGACTTTGGTTGCTTTTCAGGTACTAGGGTTATTCGCCTGGCTTTAACGAGATAGTTGGTCTACGTATGCACTTTCTTTTAATTGGCGAATGTCGCTTGAGTCCATACGTCACTGATTGTGACTACGGTCACACAAAATATTTGTGTATCTTGTGGATGGTGGTGTTCCGAATGTTGTTGGGCGAAGAAGCTCCTATCCTCGTTAAACGAGTCGCTTTGGCCCACGAAGGTGAGCGAGTAGGTAAGATGTAGATTTGGAAGGGCGTCAAGGTTACGATTCTATGGACATGCTGCGCAAGCTATACTTGCGCATTCACCATTACCTGCTCGGGTTGTACCCGGTGTGAACGGGAAGTTGTACATGGTGCTGCTAGGCTTCTCGGATGTGTTTGCAAACGCGTTTTCTTTGGCAAAGACAACAAGATGCAAATGCACCTGAAGCAAGAGCTGGTGGAATACTCGCGCTCCGATAAGGATGCCTTCAACGAGATGCTCAAGGAGAGGCTTCGCTTTCAACATTACTTATTTATCATCGGTAGCCTACCGCGTGTGCCCCTACCGCCGGTAGGGGCAAAACGAAAATTTAAAAATTCAATGAGGCGCGAACTATATTTAAAAAAGAATCTTAGTCAACTGTCCTCCCAGTCTACTTATTAGTCCCACCCCATGGGGTGGGAATAAATGCCTCGTCGGGGAATAAACCACCGGCCAATCAGCATCGCTTCTTTTATTCCGAGACCCAGAGAAACCAGGGCCTAAGAGAACTCATAGTTCATACCCTAGAATCATTGACTTGTGTAGTTTTGTGCGAATAATGGTACGTCGAAAGACGTAAATGAAAATAATACTAGGAAATGTATTGGGATCTACTTTCTATAGTGAATTCTATATCCTCAGGCAGGTGTGAACTATGAGATATCTGCGAACTACGGTAAGTACTATAGTTATTATTTCATTACTTATTTTTCCGAGCCCTGACTTCAATGGAGTACTAAGCTTAGTACATTTTTCCTCATGCATCAAAAACCAAAAGCACACTAATAAATCAACCTGCCAGCCTAACCATCGGAATCTTTTGTGTGGCAACCTGAAGCTGTCCAGTTCATCAACTCATAAAACAGTACCGTAAATCACGGCAATCATGTAAGACCGTAAAAAGTAGAAACCAGTTTGAGCAACGCCAACGGTGATCCTAAACTCCATCCCAATTCTATATTGACCCAACCACAATAAATTAACACATGCATGAAATTGGACGAAAAACACATGCAAACCAGCCACTTTGTTATTGTACCGGTATGGCGTGTTTGCTCGCTCCTATTTTCGCTGCCAAATATAGCCGTCGATTTAGCTGGCGGAAAATGTATTACAAAACACAAGTTCTCTGGATTTTAATCCAGAGTTTCTCCCTTGAATGATCGCCGTGATTTACGGTACGACTATTATAATAAGGGCAACGTTCCCGTCCCGGTTTCAATGGACAGGTATTCATCAGGTATTCGCTCCAGGTATCATCCAGGTATAAATTAAACTGTATATTACCACATCTCGTATTTTTCTTTCGGCTGTCAGCCACTCATCCAGTCAAAAGCACGCGACGCGGCAGTTGATCCGGCACTTCTCCGCGGAGCCGCAGCGAGCCGCCATGGCGCGCACGCACAAGACGGCGCAGATTAAGGCCCAGATGGCAGAGGAAGCGCGCAGAGAGGAAGAAGCTCGTGCGCAGGAGGCGACACGCGTAGCGAGCGTCGCAGAAGCACGCACACGGTCTGAGAGAGCCGCCGCGTTGGAGAATGCCCGTCGACTTCGCCACAAAGAAGATGGCGATGCAGAGGAGGAGAAGAAGGATACAGAGGGCGGCATTGAAGAAGAGGCGGTGGGGAAGGAGGCGGAAGGTCCTGCGGCTGCCGCGGTCGAAGACTCAGAGGGTGCGGAGGAGAAACAAGCTGCAGAAGTGCGTCGGGGCCGCTGCAAAGCAGCGCAAAGGGAAGAAACACTCGGCCGAGCATGTGGAAGAGGATGAGCTAGTGTCGGTCCCGCCGTTCCTGCGTGATCACAAGTCGTGGCCCGAGTTCGAGCAGTCGTCGCAGCAGTATATGAAGGACACCTGGCAGATACTCGTGGTGAAGGAGGTGATAAGCGTCGATCGACGCAATGCCGCGCTCAAGTCACAGGTTCAGTACCAAGGCGTTCCTGAAGAGGATATTCCCCTTGTACCGGCGGCACTAGTCCATATCAACGCAAGTATATCTGCACACATGGTTGGCCTGTACGTGAGCGATCTTCGGGCCAGCGCACCTCGCACCACGTACGACGTACCGAGTGCCCATTCCAGATGCTGGCACAGTTGATCCATAGCGACGACGGCAACTGACGTTTTACCTTCGTGCTTGTTGTGAATAGGTGCGCAATTGTCGGACGATGACGCGGTTGCTGAACTACTCGTGAACTTCAATTTGGAATCACCGATGAACGTGACGTCGGTGCACCAAAGTTCTCGTGGAGACACAGGAGTGATTTCATTTACATCGGGCTGCATGCGAGCGATGCTGGAGAGTTTCCGAGGTGCTTCAAATGGACTGCACACATAAGACGAACAAGTAAGTGGATACAGCAGATCGCGAAGTTGATGTCGTGCAGTTTTGTTTCAGGTATAATCCAGGTATTGACCAGTTATTTGTTCACGTGCACTTATAGATAAAACTACCAACTTCTCACAATGGTTGCAATGGACCATTTTGGACACGGTCAACCTGTGCATTACTCTCTCCTTGAGACGAACGCTCATTGGCATATGGCCAAGGGCTTAGAGCCTTATAAGCGAGCAAACGAACATTGGCGATTCGTGCGGATTGTCATTGTTGACAAGGATATGCGTGAAGTGGAGGTTATACGACAGAAGCTGCCGGAGGCCCGTGTGCTCTATTGCCACTTCCACTTAAGTGGCTGCACGAAATGATTCGGATGTCGAGCAAGTATGGCGCGTACCCAGACGATGTGCTGACCCAGATGCGGCATACTATCACGAACATGACCTACGCCAGGACGCAGGAGGCTACGAGGTGCATCGTGCCGAATTTGAGAGTCTGTCATGTGGTGAAGATCGGATGGAGCTATGGGAGTACTTCAAGAAAAACTGGGATGAGTGTCGCGATATGTGGGTGATGGCTTATCGCACTGACTTGCCTCACTTTAACAACCACACCAATAACCGCGTGGAGAGTCTCTTCAGCAAGGTCAAGCAACACTTGAAGGGCCACTTGAGCATGCGTGAGAGTTTGAAAGCGTTGATGGCGTTGCAGCGGCGGAAGGAAGAAGAATATTACGCTAAAGTGGAGATGCCCGGAACATTGCGTGACACTTCTTACTCGGAGGAAATGAACGTCGTGCTCGGTATGACGATACGGTGGGTAGCCGCCGCTATCAAGACGCAGTACGATGTGGCGGTCAACGAGGACATTACCAAGAGCTACATGTTTGTATACAAGGGTGCATCGGTCATCGTCCGCAGAGAAGACCACGAGTATATGCTTCAGAAGGAGGGGTGGGAGTGCGATTGCGAATTTTCACAGACGATGAAGCTTCCGTGTCGACATGCGATGGCGTTCAAGAAGGCGAATGGCAGTCCGTTCGTCATACCGTTTGCTGCTATCGGGTCCAGGTATGTCCATGTATTGGCCATGTATTGTCCAAATATTGTCCAGGTGTTATATCGTCTACCCATGTTTCTGCCAGGTTTCTTACACGTTTTCACTGTGCGATGCATGCATGAGTAGATGGTACGGTCAAAGTCGTGTCGGTCCAGTCAATGACGGAAGCCGCGAAGCCATTTGTTGCCAAGGATTTCAAGAAGGAAAGAACTACGCAAACAGGCCCGTTGAGCGAACAAGAGAAGTACCGCCGCGCACTGCAAACCTTTGGCCGCATCAGCAGCGAGTTTGCCCGTTTTTCCGATGATGCGTTTGACACTGCGATGGCAAATTTCGATGCGTGGTGGCATAATCTGCGCCAGCGACGCGTTACGACTATCCTGACAGCACCAAGTCAGGTCGATGGTGATCAACCCAGTGGTACATCAGGATCGGAAGGAGAGGGCATTGGTGGTGCTGCTCCTGGCGGTGGTGGACCAGAAAGCGGTATGGTCAAAGTGAGGACGCGACAGACGACAGCGCGAGGCGCGGGAGCAAGTCCAAGGAAAATTCGGATGACGAACCCCCACACAGCAGACAGAAGTGCAGACAGAAAATTCTGCTGAAGCAGACACTATCACACCGGCGATCCGCCTTAACGGAAAGGTGGTGCCGGTTGGTCGCCCTAGACTTAATCGCAAAGAGCAGCGCACCAAGGCCAAAACGACCTCAAAGAATATAACCACGGCATGAAGTTGCGGGCCGTTCTGCGAGGTAATGACGTATGCAATGTCGTCGCTACGCTGAAGACGATAGATCCTGGTATGCGCGAAGTGGGCTCCTTCTTAGCGACCTTTCCGGTCATCGGAAAGGCCGTTGGTAAGGCACTGAAGTGGCGTGTCGACGCAGATTTTGAGTGTGAACGCGTCCGTTACCGCCGTCCGGAACCAAATATCGACCGCTCACTGGAGCAACTTCGTGAGTACCTCGCTGAACGTGAGGAGGAGGTTCACCTAGACAGCGATGGCGAAGTTGTGAGCAAAGGCTACGTTGTGGCCATTGAAAAGGTGGGTAACTTCACGCAAGTGCAGCTGGAGGCTATGAAGTGGTTGTGGAACCTTCAGACTACGTGTAGACGCGGTGCTCAGTGCTGCTCGTGGATTAATGGAGATGTGAAGAATAGCGTGGAGGACCGAGTGGGACCGAGTGTGGTTCTCTGCGAAATGCTGGACGCGTGGCCATAGCGAGTGCTGCCTGGATATGGGTTTGATCTATCTTATTCAGACCTTTATTGCTTCAGAGCTTCGACGTGGCTCAATGACGATGCGATATGCGCTTTTTCGGTGTTCCTTACGCGGCGCTACCAGAACAGCGCGGCAATGATTATTCCTTCCCCAAAGAACGGTGGCTCAGAGAAAACGACCAAAGCAGCAAAAATGGAGCCCTTGGTTGCTGCGACTACACTGGAGAAGATTCGGGGCGGCGTTGACACTCACCAGTTCGTGCTCTTACCAGTAAACTTTGATGGCGCTCACTGGGCTTGTTTGGTGCTCGACAAGGAGGCGAAGATGATCCAGCTCTACGACAGCATGAACTCCAAGAAGAAGAACAAGACACGTTTAAAGACCATGGCAAGAGAGATCGCTGCTGTAATGGAGAACACTTACGATGAGCTGAACGTGGAGGAACCCATCCAGAACGACGGAGACAATTGTGGGGTGTTTGTGTGCCTTCCTTCTGGAAATGCGTGTCGAGTGAAGCGCCCAGCGAGGTGTCCGACGCTGGAATCACCAAGATGCGTTGGTCGATGTTGCACGCCATTCTGACGAAGCGTCGCTAAGACTGAGAGAGATGAACTACTTTGACTGTTCTCGTTGAAGCTGCAACTTTCATGATACATGATCTTTACCTGGACAATACCTAGACTATACCTGTTCGCCATGAACGTAGACACTACCTGGAGGATGCCTGGACCGTGATCGCGCCAATCAAAACCCGTAGACCATGCCGACAGGGGGTGCCCCCGCCACTTTCACTTTTGCTCATGTAGCGCACACATGACTATTCCAGGTATTTGGAGATCTCGATACCTGTGTAATATTTGGACCGGTAATATATCGGAGCTGAACGCACCTTCTCATGCTCCAAACAGAGACCTGGAACAAGCCTGGACAGAAACCTGAACTTTACCTGTATCTGAGTAAACCTAACCATATGTAATCATTTGGGAAATCTGGACGCTAACGCCAGCCTTATGATAATACTAGATAAAGGACCGGCTAATCCACAACTCGGAAGAATTTTTGTGATTTTTACGTCATGCTAACTGGGTGTTGCGTTTGCAAACGTGTCAGTTTGTTTGTGATTCCAAGCAAATGCTAGTTGTGTCCTTCGAGATGAACTACAGGAGAACCGTCACACTCCACCAACGTGTTTTAATACCTAAATTCGTTGTGCACAAACAAACAACCTGCAAACAGGCTAGTTTTATGTGAACGCAAAGCACAACCAGCTCACATCACTATGTTATGTATCATGCTTGACAGCTTACCGATACACAGGGCTCGCAAAACCTAGACTGAGGCGAAAGTCCGCAAAAAATGCCCTAAGCTTTGGGCCAAATTTACCAGTGGGCAGAGAATATTGACACAAGAGGGGAGCGGATGTCATGAGCCCTCAAATCACACCCGAGCCTCACCGCCAAAAAACTAAGAACGGTGACAGAACCCTAAGCTGAGCGAGATGTGATCCTGTTTGGTCCTAGTTTTAAGCCTGCGTGCTACACACACGGATCCTATAGCCACAGGAGTTGTTATGGCTTGCCGAGCAAGTTGGCGTTCACCCTCCTGACATATGTAGTAGAAAAAGGACAGTAATCATTCACTGGGACCCGACTCTGTGTAATAAAATTGGTTATCCGTGTCGGACAAATGCCGGACCACTTAGCGATTTATACTATTTTTGTATGCCTGTCGATCCCTGGACAGATTTTGGACCACCCAGCTTTACTACTGCGTTTTGTATGCATCCTGCTTACACAACTACCGAGAGCGTGCAACCATGGGTCGCTTGATCCCCAGCCTCCTGCTGGTTCAGTCGCTGCGCGCACTGGGCAGTGGTTCACAGTGCCTTAGAACGTTGTGCTGCAGCTCGTTCTGCCTTTCGCTCCCGTCTTACGGCAGCCCGTTTCCACTTTTCGAGTGTCTTCTTCGACCTGTCTGTTTGGTGACTGACTTTGTCGTGCAGGTTCATCGCATCCCTGGAACGTTTTTCCTTCGGAGCAGACTCCTTGTTTGCTTTCTTTTGGGCTATTGATGCTGTTTTCGCTGAAGCCGCAGCAACCATCATCTCGTAGCTTAGCAGCTGACCTCCAGAGTAATTCTCGTCAACCCAGTCTCCCCGTTTCCGCTTTTGAGCTTGTGGTGCTACCGCCGTCCTCGAAAGCAGGTTCACGACATTGAGCGCGTCCACATTCAGATCCAGTTCCCGCATCACACGATTTTGTCGCTCAGTAACTTGCAGCAAATTGGAAAGAGGAGCCTTCTGGCTCAGAATAATGGAGAGATGTAGTAATTCATCGCGGCGCACGGTCGGTTTGTTACCGATAATCTTCTTCATCATGACATCCAAAGACAGCGGGTATATACCAGCATCTTTAAAACCCTTCTTAGCATTGTCAGCGCAGCAGGTCTCAATCAAAGGAGCGGACGGAATGCTAGCATTATCAAGTAGCTGGGGTCCCTCCGGTGGCAGCAAGCTCACGAACCACTTAAACCAATAGAGAAACAGCTTTCCGTTGATGTTGGAGCTATCGCCGCTGCGCAGCGCGTCGATTCTTCAGCCTTATCCATCCATTGATGCTTCCTTCTCACGCCCATGAAAATGTAAAGCGGCGGCATTATTTCACCCGCTGCATTCACACACGTCATAATGCTGACGTTTTCACGGTCGGCAGAGCGCTGAACGTTAGCTCGTAGCCCTTTGGGCAGATAACCCGCACACGGCCTCGCCCTTGATGGCAAATACCCGTCTCATCGCAGTCCCAGATGCGATTGGGCTTGTCCAATAGGTCCAGCTTCTCCATGACGCGCTGGAGGTTGTTGAAGTGATGCAAGACGACATCTGCTGTAGAAGCTGAAGCACGGTCAATATCCAAAAGCTGATCAGTGTGAGTTGGCAAGTCAGGGTGTTTGGCAAGCCACCGCTGGGTGAATTTGTCGTTCGGGAAGTCATCAGTCAATGGCCGCGTCCCCGTCGTCTCCGCCGCCACTAGGAACAAGCCGCACAGATCTTCAAACCCCACGCACATTCCATGCAGCGCGCGGTAGCGCACCATCTCAACGACGCCTCGGTCAGCGCCTTCAGTATGTAGACCAGCTGAGGCCCTCTGCGAGCTTCGAGCGGTACAAGTCCGTTGATGCGCTGGTGAAGAGGCCCACGAGAGACGCCGTAAGCCTTGGCGACCTTGCGCTCACTCAAACCTCCAGCGACAGCGGCAATAGCAGCCTCCCACGTCTCGATTGGGACCTTGGTCATTGGGGAAGCTTCTGCGAGCTGTTGTGGCGTCAAAATGGATCCGAAAAAGCACTGGGGGCTTGTTCGAAAGCTGGCTCTTTCGTCCGACTGTTTGCGTGATTTTCAGCGCCCAAACCCTATTATTTGTGATGATTCGCGACGATCGCTAGCGTGGTGCCTTGTCCTTATTGACTTGAATTTGTATGTGAGGCAGGTGGTCCGAAATATATCCGGCATGGATAGGCTGTTCAGTCAGCTAAAGCTGTCCTCCCAGTAATATATTGAGGATTATACTGGGAATCCTGAAGAATGAGAGATGGACAGCTCCAACGGTTTAATTCCACGGTACTGCGTAAGCAGTATGTTAAGGAAGTTGACGCCGGCGACAGCAGCTTGATCATGCGGCGAGACTTGGCCGCGGCCAGGTGCAGCGCCGTGTTGCGCCTGTTGTCGACCACGTTCACGATGAAGCCGCGCAGCTGCGACATGAGCAGAGCCTGCACCACGTTCAGGTGGCCGCCACGGATGGCGAAGTGCAGCGTCGTCTGGCCGAACATGCGGTCGCGTCGCAGGATGTCGGTGCCGGCCTGGATTACGAGCGCGTTGACCAGGACGCTGTCGCCCGCACGCGCGGCCTGCAGCAGCGGCGTGAGGATGTCGGGCGTCGGACCTGAGGTGGTCACCGACGGCCGCGGGTTGATGTTTTACGCGCGGCGGTAGCTGTCGTCCATGCGCATGAGCGCGTTGCCCAGCGCCCGCCGATGTGCGAGTCCTGGTTCGAGTTGTGCCGCCCGGCATGAGGCTGTCTTAGAACACGCGCATGTGCAGCATCTGCTCCACGTCGAAGCTGCTGGCCTGTTGCACGCGGCGGAAGTCGGCGGGCGCCTCGTCCTCGTCGCCCTGGGAGTACGCCTGGAAGCTGTGCTGCTGGTGCTGCGGCTGTCGTTGCTGCTTGTGTGCGCCGACAACTTGTCGACGGGCGAGTGCGCGCGCACGTCAAGAGCACGTGCTCCAAGTGCAGACTCCACCGACAGTGAACGAGTGGCAAAGCAGGAGATCGTCACCAAATGTCTCCGCACCGCGAGTGCTTCACGCGCTTCTACCGCAAGTACAATGACGATAAGCTGCACGAGATCGATGGTGTGCTGGAGCGCAGTTGTTCACGGTGCTCGTGAAGAAGTACGGGCCTGAACCTACAGAGAATGAGTAGTTCGACGGCGCTAACAAAGAAGAAGAAGAGGAGGAGGACACGGAGTCAAACTTCAACCACCAGTGTCTGCTGGCATTCGACGACACGTACAACCCCGAGAAGGTCGACAGCGTGCCCTCGGTGCTGGCCGACTACAAGGGCAAGGAGTCCAAGCTCTTCGACGCACTGGCGAAGAAGTACGGACCGGAATCTAGTGACTCGGGCGAGGAGGAGGAGATGACGGCAAGTCCAAGTTTAACAGCGTGGTGTACCCCCATCGACACGTTCCCGCCCGAGTACTGCGAGTACGGCCCCGTGTTCAACAAGTGCAAGCTGAACACTGCTCCGATCTCGTGCTCACCAAGTACAACCGCACGGTGGTGGAACTGCTGGAGGTGAAGCAGTATATCGCGGAGGGTATCACGCTGGAAGTGGTGGACAAGACTGTCAAGACGAAGAACAACAACAAGATCGAGGAGGCTGCCAAGCGGAAGGAGAACTGCAAGGTGACCATCTCCAAGATTTTGCGCCAGGGCCGCAAGCGCCTCACTTTCGTCACGGGTCTCGAGGACTTTGAGGAGGTCAACATCAAGGACGCCAGCAAAAGCCTGGGCAAAAAGATCGCCCGCAGATCGTCGCTGTCCAAGACGGACAGGACCAGCAGCAGATCCAGCTGCAGGTCGACTGCGCCACGGAGCTGCTGTAAAATTAGCGTGTGCTCAAAATTAATCGCACTCAGCAATTCACAGCTCCAACGTGTACACGTCAGCCGGGACCACATTCCAGCGAAGTAAGGGGGTTGCTGTGACGAGAGATCCCCGTGACGTTGATGTAAGCCGCGCGATTTTACCTATGTAGACATATCACAGCATATAATAATCAGGGAGTCTCGCCACCCTTCCTTGCTCACACAAAATAGTGTGAGTGTCAACACACATTATTTTCGCACACACACTAATTACGGTAGCCACTGTAGTATTTACGCGCTGGTAGGCTCAAAGCTAGCCGTCAAGTGTTATGACTACTTGTACGCCTCAAAGGCAAAACTGCCACCCTGAAAGCCTTAACGCGACGGGATTGGTTTGGCCGGGATGCTTGCTACCTGACCTACCCGTAGTGTAACTAAGAATATCATATATTACACTAACTGATTCTGCGGCTGCTTCGCAGACGCAGGAGATGCGCCGAGGACATGGTCATTTAGGTCGATTCCACTCATGAAATCTACCACATCCACATGCCACACTCTATAATAACTATTATAATAGCGGCCCTTGTTAGGCTGTGATTTTAAGCAAGCACTGGCAACTTGCCAGTGGCACTTCTTCGTGCGCAGCGCGACTTTGTTACTTATTATTGGCAAACCAAGGTTTCCTTAAATATGAAATTGACATTCACCGGGCAAAAACGACCACAAAATTTAAAACAATAACTGCAATATGTATTATTGCCGTCGCCGGTATTGCAGCTACGTAAATTGCGTGCTACTGAACGCACCCTTATTTTTCTGAGAAACCAGTACAATTTTATATTTTATTTTCCTAGCCCTGATTAATGTAATGAAATTCAACTTGAAAAATAACCGTAGATGTACTGCACGCACGGCGTACATGCGCATGTCGTTTGTACACTACGTTTGCGCCTGCTTATTTGTCGCGTTCTTCGCCACCTCGTCAAGTCTTGAGCTCAATGCTATTATTATAATCAGGCTCAAAATCTGAAAAGCATAACTCTCCATACTTAGTAAACCTCGCAAGACTACACCTTTGCCCGTCCAAGTTCGCAGCAGTGTTTGGCAAAATGGTGTGAAGTAGCTAAAGTAACCCAAAAAGTAGAGATTTATTTCATAAAAATAGGATTAGACCAATGTAGATTTAGTGATGAGCAAACTGGTGGTCAGTGGCAAACATCCTTCGTCGGCACCATGCCAAAAGAGCCTAAACACACGCTTGCAGCGCGAGATCGCGTATTGGCTGCACATCGAGACGACAGAGACTGGATGCTTGTAGCCGGCGCGCAACATGTCGAGCGAGGAACACCTGAGCTGAAGAAGAGGGGAAGGGCACGGGCTGCGAGCACCAAGTGCACGTGTAGTATTTGGAGGACAACTGCCAGTAAATGCTTGCCCAAATGCGCGACATGCTGCACTACGACTTCGACATTCTCGTCAGCACGTCCCTAATCAGTAAGAAACTGTGCAACAAGCTTTACATGATGAAGCAGGTACGTTTATTGACATGTGAAGTTATGCTACTTTTGATAATTCTGAACTTAGTTTGCCTGCTGCTTTAAATAGGTTAGAGTTGAGCCCGAAACATCCAACAATGCGGCCAACATCGAGAAGCGCAGGATTTTCTGTGAAGCGCTGCTAAACACGAGCACGAAGGAGCTTTCATTGTATATTACGATGAGTCTAATAACAATCTGTATTGAAAACGATCGCAGGGCGCGCTCCCATCGGTCAGCGCGCGGTGGTCAAGCTCCCACCCTCTAAGGGTGCAAATTTACAGCTACAGTGTGCGGTCTCTCCTGAGATAGGGCTCGTGCACCATGCCAAAGTACGTGGGAGCATCAGGACGGAGGTAAATGCTGATGTTGTAGACTCCATTTACGAAGCCGTCAAGCAGCACGACGTCTACCAGTCGCACGTTGTGGACAAGAAAATTGTCATCGTACTGGACAATGTTCCTGCCCACAGTCAGACGGAGACTCTTGCCCGCAGTCGGAGTGATCTGAAGCTGATACGACTCAGCCCGTACTCACCCATGTGCAATTCGATTGAAAGGACATATGGAGGCTGACGCATTACGATATCACTTTTATTAATGTTATACTGTGCAGGTTGCTTTAATGTCCTCAAGTCCCTCATCTAGGCTTATCTGGCGATGAACCACTACCACATGTTCAACGCGCCGCATGAACAGAAGACCGAGCTGCGGATGCAGATGCTGGAGAAGGCAGCGGAGCATTACATGTCGTGCATGGATACACCCGTCTGGTGAACAAGATGGCTCGCCATTGCGCGCATGCTGTCGCAACAGTGATTCGCAGTGAATCCTTGTAGTACGGGACCTAGTGTGTTAGCTTTACACCTAAATCACATTGGAATTCAAAAGATTTTTCTAAAACTCAAAATGTCAACAGTTGGTCGATTTTGCCTTACACTACTGCGAGCTTGGACGGGCAAAGATGTAGAGGACCCAAACCACTAATACAATATCTATGCTAACTTTAGGTCTTGATCTCCACAACGTCGTTGCTCCATTCGAAGGAACTTCAATCGTTCATACATGTCGTTTGAATGTTGCATGAGTCGAGTGTTGCCTGAGTCGGCTTCAAATAAACAGTAGCTACCTTCGGTAACTACCTCCCACAACCTAATTCAATCCTTACGTGTAGTACGCGTTCGCAAGTTTCGTCTCGAAGTTGGCTTCCTTGAACAGGACATTAGCGTCATCAAAGTCCGTGTCTTCCAGAGCTGTCCGAGCTGCTTCCGTTATCTGGTCCCACATGATCAACTCCTGCGTCTCGACCACCGTCGAGGTGGTCGAGAGCGAGTGATCCAGGATCACCCAACTCGTTGAGTACTCAATCTTGGCGCTGTCACTATCCAAGTAGTCAGAGTCAGGAGGATAGTAAGTCAGATATGTGCTGTGGTAAGATGCCGACAGCGCCACGATATGGGGTTCGTCAAGAGTGATGTCATTCAACCAAATAACGCAGACGTAAGCAGACGTCCCAGTCGTGGCAATGGCCGAGTCCGGGTAGCGTCTCGTCTTTTGGCATGTAGCAGGAATACATGAACGCGTACACTCCTTCGTACTTGACAGCGCGACCGTAGATCTGGCTGCCAAGGCTCGCACCAGAGCAACTGGAACACTAACACCCCGTCGGCTTTAGACCGCCACTGGTGTTTCCGTCTTCATCGGTGGCTGGGTACGGGTGGCATCCGTTGGCAGTAGGTCTGCGGCTTGAACTCGACAGCCAGCGTCTGCAGAGTCGTCGTGGGTGTCGGCTGCGCGGAAGGTGCGACGGCGTCGTGGTTGATAAGTGCGGTATTCGCGCAAGCGAGTAAGTTAAAGCCCGTGGCGATGATGGCACAGAGATCCATCTCGAAACTGATTTTTGTCGTGTGGGCGGTGGTGGGTCTTGCTGCCGCGTTTTGGAAAATGGTCACAGGAAGAGCTCACAAAGTCAGCCATTGGCGCTCCAACCAGCTATTAATATTAATACATGCAGCGACAAATATCGTGCTGTACCGACCTCGGAATGACAAGCTAAGAGCAACGCCAACGGTGATCCTAAATTCCATGCCAATTCTATATTGACCTATTCCCTATTCAGGTCTTGGAGGTCGAATTTGGCAGCGCTAACTCCATAAAAAGAACAATATTTATACTAACGCCGCGTTTTACACGGAGAAGCTCTGGATTGTATTCCTGCTATCGCGTTGGAGACGCAATTCTAATACAATGCCCAGTAACAACACATGGGCTCCTAAGGTGAAGTAGTTGTTTGCCGAACACTACAGTAACCAAGTCTCCTCGTGGTTTCTTACATTTTTGTTGTCTTCGTACAAAAATGTTGATGCCCACTCACCGATAAAAACTACGTACACCAAACAAAGAGGCGTATTCCTAACACGAATACGAGGCTCGGGGTTGTCAGGTTGTACTCGCGCGCGGTGGTCATACACCCGCATCGACCACACTTATCACCTACTGGGTTTTGTTGATAATCGCTGGCAATTTTTGTTTCACCCATTTCCTTCAATTTGATTTGAAACTGAGGTAGATTGGTGTCATTTAACTGTCGCTAACGACTCCTAATGTCCGTCGCACTCCGGGACACTTCTTCCCGTCGTGCCCGCAACTGGCCATTCGACCGCGTTGATTCTAACGTACTGATTGGCACCATGCCATCCGTACGCCAGCTAACAGTTCCCAGCGCTCCTCCAGCGCTTCGCACCCCGAAGTCCGAGGACCCTCTTCTGCATGTGTTTGTCAGCACCTCCTGTCATCTTGAAACGCGCTGTAGCGCCTCCTGAGGTCTTGACGATGCTTGTACGAGGTACAGCCGACGTTAACACGGTCTGCTTGATCCATGGGCGTCAATCCACGAGCTGATGTGAGGCGGTAGTCGAGGGCATCACTTCCCCGCGCCCTTGACGACGAACTAACGCCACCCGCATGCCAGACTGGAACCGACTCGAGCTTGGGTCATAGGTGTCACTTGCAAGCTATAGGGTAGACGCGGGTAAAAGCCCGCGCCCAACGCGCAGCCCACCAGGCCCCGCCCGGTGATGAAGGGCTTCCCAGTCCTGGGCGTACCGGCCACCCGTTGGTGGCCTGGTTTTGCGCGGTCTTGGCCATTGGTGGGGTCCGAGGTGATTTGGGAAGTGCCCATTTCCTTCAAGCAACATTCAGTGGGTGGATGGGTTTTGATGTTACCCGTGGCCGCTACGGTCGACATTCTCCTGGGTGTTTTCATTGTCAACCGATCATTAGATATCAAGGGTAAAGTAACTTGAACTGACTAAACAGAGGTGTCATTTGGCTACACCTTCATCTAATTAAAGAGTGGACACCCACCGATTTCGACTAAAAATCTGACATGGATCTTATATAACAGGTCCACCAATTTCTAAGATATTTGAAAACTGGCGTTCTACTAGACAAGATTTTTCAAAGGTATATGCATAAAAAGCTAGAGGTTTTATTAAAGGATCGAGACCCCTTTAGGGTCGACGCGTCAACCGAGTCAAGCTCCGATTATTCTCTTCAAAAGACGGCCAATTCAACGACTCGTTTCAAGATCACCTGATAACGGCTATTATGAACGGTGTTTTCGCCACGCGCGCGAGCCCGTTTCTGTGGACCATCGAGCAGATCCAAGCATGTCCCACATGATACACCACAGCAAGCATGGACGATTGCACGCGGATGAAATGCTCATACATGCACACGCAAAATTTATCTCCCTCACGTCTCAACGGCGAGTTCGTACATTAGCTACTTGAGCTCGGAACGCGCTGCTCTGTGGTAAATACAAAAATGCGTATCCAAGTTGTATTTCAACTCAAATTACTGGAGAGGGCGGATCGAGTGCCAGGCCGGAGCCTGCTGAATATGACCATGTTAGGGAGGCTCGACGCCTAATAAGGTACCGCAGTCTACGGCTTTGCCGTGACGGGACACGGCGTCGTCGTAGCGGGCGTCGTGGTCTCCGGTAGCGACGTCACTGGGCACGGAGTTGTGGCTGCAGGTGTCGTCTCGGGCAACGCTGTCACCGATGTAGGGCATGGGGTCGTCGAGGCCGGGGCGGTGGTCTCCGGAAGCGACGTCACCGGGCACGGCGTCGTAGCAGTAGGGGTGGTGGCCGGAGCCGTCGTCTCGGGCAGCGATGTCACTGGACACGGGGTCGTCGCGGCGGGGGCGGTGGTCTCCGGTAGCGAGGTCACCGGGCATGGCGTCATCGTAGTGTCCGGAAGCGAAGTCACCGGGCACGGGGTCTCGGCCGTGTCAGGCAAAGAGATCACGGGGCACGGTGTCGTCTCCGTGTCAGGGAGAGACGTGACCGGGCATGGCGTGTCCGGAAGCGATGTCACCGGGCACGGGGTATCCGGCAGCGACGTAACTGGACATGGGGTGTCGGGCAATGAAGTCACCGGGCACGGGGTGTCGGGCAACGAAGTCATGGGGCAAGGAGTGTCCGGCAGTGAGGTGATCGGGCATGGGGTATCCGGCAATGAGGTGACCGGGCACGGGGTGGAGGTGCCGCATCCGACCGACGGCAGCACGCAGCCCCAGGTGTCGCCGTTAACGATGGCGCACTCGGCGTCCTCGGGGCCACGCAAACACTGCCGTTCCAGGACGGCAGGTAGTTGTGGCAGTCGGCGGTGGCCACGTCGCCCTTGAGCGGGCAGGCGGTGCCGGCAGGTGACGCACCTACGCCGGAGCACATGGCGCCGCGCCATGCGGGCGAGTTGTAGGTGGCGTCGCGGCACACCGACACCGGCAGGTCCTCGAGCGCAGCAGCGGCCGACACGGCCACGGCGGCGAACACAAGCGTGAGAAACGTCTTCATACTTTTCTGCAGCGGAGGCTGATGAAAAGTGGAGCGTGGAGGTCGATAACGACAGCAAATTCGGGAATGGCGACGAGAAGGGAGATGCAGTCTGCTTGACCCTGGGCGGACGTGATACTGTCCGCCTTCGGGTGCTGGTCTGCGTGATGTAATTTGGATGCGAGAGGCATAGAACGGGATAATCTGTCAACGCGTCCAGACGGGCCAAGATACATGTTTTCATTCAGATTTCAAGTGGCGCAATGCAGGACGTGGCAGCAGTCCGGATACTGGTACATCATGTACTATAATACATGTATTTATTATTATACATATCGCGTACATGTAGCTCGCGAGTCAAGGCTTCGAGTCTTGCCGGACCAGCGCTAGCCGATGGAAACTGCGATCTGCTGGAAGAGAGACTTTCGGTGCGAGTCGACTCGAGGACGAGTTCCGTGGCCAAAAATCCTGCTCGTTGCCACGGTCGAAACTCGAACGGTGCAACATTGTCGCTGTGAGCACCGGCAGTTTTCTGGGTTCTTGTTTGCCCCCTTCCTTCGGCCCGCGGGTGGTGGGTTGCCGCTCCTTGATTCAAGGACGTCCCGCTCGGGCTTCATGTCACGATTTTCCCCGTTGAGAGTACAGTACATGTAGCAGCCGACGTGCTTGGACTCCAAGTTGGAGGCAAAGCGGACTAAACGGTAAGCGGGTCAACGCTACACCGCGTGCGTTCGCTGAAATGGTCACCGTCGCCGTCCGCCCGCACTCTTCAGTTCTCTATGGCAGTTTGAGGCGCATCGGCAAAATGTAACACCAACACACAGCTGCCTCCATTTACAAAATGTACATGTACATATACAGTTCCCCGGCAAAGGGAGAAAGGTGAAACCAATAAGTTCTTCCAGGTTAACAGATTTTGCAACGGATTTGTATCGTGGTAGAGCAAGGCTTTGTGACGACTGTACTAATTTTGCTAGGTAAATATTTGATTACGATTCTTCCTTTGCCGGGGAACTCTGTATTGTCCTTTGCATTTATTTTGTATTTTAGACCTCTAAAATAGACTGTGCAAATCAGTTTGGATTTGCCCCACGTGCAAAAGCACCCAACGATCTCGCTTTTGCACTCCCAGAACTGCAGTTCTGTGTTTCCAGGCTCGAGTTTTAGCGTTTAGCACCTGCCTTTTAAGTTTGCACTTCCGCTTCGGAGTAAAGACATAATCAGGATAAAATCGAGTTGGCAGGTCTAATATAATAGACTTTTATCGAGTATTGCCAAAATAAATGCAAAGCACAATGCATGTAGTTCCCCCTCGAGTCGAGAGCAGATCCGCTGGCGAAGTGGTAGAGTACCGTACTCCACATAACTATTACCAACTATCTTGGATATTTGAAGGATATTTGCCAAGGCTTTTAAGAAATACGAAACTTACCTACACATCGGAGCACAAATACCCTACGCAGCACATCAGCACCTACACAAGAGAAAGGCAAGCTGTCAGCAGACCCTGGCCAACCACACTCTGAATGAACAACCACCTCCCCTAATACGGTAACACTAAAATTGCAACTCTTCCCCTAATATAGCAACACTTCGCATTCAGTCAAGACCAGCGTTGGGAAAACGTTGGTGGAGGTTTCCGCTTTAACGTTGCGGTGGTGGCCGAGTGGGGTTCAAGGATGTCTCAATACTTGCGCTGTGATGGTAAGCACAACGTGATGTGAGAGGAGGCTGCAGATCTGTGATATCCGGATGCTTTGCAACGTTTAGACGGCTCGGGACCTCTAGCGCGTCCAACATCGACCCGCCGACGCCCTGCATCGAAACACCTTCCGTGATGTGAAGGTGCGATGAAGGTTCTGTCCTCGCTCAATGAACGTTAACGCTAACTGTGCTATTATTTGCGACTATAGAGTTCTAAGAACAAGCAGTCTGGTGCATCACCTGCCAGACAGCATGCCCGCGCTACTTTCACACTGCTTTTACACACTGCTTCTTACACACTGCTGCTTGCACGCTGCTGCATGCACGCTGCTGTATGCACGCTGCTGAAGATAAGTGACCTGCACAAGCGAAATGTTACTACCGGTAAATATTATGTGTTGTTATGACATTTTTGTTCTTGTGGCTTATCGTTTCTGCTCTTTATGCTCTAGCTTCTATCAAGTGCATATCCATTTTGAACAGGACGACCCGAGCTTTGACCTTCGCTCAACAAGCGTCGCGCCTTGTTAGGGCCACGATACACCAGTGTTGCGCGTTTTCCTGTGCCAAGTAGACCGCGAGCGGATAGTGAGTACGCCAAATGAATGCAGGAGCAGTATTTCTGGAAAAGAGACAGCCGCACGTTCGAGTGGAAGTGTTGACCTGCCAGCCTGTACGTGGCATCCCGTGCACTTCCATCCGTGCTAAATGCACGCCAAGCTGCCTTCCATCCGTGCTAAATGCACGCCAAGCTGCGTCGTGACCATTAGCGCCTCGTGCGTCCGGCCAACTTCCGGGTCGAAAACCCGCGGACAGGGTTTTGAGATGACTTGCATCACGTCCGGCGAGTTGATCACGTCGGCGTCGTTGGCCTCGTCGTTGTCAAGCAGGAACGCGGTGCTTACTCGGCTTGGTGAGTACTCGTGCAGCAACTTCGCACCCAGTAGCTCCTTCGCGCCTGATTGTGGACTTCGGGATCGTCGATTCCGTGGCACAGCATTTGCCACTCAGGCTTTCAGCAGTGCAGCACGTAAGGAACTGCCCGAGCAACGCACCAATCTTGAGTCTGCTGTGAAGTGTGTACTGACGCTTGATTGTTCTGTTGTATTGCTCCACGGGATTGTTTGTTGTCGCCCAGCCTCGCGCCGTATGAAAAATTTGCCAGCGTGTGAAGCGTCCTGACAGCCACTGCGCCTTGAAGTACGCCGACAAGATGGCGAGCTCAGGGATATCGGCCCACACTGCTAGAACCCTTTTCTTAATCTTGATGAACGCTTCCTCGCTCAGCGATAAGTGCATATCGTACACGCCAGACATCACCGTATCCGCTTGCGAAGGTAGAAGCCCGCGCGTCCGCTCAAACACTTTAGCTACTACGTGATAAAAACACATTAAGTACCTCACGTCTGCACCTCCATCCAAACCTTGCCTGACGCCATGGAGTTGAGCAACATCAGCATCGCCCATGACTAGTCGAACAACTAATGCTTTGCCAAGCACTTGCCAGTGAATGCGATTCAACGCAGAGAATATCTCCGTGTAGTGTGGCTCCGCACGCTGCGACGACACAAAGAGCGCCACTAGGTGAAATACACGAGCACAGTCGGACACACCGACAACAATGACTGGGTAGCCGACCTGGTTAAGTTTAAACGTGGCGTCGACGTGTAGAATCAGCGGACCTGCCTCGCAACTTGCACCCATGAGCAGCCGGCGTGATGTGATCCCCACAATGAACGGCTGATGATCAGAGCCGATTCCGACAGCAGAGCGGCCGTTTCCGTCCGTGTTCAGCGTAAACGTAAAGCTTTCGTGTTCGTCCATCGAGCTGACGTAGGATGCGTCCCGAATCATCTTGTGTGTTTCCTTCACGTATTCGTTGCTACCAAGCTTTGTGCTGGCATAGTGCTGGCAGAAGCGCTGAAGCGTCGACAGCAATGGAAGTTCCTCCGGTGCAAGGTTGAATTTGCGCAGAATTCCGTTACGAATGCGAACAGGCTTGAGACCTTGAGCCGTCATGTCTTGCGCAAACGTCTTCATCTCTGCTGTGAGGCGTGGCTTGGGCGTACTGCGAATCTGGGTAACGTGCTTGCCTGTCTCGAGGATGTCGACCAGGTCAATCTTCTGGCAGTGCAGCATCTTGGCTCTCCACGCGCATTACGTACGGAGCTTCGTCAGCACAGGCTCGACAGTTGCAACGCTGGAGTCGGTAGCGCATGTTGTGCGGCACCCTCGTTGCAAATAGAGCACGTTACGAGCTCGCTCTTTGTAATCTTTGACACCTTGAGACTCAATCAACGTTTCCGCATCTTTTCGCAAAATCCGTTGGCGAGGGGTGCCCAGAGGAGGGTTCTTGCCATAGTGTAACGTGATGCGAGGTGGTGCGAGGGTAGATACTGGCATGCGTGGGGCCGCGCAGATTGGGGAGTAAGATGCTACATGTAGGCGGTGGGTGAATTTGAAAATGGCTGGCTGTGCTGCTGTGCTAATCTTGGGTGTCCGAGGTACATAGTAAGGTGTTGAAGGGTCTTGTTGGGTGTCAATCGTGCATAGGCTGGTGTTGGTGCTGGTCGTTGGGTGCTACTGGTGTAGTTTGTATAGGCGTGTCTGTTTTATTGGTGTTGGTGGTAGTTTGTCTTTTAAGGGTATCCAGAAGCAGAGAAGATTTGCAAGGACTTTCAATTGCCAAATGCCAACAAGTATTCGAACACAAGTTATCGAAGAGTTTATCGTGTCATATCGGTCGCATTAGACCGTTCACAGCAGTTAGACGCGTCAAAACCAAGAGAATTCACGTGCTTTTGGCCACCAACAAGCGCTACTTGTTGATCCTCTCGACTACACAAAAACGCTAAATTGCTGAGGCTTAGTTTGATATGTTGGGCTACCTCACACGTTGCCCTGTTTGCATCCGCGCAACTATAATCATTCTTCCTTACAAAAGCCTTCTCCACCGTGCAATTCATGCAAAGTCGTCTCGCTTGCGAGCTCAGGCCAACAGGGCCAAGTACGGTAACACGAAATTCAACCTCTTTTATTATGTCATACCGGTATCGCTAAGCGATTGCCTCCATAGTGCACCCACAAATAAGTCCCAACACCGGAACTGCAAGATAATCTTCAACACCGGAATATGCTACACTACAGTGCTGTACCGGAACCCGTACCGGATACATACGATCGATCCAACATAAAGTTTTCAAATTCCTAGCCTCGATCAACCAGTCAGCAGTAATACTTGCAGGCCTGCCTACAGACAAGTAGAGCCCCTCTACTACAATAACGCAGTACATTTCCGTCAGATATTATCCAGACTGAGCGGCATCCAACGATCCGGTGCGCCGCAGCAGCTGTAAAAAGACCCGATACAACGGTTGTCACCTTCCCGCCGCCCCACTTCAACATGCAACATGCAACGTGCCACATACACGCCAAGTTTTGCGGGTCACGTCGGGGAAGGCATTGCAGCAGCTTCAAGTGTCGTGTCAACCATGGTTGCATGTCGCTGACAAAACAACGCCAGCGTCTCCTTCCCTCCGCCACTGCAACTTCCTTCTGGGTGCCGAGGAGGGTGATGCCGCCGCTGAGCCGGTCCCGCTCGTTCGAACAGTGCGAGGGTCCGTATGCGCTCGATTCGCTCCTACCCGATCGGTTCCAGACAGATCATTCACAATTCAATTTGCCTCTCAAGTCCAAGCTTCAACCTCCGCACCAACTCCACGATGAAGTCCTTTGTTGCCACCCTCGCTACTCTTGCTATTCTCACGTCCCAGGCCTCGGCTGCCACCTGCTCGAGCGCTGTGCTCTCGGCCCTTCTCACGGACCAGTACATCGACCAATGCGCGACGGACTCGGGTTACGTCTTCACGGCCGCCAGCATCCCGGACCAGGTCACCATCGACAAGATGTGCGCCTCCACTGCTTGCAAGGGCCTGCTCGCTGACACCCAGGCCTTGAACCTGGAGGAATGCACGCTGCCGGTTGGGGACAACATTAACCTGCTGGGCGACCTGGTGGACTACGTGCCGGCCAACTGCCCGGCGACCGAGGCCCCTGCCACCGACAGTCCGAGCACCGACGCCCCAACCGCTGCGGCCACCGCGACCGAGGCGCTCGCCTCGGGATCGTCGAACACCACGGATGCTACTGCGACCCCAGCCCCAACGAAGACGGCGACCACCTCGACAGCCACCGCTTGCTAAGCACTTTTGGGGCGACCTCCAGCCAGCTGCGAGTACTTTGCTGCTTTTGCGCTCCTGCCTTCGCTCTATTATAGCCGTAGGTCTATGTAGTCGTTCTAAGGATATGTTTACTATTTTAGCGGGGACTAACCATCCAAAATGTTGGCAAATTTTGCTTTTCAACTTGGTTTCTCTGTGTCAGGAACCGCAAAAGTAGCCCGGCTATGACCAAAAGACGTGGCAGTGGGGAGGATATGCCGGGAGCGACCAGGACGCCAAGAAGGACACCGGGCTCTCGAATTCATCTTGTCGACGTGGCCTCTTTTCGATCATGACATTGGAACCCTCACATGATCTCTACAGTAGAGTCTACTCGCGCGTCCCGATCTGCAAGAAATCGAAAGAGCTCCGGTGTGACGGTACAGTGACAAGAGGTGGCTCGTGACCTTCCTGCATTGTAATTGCTCGCTGCCAGTGATGGAGCTTGGTCGCAGTTTCCATCGAGCACTTTCAAATTTCCCTCTTCACTGACAAATCCACCACCTCCTCCTCCACCCCACCCTCTCTCAAGATGAAGTCCTTCGCCGTCGCTTTCGCCGCCATCGCCTCCACCGTCTCCGTCGCCAGCAGCAGCGGCTCGTACGCCGACTGTTCCTCGTCGGTACTCTCCGCACTGCTGACGGACGCGAACATCGACCAGTGCGCGACAGACTCGGGCTACGTGTTCACGGCCGCCAGTATCCCGGACCAGGCCACGATCGACCTCATGTGTGCCTCAACGGCGTGCCAAAGTCTGCTGGCCGACGTGACAGCCATGGACCTGTCCGAGTGCGTCCTCCCTGTGGGCGACAACATCCTGCTGATCGCGGACCTGGTGGACTATGTGCCGACGCACTGTCCTGCATCCTCCTCGGGGTCGACTACGAGCAGCACCTCGACGACCACGACGGCCCCAAGTACGACGACTTCGACAACGACGACTTCGGAGACTCCGACCACTGCATCTTCGTCAACGTCGACCACCACCCCTACGGAGGCTCTGACGGCAACCACCGCATCTTCGTCAACGTCGACCACCACGACCTCGACCGCCACTGCTTGCTAAGTTGCGCAAGATTGTATCGAGGCCAGAACCGACTCGCTGCCGGCAAGATAACACTGCGTTTCATACCTTTCTGCTCCAATCTCGCGAGATAGCGAGTAGCTAACACTCTAACAGAAATACATTGCGGCACGTTTCAATTGAAAGAGAGTTCGAATTCGTACATGTACATGAATAGCAGCATCTCGCCAGGTCATCGATGACAGCACGTTCATGGATGGCGTGGCAATGGTAAAGTGTTTGTTAGCTCTCAACATGTTGAGGATAAATGGTGGAAACTCTTTGTGGTGCAAACATGATTTCCTAAAATACTATTGCAATAATATGGAAGGCAGTCGACGAAATAAATAATTGTGAGGCGTTCAAACGAAGGGATCGTAGTAGCTCCCTTTGACGGAACAGTGGTGGCATCGTCGTTATCGAAGAAGAAATACATTATTGCATACATCAGAGTACTGAAATACATAATACTATGTAGTTCTATACTAAAGTATTATAGCTCGAGTCATCCACCGGCACCATTGAAATAAGTTATTGGGCGGGTTCTGCTGACAGCCAGAAATAAATTATTGTATGGTAAAATATGGCAATTATTGATATTGCCATATATTTTTAGGAAACTCTGGGTGCAAACCTATACTTCGGTAGATTTCTGATGGTTTTACCGGTATAGTGGGTCAAGTGTGACGGAGTTAGTCACTCCGTTGCAGCAACACTCCCTCCGACCCTTTGATGGTACCGGTAAATAAATAGGAACTGACTAGTGGTACAAAACAACACATCCCCGGGATATAGGGGGTGAAAGCAACTCGCTCGGCAGGCCGAAACAACGCCTGCGGTTTAAAGATCCGTGTGCGCAGCACGCGGGCTTAAACCCAAGACCAAGCAGGGTCACACCTAGATCGGCTTAGGTTGTGTCACCGCTCTCAGGGTTTTCAAGGGCGAGGCTCGGGTGTAGTCTTCCTGTCGGCATCTCCGACTTTCATGATTTGAAGCAAGATGACATCCGTCCTCCAGGCGACTTCAAAGTTTATACGATGTAGAAAAGACTCTAAATCATACATAACCTCCACAAATATTAAGTTTCGATGTAGAAAAAGACTCTAAATCATTCATAACCTCCACAAATATTAAGTTTCAGTAGACTCGTTTTGTACCACTAGCACGAGCCTTGAACTTAAAAAGGACAGCTGTGCACCTTCAACCAGCCGGTGATGTATTATTAATAATATAGCCAATCTTAGCCTTATTTGGATGCCTTGGCCGATTGGGCAACCTGTCCTGCAATCCCGCAACCCCTGTGATTGGTTAAAATTCAGCTGCAGTGCATCAGTGCGGAAGATCGACCTACAGTAATATCGGCAGTGCAGAAGAACGCCCTACAGCGTTGCAGAGCGGCAGTACGATAGTGCAGAAGGACGGTGTCAGGGGTGTTGGTGTTTTCTCAGCCGTGGTAATATGTCCTGTGTGTTTCCTTTACGTGATGGATCGGCACTTAACTTCTCTTGTGTCTCCTGTTAGCTGTTGAACCTGGCAGACTACCCCGTTCGCTTCATGCAGAGAGCCGTGACACAAGGGCACGCACACCCTAACACAGTGCTTCACTGTTTGTACGTGTTCTACGAGCACGGCTTGTCGTGAAAGGAACTTGCCCATGTGTTCACGAAGAGTGAAACCACTATCGGCAACTGGATTCGGGCCTACGAGTCTACAGGAACGTTCGTCCGCGCGCAAACAACAAGGATCAACAAGTTTACGGACGAGCACAAAAATTGGCTTTGCGAGTTTTACTCAGAGCACCCATTAGGATACTTCGACGAGGCCCAAGATGCCTTCCAGCGCGCACATCACCTTTCTATCTCAAACTCGTCAGTTTGGCGCATCATTCACGACTGTGGCTTCACGTGGAAAGTGTTAGAGCATCGTGCTATTCATATCAAGGAGCAAGATGTTTTTCGATTTGTGGAAGAGCTGAGCAACATCGACTGGAGCCAGCACAGCCTTGTTTTTCTCGACGAAGTGTCATTTGACAATCGCGGGATGATCAGAAAGCGCGGGTATTCTCTCAAGGGGCAGAAACTTGCAATTCGTGGTGACTTCCAGCGGAAGCCAAGGATTTCTGTCCTAGCATTTATTGGGGTGGGTGGCCTTATTGATTGTTTCGATACACAAGGCACGTTCGATCTCGTTAAATTTGTGAAGTGCTGCCAGGACTTTGCGAGCTCCACACGCAACTGCGTCCGACAATACCCAGGCTCGAATTCGGTGTGGATTCTCGACGGTGCATCCATTCACAGACACCCCGATATCATTCACTTCTTGAGAAGCATCGGCATCGTACCGATTTTTCTACCTGCCTACTGCCCGTTTTTCAACCCTATCGAGTACATGTTTGGGTACGTCAAGCGATTCTTTCAGCGGCACTACGATGAAAGTAGAGGTCGTGATTTACTGCCTTTTGCGGTGTAGACATTTTAAAGATTCGAGACCTACAACATGGCAAAAGTATTTGAGCATTGCGGTTGGAAGATACAAGGCTACTTTGATCCAAGTGGCCTGATGTCGACCGAGAAGAGGGGATGCCAAAATTTTGGGGGCAGAGTGTGGAGCCAAGCCACGAAGAAGACGAACTCGGATTTAATTTAGTGGACGAGCACAGCGAGAGTGATTGAAGAGACCTGCTACTCTTGATGTTCGATGTCGTCCAGGTTTTCCATTCGTGAAAATGGGTCGATCATGCCAAGACGTCAACGTCGGCGAGCAAAGCCTGGACGAAGTTTCGTTTTGAATACAGCAATTTGTTTTGTGCCTCCAGACGCAGTCCTAAAGCGTTCACTTCTTGCTGTAGTTCTTCGTTGTCTCGCAGACTGCCTTCCACACAGTCTGGCGCCATTTCGCCCGACTTGGTGAGGCCCTGTACCCTCTGCTGAACTTGTAGACGTGGAGAACGCAATAGATGAACGAGGTGAGCCGGTGGTGGGTCCCCAATTTGCTCCTGCCAAGTGGAACGATTGAGGTTCCGTGTGATGTGGTTTGCCCACATACGCCATCCAATTGTCGTTGTGTCAAAGCTTGAGCCCCAATGCTCTTTCAGTTTATCAGCAACTTCGCGAAGGGAGCATTCAGCTGTAGCCCCAGCCCGATCGGTTTGTTCAGGATGGATGCATGCTGCTTCGAATGTGTCCAGATCCTTCGCTTTCGAAATTGCAACTCCATACTCAAAAATGAGAAGCTTCACTGTCTTCCCCGAGATGAAACCATCCACTGGTTCCAGGCCTGGTCGGACTTCGTGTTGTCTACAAGGTGATTGTTCAACTTGAACTGCATCACCTTTGCCCATGCCGATTGCTCAGGAGATTCTTCCGACCATCCATCACCCTACTTGATCGCTCGTCGTTTCACATGCTGCCTAAATGTATTCCACAGGTTGTGAATGATCTCGTTAAACGAGTCTCCAGTGGTGACAAAGTCATCAAGCGTGTTTCCAGACGAATCACGCTGGCTAATCGTGCTCTTGACAATAGGTCTAACTAAAAGCTGGAAGCGCGTCTCCTGTGCAAATGGCTCCAGTGTCTGGGAGGGTTGAGCGTTTTCGGCATGGTTTTCGGGCGGAGACATCACCGTAATGCCTCGCGGTGGAGGCACTGGAGATAGCTGATAGGCTGGTGCTGCAGGTCCATCTGGTGATACTGGTGTTGATGGTCGTGGTGTCGGTGCAGAGGATTCGACTGCCCAGGACGGCTGTGCGTTTTCGGCTTGGTCTTGGGCCGGTGACATTACGGTAATGCATCGCAATGAAGGCACTGGCAATTGCGAATGGGTTGGTGGTGCTAGTCCGTCTGGTGATGCTGGTATTGATGGTCGTGGTGACCGGGATTCGAAGTTACGACGCTCCACGTCCCTGTCCTGAGCGTACGCTCTGTTTAGTGCCGATGGTGAACGCTGGTCAGAACGCAATGATTCGCTTGACGTTCGTCGTGATTGCAGACTGTCGGGCGTACTACTGCCTTCATCTGCATCCACGGGTGTACGTCGTCTCACTGGATACGGCAATGCGAGCTCTCTAGGTCGAGCTGGGCGTCTTTCGATCGCAGCCGCAGCGCCGTTGGTTGCCTTCCGCGCTCTGGTCATGTTAGCTTGAAGATTGAAGGCAAAGGCAACCCTGCATACGTGCATATGCAATAAGATGGGATGAGCGATTGGGTGGGAGATTGGACCGGAGCGATTTACCAATCGCTCAATCCAGTTTCGAGTAGAACCCACAATAACTGTTAGCATGGAAAAAGCACACACACTTGCCACGAACACCGAGCCGATACAAAATTGATATTATATCAGAGTATTCCTGGTCTCTTTTGCCGGCTTAAAGGATTGAAGACCAGCTCGTTTGTCTCAGCAACGCCACTCGCCTTCGCTGCCAGCTTAACGTGCAGAAAATTTATCTCGGCTGACCACGGGCTTCTAACACTGCAACCAACAACTCTGCCAGAGTTTTGAAGTGCTCGCCAACGTTGCCTTGTTGTTGGCGTTTCCTGGCCGCCTCTTTCATTTCGTCAAGGCGCTTCGGTTTCTCCGATGTTTCTCTCGCCCAGCGCTGCATCAAGCCCGTTCTCAAGTCCTTCGTCACTTACCAATTTCCCAGATACAAGCCCGAAGGCGCTCCTTTTCACTGTTGCAGTGGCCGCATCGCTTCTCCAAGCCGTCGTGTGCAGTCTCCACTTTATCCTAGCTACTCACCAACCAATACATTGATCAATGCGCCTCGTATTCCGGCTACTCCTTCATCTCTGGTGTCCATCCCGATCCGGAAGAATTCGCCGGTATGCGTCCATCAGACGCATACCACAGCCTCCTAGTCGATGTGGAGAACTTGACCGAGTGCATGCTGCCAGCGACAAGATGTACTTGTTTGCGGACTTGTCCGACTACGCGTCGGATCAGTGCGAAAATGCGCAGCACCTTCACCGAAGGCAGATACGCCAACAACCCCCACGCTGACGACTGCTACGCCGTGACGACCCGCGCCCAACCTCGCGGACCCATCGAAGGAATATGGCCTCCGCTTCCGCTTTAAGCTAGAAAAGCCTATCGCCAAGAGTAAACTGTACAGTAATGTGCGTCAAAAAGGAACGGGAGATCAACTAATATTCTTTGAAACATTATACATCTGTCGGTGAGGAACATCTGTGTGCGGATTGTGGGCGCCTATACTTCCTCCTTAATTATCAGGTGTTCCTTATTATAATTGACGCACATTACTGTATTGGAACATTTTCAAACAGCCAATCAGCGAAGCCTGGCGCCTCCATATTTTCTCTTCAACCCATTCCCAAACCTTTCCGCATTCTCCGATCCATGTGTGCGACCAACGTGGCTGCAGGCGGCGGTGGCGCCCCTCCGCCCCAGCGCCCCAAGCATCTCCCTCAGTGCAGCATCCAACACCCCTGATCCAGGTGCATCCTCTGCGGAAGGCCTCGCCGCTGCGGTTCTCAGCGGCTTCGTGGGGGACTTTACCGCGCGACGGAAGAAGGTACCGACATTCTGGCGGAGCTGGAGCTCACGCTGCCGCAACTCGTTATCGTGGGCCAGGGAGCAGCGGCAAGTCCAGTGTCTTGGAGGCGCTTGCCATGATGCCGCTGTTCCCCGCGATAGTGACGTGTTCACCAAGTTGCCCATCCTCCTCAAGCTACGCCACACGTCGCAGAGCAATGATGAAGTTGAAGGCGACCTGGACCTCATGCCGCATTGCGGAAAGCCCCAAGCCAATGAGCAGATTAAAATGAAGTTAAATTACTCTGACGGACGGAAACACGTCGAGTCAGGTAGGATCTTTACGCCCGACGAGGCAGCGCAGCATATGAGAAAGTGGATGCAGGAAATTGTTGACCAGGAGAAAACAAAAGGAGTGGTGGATCATGTGCTGGAGATTGAGGTGCAATCGCCCCATGTGCCCAATCTGAACGTGGTCGAGCTGCCGGGTATCGTCGCGGGACGACGCGCCGATGAACCGGCTGATATGATGCAGTGCACTCGAGCGCTCGTGGAGAAGTATCTAAAAATGCCGAACACGCTGGTACTGGCGGTCGTACCGGCTTTGAGAGAGTGTGTAACTCGCAGGCGTTCCAGTTGGTGCAGCAGTATAATCTCATGGACAACACGATCGGTGTCCTCACGATGGTGGATCGTGCACTTGATGCAACGAACCCAGATTCCCTTGGCCGAAGTCGTGAGTCGACTGGAAGGCACATCACAAGACGTTGTGGAGCTGAAACATGGGTACGTGGCGATCAAGAACCGAGATACACGTTTAGCACCAGAGTTGACGTTGGATGAAGCCAAGACCGAAGAAAAGGCGTGGTTTGAAGAGAAAATGCCGGGGTATATCGATCGTGGTCTAGCATCCAGCTCTGTGCTCGCGAAGAAACTTGAGGAGATGCTGGCGGTTCATGCTCGTGCAACTTGGGTTCCCCAGGCTCTGGCTAAGATTGAAACCCAGCGCAAAGAATGTTACAACACGTTGACGAGTTTAGGACCTGCTGCTCAAGATATCGTGGATGATTTTGTTGGCGTGTCTCCGACAGCAGCTCGTAAGAGGATGCTCCAGCTGGTAACCCCCATTTTACCTGAGCTTTTGGAACGTGTCGACGAAGAGATTCTACGGCTTACAGCAATAATTCACGAGGATTTCATGCAGTCTAGGGAAGAGCACGAGCTGATTTTGGCTCCTTTTCGTGTGAAGAAGTTGTTCTCGGCTCGGAAACATTCTGGATCACTTGTGACAGCATCAATACTGATGCTGGACTCCCATGGAACGTACATTGGTGACCACTTGATCCAGATTCTGAAGAATGTAGTGCTTCACATTGTTAATCTTGTTCAGAAAACGATTGGATTGGAGCAGAAGGATGGAAAGTTGCAGAGACTGGATCGTTTCGCCAACCTTCACTACTTTTTCGCTAGCGTGTTGTGGGAGCGGCTGAATGAACTGCTTATTAATGACGAAGACCTACTGGAGCACTTGGAAAAATCATTTTTGGCGTTTGATCCAGAGAACGCAAATGCGCTACAACTGCCAACACGGGTCAAGAAAATGCCACCCAAAGCAGCTGACGAGTTAAAGAACCTAGCCAAAGCTATGGAGTTGTACCTGGACTCGAAAGGGTTCCACAGCACTTCGCTTCAAGAAATCTACGTCCCACCTGCGTCTCCCGCAAAGACACCCCTGGACAGGTACGCTTCGTTCTAGCAGCAATATTGGTGGTATGAGTTTAGGATTGACTTGCCCATATTTTGTGTTTGCTTTTCGTTAGAGATATGTCTCGCTTGATTATTAATGCACAGGTCCCAACACTTCAAAAGCCACGCCCTTCAGGCTTCGGAAAAGCTAACAAAGCGCCGGATGGTTTTGGCATCAACTTTAAGGGGTTCGCCTTTGCTGCAGCTACTGAAGAGTACCAAGACGTTGGCGAATTTGAAGCGCGGTTTTTCTTCGCAGTGACGTCTCACGTAGTTGCACCCCTGCTCCAATCGATCTGTGACCCGAGTGAACTTGCACGGAAGATGCAGGAATATGTGTCATGCCACCCGAAGGTGAAGGCGAGCAAGGCCCACATCTTCGACGACAATACGATCGATACGCGGAAGGTGGTGACGAAACTTGTGAAACGGCTCGACAGGATCGTTGCGAGGCTTAAATCACCTATCTTTCACTGACGGTTGTAAGAGATTCCGAGTTTCCACAGCGCCAGAAGATGAGGCGAATTAATAGTATCAGTGGTATGTTTTTTATAACGGAATGACGAGGTTACAACAGACGTGAGTCCTGAATTTTGGTTGATTATTAGTAGTAGCAGAGTTACGACGTTGACCTCCAATTGAAATCGGGAGAAATGATGGACTTCTCGAACACTCGCGCGACATCTTCTAAATTGCCAAGTAGCGACAGCATCGGGTGAACAAGTCTGACTCTGCCATCACACTGCTAACGCGGTGAAGCTCAGGATCCCACCCAAAACGTGTCGAGCCGCACATGACGATACGTTGACCGAGTAGTTTCTCAGCCAGCCCTTCGTATTCTTGACTCTTGCAGTACAGGTGCGGAAACACATTTCTAAGCGTTCGCTCTGTGACAGTGATGCTGGTTGTCGTTGTAGCAACAAGAGCACCGCCCACACCCCCAAGCAACGCTTCAACCTCAAGCTCAACGTCTTGAAACCATAGGGAGATGCATTTCCAACTTCTGATCATCGCATCCGAACCTCTTCCTGCGTTAAACGCAGCGTCAGATCTCATCATCGTCTGCAGGAAGTTGACTTGAGTAGAGATCCGGGAGTTGGTTGGGATGGAGACTTGTGCTCTCGACCGAAGGCCGTGGCGAAAGAGTTGAAAATAGTTTGACACCACAGTCCACACATTTTCTGACGCCGGGAGAGCGGTAGAACTAATTCGACGTAGCTGTTCGAGCTTCTTGATCCCCTCAATTAGCTGTCGAACTTCCACCTCAAGGTATTTCGTGCGGTCGTCCTGCTCCTTTGTGTACCTGATCTGCATCTCCCGGCTAAGGTCTTGTTGGAATTTCGTCTGTGGCGAAGCCAACTCCAGCGTTACTGCGACTTGCTCATCACTCTTCACCGACTCAGTATCTGTCATTGGGGCAGAACTAGCACCAGGAGAACACGGCAACGCAGCCATGGAAGGGTAAAAACACTTTGACGGTTCTCTCTTCCTCTTCCTGCCCATGAGTGATAGCAGTCCGTCCACCGCTGCCGCGTCCCTTTCAGAAGCAGCTGATATAATGTCAGGTAACTGAGCCTGGGGCGTCGGTGAATAGCACGTTAAATTTCGAGGCCGTAAATGTGACTGCCTGGAACCTTTGTTGCTAGCGAAAAGGCAGTTGTTCGACATGCTGCGCTCCTCCATACCGCCAAGGGCAGTACTACCGGTAGGCAACCCCCACTGTTCTGCAGCCTTGGAATGCAAGAATTCATTCGCACTTGAACTGCTTGCTGTGAACTCGAATGCCTGTCGTCAGGAGTGCGAGTTGAGAAATGCTGTTCGAACTGTGAAGAGCCCGCTGAACGGATAGACACACACTATTAATAGTGGAGCATCTGCCAGGCAGCAATGATTGCCGCTTTCGTGTACCGGTAGTCTCTACGTGATCAACGAGCTTTTTGTATTATAGCAACAGCTGGTCTTCTAAAGCCCATCTAAAGACAAGCAGATCACTTACAAGATCTTGTACAGGATGCTAATTGTGCTGGCTCCGGCGAGTACGGTACTGTAACTTGACCAAAGTATTCATAATTGCCCCCGCATAAACATGGAAGCTACAAAGCCCCAAAGTGCTCTTGAACCAGAATACAGTACAGGTACGGAGAAGTTTGCATCACGTAAATAGAATCGTACGTGTAGACTGATAATAGTGCCACTTTCCTCAGTCGTAGGCTTGCCTTATCTGGCACTGAGCAACAGTTCCATCCTTGTTCTTCAGTCAAATAGCACACCCTTCTACTTTACCAAAACCTGTGTTACGTAAGCTGTTCAGCATTCGTATAAATTCGTGAACAATCTCGTTGTCGATGGGGATACCTGTGTTACTTCGAAGTACGTGAACATACTATTTTAATAGTACCGGTATGTATTAAAATATGTGTAGTGTGCACTATACCGGTAATACACCGGTACTATCATATTTTAATGCGTTGCACGAAGAAGCTCTGAAATTCAGGAAGACACAGACGAAAAGATGAGAGTTGCTCCGCGAAGGCTGGGATAGAACGCAAATAAAAGGAGAAAAAGCGCTTTTCCTCTTTAAAAATATCAAGCCTTCTTCGCTTGTACACCCAAATCAATTCCGAGGCTTGTCATAGGCACGACTGGCAGCAGTTTTTAGCATACAAAATACTTCGAAGTACCAGACTGCACGTTACAGGGACCACTTTTCATTTTGTGTGTACCAGTTGGACAACGTACACAGTGTACACAGTGTACGCTAGGCATACGTTCTCGGAGAGTCTCCTGCCTGCTTCGCAGCCGCAGACTTTGTTCACTAATTTGCCGAGGCCTAGTGGTTGGCCAACCTTCGCGCAACATACATCTGAGCTACTTAGCTGAGGTGGACGACACAGGCAACTCGAATGTAATTTATAAGTTTATACAGGACATTGTATTCTGCAAATAATACTGAATATAAATGTCCATTTTTCTAAGTAGATATATAGTTTCCAAGGTTTATTTGTTTTCGCAAATTCGCACCTCCAATCGCACCCCCAGGAATACATGTATTAAAATACTTGTATTATACTAGCGCAGTGAAGCGTTCACATAATTAATTACATGTAGTCTGGGTTCACATTTGATTTGGATTAGTATTTAGTATGATACCGCTGTGGTCAGACCATACATTTAGTATGGATTAAGCGCACCGACACCGGACGAGTTCCTGTTCCTGAGATTGCTTGCGTACCGTAAAGTTCGGATTCAATGAGACAATGGTAAAAAGGTCGCTTGCTATTTAAAATTTTCATAATTCAAGGACAATTTTAGTTTTTACGGATTGTAAAAAGATAATACATACAGTTTCCAAGTCACTTCACAATATGCGAGTTTAGTTTTTACCACTGTCGCATTGAATCGGTGTGCCTTACTGAATCCGAACGTTACGGTACGTACAGTTTCCAAGTCATTTCAAAATATGTGAGTTTAGTTTTTACCACTGTCGCATTGAATCGGTGTGTCTTAAGGAATCAAACTTTACGGCTGGTCCAGCCTTTTTTACCTTTTCACTGTAGCATGAACGCTCCGGATATCCATGCATATTTCCACGGATTCCTGCTGCATACATCTAAGGCACAGTTGGTCTAATACAGAACCTACTTGGAGACCAAACGGCATTGATACCTTTCCAGATACTAAGTATGGTTCGTTTTTATCTTTCATCTTTTACTGCTCGCCCGTTTTTAAGCGAATTTAGAGTGTACAAATGAAGATCTACTGAAACTTAATATTTGTGCAGGTATGATTCGCAGTCTTTTTCTACAGCGTATAAATTTTGAAGTCGCCTGAAGGAGGGATGTCATCTTGCTACAAATCATGAAAGTGAGAGATGCGGACAGGGAAAATATTAATACACCAGAGCCTCACCCTTGAAAACCCTGAGAGCGATGACACAACCCTCAGCCGATCTATGTGTAACCCTGCGTGCTGCGCACACGGATCTTTAAAGCGCAGGCGTTATTTCGGCTTGCCGAGCGAGTAGCCTTTTACCCCGCTCTTGCTCCAGAGGGATGGATCGTTTGTATCACTTTAATAGTCATTTCCATTTAGATTTGAAACATCGATCCATGACAAAACACGACAAGTCAGCAAATCTTCTACAACACACAATATTTTCAAATCTTCATCTACTGAAGAATTATAAAATAACTTCCAAAAGAGGACTCGATTGAAAACTACTGCATAGCAGAGATCTCATATCACACTCAAGCAAGAGTCACCTTTTGCAGTGATTTTCAAAATCGACTCACCTTTTGAGAGTTTTCCAATTATTAATGAGAGCGAGTACTGCGGCTAACAAAGGTAAATGACTTTTAAAGCAAGCCGTGCTGGTAGATGTGCATGTTGCCTTTGCCTGCCCACTCCTGTACAACTAAAACGTCCGCCTCGCCCTTGAGTCGCAGCATGTGATACGCGTCCTCCAGTGTGCTGTTCGTGCCACAAAACCCAAAGGACAAAACTCACAAGACATCAGTACCCACAGTAATGGAAGGTTGTGCGAACAAGGAAGCAGTAGCATCGCAGGATGGGCGGCGGGGACGACGGAGTTGTGCGGAAGGAGAGATAGCCCTCACAGCTGGCGCAGGGCCTTCATGGCGCTCCACGAGATCAAATGCGGTCCTCGGCGACGGCGGCGTCTCGTGGTGCTGCTCGGCTTCGATGGGCGCTCGCTACAAGGCGCGTAATACCGTTCTACGCGTGTGACTTGGACAACGACCGATTACTCGCCTCTGACGCAGCCAAGACGCGCGATCGACGCCTTCTTGGAAAGAGCAGGCGGGGAGAACGCGACTAAACTGGAGAGGACGGCCGTGCGACGCTGGGAAGCCACGTACGGCGTGATGAAGCGCGGGCCGAGGGCGCGAGTCTTTTCTCTTTAAGTGGGCGTTGCGGTATGAGGCAAAAGCATACCGTTTTCAGGGAGGTACATTGATGTCAATTATAGTTGACGTAACTTGGCGTTTGCGCAAAATAAAACATCTTGGTCAAGTTCGTTTCTCTAAGAACGGCCCTGACGATGATAATATAGTCTAGGACCGTTGCGTGCCGCTCAAGAAAGTGTGTCGGCGATGCCAGCACCCATGATATTCGTGATAATGTGTCTTGGACTTGTTTACTGGATGGCAAATACAAATATGAGCTTTATGAATCAGTGGTCCGTGCTGCCTGGTTCATGCATTCTGTTCTCTGGATTTTATATCCAGAGTCTACCAGGGATTGCAACGAGGTCTGAATCCTTGCATTTCTTGTACCTGTCGTAATACGATTTGGATACTTCAACAAAGAAGCTTTAAAACCCTGTTATATTTGATAGCCGGATCGAATATTATTTTATTTATGGCGGTTGACCCATCCGCAGAAGATTAGGACAACACACCTCTATGATATGATATGACCGTTCGAGCAACATTTTGGATGTCTTTTTCTTCGAGCACCAGCACCACTACTTAATACAAGTACTATAATACCGAGCACCGTAAACTACAGTGGTGTGTAGATAAATTCCGTACGTTTGGAATGCATACAGCGCGTGTCCATTAAATATAAAAATGATGACACCACATCATGTTGGTTATTGTCCGGCATTCATACAGTAAGAATATGCGTGCGTCGTTGCATTGCTCACTTTCATGCAAGACTACGTACAAAATCTAAAATCGCATCATTCACGGAAAACTATTCGTGCAGTGTGAATGAAACATTTCCTGCAGCTACCTTAGCACAACAAAATTTAGGAAAATTATTACGCCCGGTGGTCTATGGATACATGGTAAGAGAGTTACACGCATTGGACGTTTGAGTAAATACGCAGGCATGATTGGCATAGTTACAAGTAGCAACCATTTAATTAGAAGCAAAATAGGATTCCTTCTAAGAGAAAGTTAATGACTTAAGAGCACTTGGCACTGAAGGTGGTGCAGGCAACAGCCTTGAGCACCAGGAGTGTAGTATTGAGTGACAGCCCGCAGATTCTCGAATCAACGGGTTTCTTCTAGAGATCAAGCCTCGTGTGGCTAAACCTCTGCTACTTCAACTAACGGCAGCGTCCTCGTCCCAGCTTGTCTGGTTGAAGTCGAACAATTTCTCTTACTCTCTTCTCGACCTCAACATCGAGGCGCTCCGCTTGTGGTTCATCTGCAACATGCCAAACACATATCATCGTTAGCATTTTCAATGACAAGAACCACGAATTCACCCTTTGCCACTATACACTTCCTACAAGTAGTCGGATCTGGTCTTCTTTGCATCTGGTGCTTCAGCCCTCACTGCCAGAACCTCATGCCACTTGTCGTGACGATTCACCCTCTCTTCTTCTTCCATTTAGCTTGGGCTCTCTTCTTGAAGCGAACCAGGATTCCTCGACGGCCCTGACTTTGCTGCCCAGCAGCTTCCTTGTCGGACTCACCGGTTTCGGGGATGTTCTCTTCCTTAACACTCTGCACTCCACTCTGCTGTGGTGGTGCACTTTGCGCGTGGCCTTCATTTGCTTTTCTTTTGGCAGGATGCACTCCTACCTTCTCTCTGTGCCGCTGAAAGGCATCCAGAGGAAGAGGCTTGGTCAATAGATCAACCACATTCGCTTTCGATGACACGGGTTCAATCTTGACTCCCGCTTTTTCACGTACTCACGAATCTTGGGGTCACTGACGTTGAGCTGCTTGGTTCTGCGATGCTTTCCAGCGTGCTTCATCATCTCACGAGCACTTGCCGAGTCGCAGTACAGTGTCGTGAATTCCATTGCCAAGCCCAGATCATCCACTAGCTGTTCTAGCCTGACAGCGTCATGCAGCCCAGTGTTCGCCGCAATCAGCTCGGCCTCACAAGTACTCTCAGCTAGGTTATCTTGCTTCCAGCACCTTGCAGAGATCAACTGTTTATTACAGAACACTGCAAAGCCGCTCACGGACTTCATATCTCCACCTTCAGACGCAAAGTTTGCATCTGTGTAGACCTCAATGCACAGCTTGTCAAATTGGCGTGCCTTGACAAAGTCAAACTGCAATCCCATGTCCTGGCCTCCTGTCAAGTACCGCAGCACTCGTTTTGCAGCCCGCCAATGCGCAACACCATACGTGTTGAGGAACTTACTGAGGATCCGCACGGCCGTCGCCAGCTCAGGGCGCGACCCACTCACGAAATACTGTAGGCACCCAACAAGACTTCTGTACGGCAGATTCTTACACTTCTCATGTTCTTGAGGGCTAGCATCTAGCAGCTTTACCCCATCCACTGTCATCGGAATGCGTACTGGGTACGCGGAATCCATGTTGAACTTCGCCATGATGTCCTGGATGTACTTCGTCTGCTTGAACGAGACGTGGGTCTCAGGTTCATTAGCCCAAGCAAATAGTTCACATCGCCGAGGATCTTCATCTTGAAGCGTTCCGTCAGCGCTTTGTCAACGAAGTCCACATCCCCTTCCTCACCAACTAGCAGAATGTCATCCATATAGATTGGTTAGAAGGACAAGTCTGCCCTCAATCCGAATCCAGTATAACCCTTCGTCCTTGTAGCTCTGGCAGAAGCCGGACTTAATAAGCACGAGATGCAGCGTGTTGTTCCAGTTGCGAGGTGACTGCCGCAGTCCATAGATGCTCTTCTTCAGAAGGCACACAAAGTCCACGTAACCACGCTTCACAAACCCCTCAGGTTGCTCCATATAGATGATCCGTTCGGTTGGTGCGTTCAGGAAAGCAGTGACAAAGTCAAACTGCTTCACTACAGCTTTCGTCAACCCAGCCCATAGGAAGACAAGACGTAAAGTCTCAAATCTCACCACTGGAGCAAACGTTTCATCAAAATCAATTCCCCATATCTGGTAGCAACCGAGCACCACTAGTCGAGCCTTGAACCGCAACACCCTCAACTCATTCTCCTTGAGTGTCCATACCCATTTGTTCTTCAAGATGTGTGCGTTCTTCGGCCTCGGTACTAGTTCCCAAGTGCCGTTCTCGAGCTGTGCCAAGAACTCCCCTTCGTGGCTTCAAGCCATTCCTTCTTACGCGAAGAAGCCATCGTCTCCTTCCAAGACTTTGGCACCTCGATCTTCATCGTCGCAGTTGCCGAGACCGAGGAGCTAAACACCGTAGATACGAAGTCCTCTAGTCGTGTCGACTTCTTGCGAGCTCGAGCCGATCTTCTTGGATTTTTCACTTCGACAGGCAAGTGTCGTTTCCTTCGTGGTGGGGTTTCTCTTCAAGATTCTCTTCACTTTCTGATGCCTCAGCAGGCTCTTGATCCTTCTGCTCTTGGTCACCAGAACTCGTCGTGACTGGCGATACTTGCATCCCCAACTCACGTCGAAGCTCTGAGTCACGATCGCTACGATCTAACTCGTTCACGTCAACCTCTGGAAACCGTACCAATGGGAGCTTCGTACTGTCCAGGTTTGGACGTCTTCTCAACCGGTAAGCTTCATTGAGAAGTTTCTCCACGTACGTTCTATCCACCGTAGTCTCCTCGTAGAACTTCACGTTCTCGTGCCGATGTTCAGTTATGACACCCGTCTGCAAGTCAAGCAGTCGATAACCTTTCGTCTTCGTAGCATACCCGACCATCAGAGCAGGTGCACACTTCACCGACAACTTGTCCTAAGGGTAGACCTTGTCCACAAACTTGATCGCCAGACAACCAAAGGGTCGTAGATGACGCACGCTCGGCTTCGACCCGAACATTCTCTCATGTGGCGTCACTTGGTCTACATTGCCCTTCGTACAGGTTCGATTAGCTGTCTCGATCACGTAGCTAGCTGCTTCTCCCCATAGCATTCCAGGAAGACCGCAACTATACAACACTGAGCGAACTTTATTCATCAACACGTCGTGCGCCTTCTCAATCAGGCAGACCTCCTTAGGCGTATGGGGGTGAGCGAAAATCTGGATCGACTCACCAGCACACATTGCACTCGTATCCTGGTTCAGAAATTAATGTCCCTGGTCCGAGTGGAACGTGTTCACTAGCTTGTGGTGCTTTGCGCTAACGTGGTCTCGAAAGCACTTCAGCTTCTCCACAGTTTCCTCCTTCGTTTTCTGCCCATACAACCACTGATATCTCGATCCCTCGTCAATGAGGTGCAGATACACCTTGTTACCCTCCAGCGTGGGCACTCCGAAAGCCCAGATCCATCAACACTTTGACGAACGGCACCGTAGCTCGTTCAGGTGTCATTTTCTTGAAGGACGTTCTCTTCATCTTCGCCACATCACAATCGAGACAATTTGCCTTTCCACATCTGTCCTCTTTTGTCAACTCCAAACCTTTGACCATTTCCTTCGATGACATGTCCTTGATCACCTGCCAATTGGCATGGGCCAGGCGATGATGCCACATTCGAAGTTTTCTGGTAGGCTGAGCAGAGGTCTGCAGCACAGCCAGTGTTGGCGAGCTCGGAACTTCTACAGTTGTTCGATAGAGATCACTCACCATTTCAAACTGCCAGGCAATGTGCTTCACTCGGTTCGTCAGCGTAGTCACCTCCTGGTCTTCACTAGACTGTGCGAAAAAGCCATACTCTTTGTACAACTTCCGCTGCGATAGCAGGTTGGTAGCCCCTTCCACATAGAGAGCTTCCACAGTAATCCACACTCGAGCTTTAGTCTGCTCATCCACGATCGCAAGCTTAATCAACCCCTTCATCTGTGCCTTCTTGCGCGAGTTGTCGAACCACTTCATCACAGTGTCGCACTCAGACGTCAGAGACACGAATGCCTCCTTGCATCCACAGATATTCACGCCAGATGCGTTATCCAACACAAATGAGATGAAGATGCTGTTGCCAGATGCATTTTCAACTTTCGTACTAGTGAAACATGGCATCGGCTTTTCCTCCACTACTTCGATCATGTTCACAGGCTTGCCCTTCTTTCCTCCGGTCTTGTTTGGATTGTAGTAACCGGGGAGATCCTCACAGGTGTCACAATCACTTTGCTGCTTTTGCCGCTTAACCCTGCGAGTTGCCTTGACTCTGCTTGCCGCTCTGCTGCTGGTCTTTCTTCGGAGCTCGGCACAGTGCCCGATTTTGCCACAGTTATGACAATCAATCTCGGCACGTCGTCGCTTGGCTTGACCACGACCACCACCTCCACGACTTCTCTTCTTCTTCACTAACGAAACCTCCTTCTCGGCCGCCTGCGTAGAACCGAACTGCGATCGACCAACGCCAGATTGGCCATTCCGAGTGACAGCCCGCAGATTCTCGAATCAACGGGTTTCTTCTAGAGATCAAGCCTCGTGTGGCTAAACCTCTGCTACTTCAACTAACGGCAGCGTCCTCGTCCCAGCTTGTCTGGTTGAAGTCGAACAATTTCTCTTACCTTCAACACTCCTTCAACCAACATGTTGCTAATACATGTACTTCGAAGTACAGCTTATTTTTCGCCTTTATTTGAGTGTCGTTCCTATCAGTATCTCCTAATCAATACAATCCAAAAATGGCGTACATGGATTTGAAGTGAATTTTGCACGACAAATTCCAATCCATTTTCTAAAAACACTCACTTTGAAACTGAGTTTGTTGAGCTCAAAGTAAAATCCAGAGCTGTTCTGTGCGAAATCGCGGCTTTGTGCAATGCAAAATATTTTTTAATTAAATTAATAAAGTCGCGCGTTGTACGAAGAAGCTCTGAAATTCAGGCGTTTGTGTGTGGTACATTCTTCGCATTTAATGTACACAGAGAGTACGCAAGATGAGTACGTTCTCGGTCTTGCGATTGCACTTCGTCGTCTGCTCGGCTGGGTACCTCTAGGCCCACGTTCTGCGCGTGCCGGGCGTGTGGTCTGTGGGGCAGTTATTGGGGAGACACGAACGGTGTAAGCTGATTGGCGGATCTTTTGGCATCGCGCACGGTGATTGGGCGGATGGCTTCAACTTGCACATCAGATGGTGATTTTCTTATGCATTGACGAGACCGACCGTGTCCGTTGCAGTTTGGTGTGTCCGTTGCATAATTGGATCAAGTGAAAACAGGGAGATAGGAGAACTATATGTGTAGGAGAGAGCAAGCAGGACTAGGACGTCTAACTCAATGGAACTCACTTTCGGATTTCTTTCCTACCCCTCATCTCGACTACCAGGCTACGTCTGCATTCGCAATTCACGGCGCATCTCCTGCGCCTGCCGCGAAAACCACGAGCAGATGAACTTGGGCAAACTAAGTACATGAATTTGCACTGTCAAGTTGCCAGTGGCTTCGTTGCCTGCTTCATCCCTGTCGCGCTTTTGCAGAAGGCAAGCAGGCGGCAATTACCTTCGTGCAACATACAGCTGAGCTAATTGGCTAATAGATTCTCGCACTTAGGTGGACGACACACGCAACACGCAGGTAATTAGTTTATACGGCACATTTAATTCTGCAAATACCGGATATAAATGTGAATTGTCTTATTCTATGTAGCTATACAGTTTCCAAGGTTTATTCGTTTTCGCAAAATCGCACCTCCAATCGCATAGCTCTGAAATAAATTCCAGAGAACAAATACCGTAAAGTTCGGATTCAGTAAAACACACCGATTCAATGCGACAATGGTAAAAACTAAATTTTAATATTTTGAAATGACTTGGAAATTGTATGGATTGTCTTTTTACGATCGTAAAAACTAAAATTGTCCTCAAATTTTGAAATTTTTATATATAGCAAGCGACTTGAATTCGAACTTCACGGTAATTATATTGGTTAAAATAAAGATGGTACAGTGTACCATTTTGTTTAAGTGACGCGTTTGGCTAGATCATATTTGTGCAACCGATGTCCCCTTTTATTCACTCACTCACCACCATCCCATAGACTAGACTTTTATCGAGCCTTTTGCCAAAATATTTACAAATCAGACATATTGTGATTTGTAAATATTTTGGCAAAAGGCTCGATAAAGTCTAGTATATTAGACCTGAGGCCCTGATTTCTCCGTCGGTGTCTGGGTCTGGGGATAAACGACCTCGTAATTCCCCGAAGCTGTCCCTAGATTGCTGGTGCTGAGAGCTGTGTTGCTGATCTGTATACCCTTTCAAACTCGTTCTAGGCGTGAATCGTCGTACCGAAGTTCTCTGCAACCGAAAAATGTGCCTAAAGAAAATGAATCGTTTATGACCTACAATGAGGTATCTTGATTGGTTAGTATTTTTACGGATAAGCAACTACGTAGCATAAACTAGTCAGAATCATGCTAAATAAAATGTGATTGGTTGAACTAGCAAATCCCTACGTCGTTTTTGTAAAGGGACTTGAATAAAGTGTTGTCTAGTAAAGGATGGAGGTTGGTTGTTGAAGGGTGTAACTTCGCATATTTTTGTCGTATATCATGATTTTGCATGATTTGACGGTCTGACAACTGCCTCTCCGACTTTTATGTATCTCGGAATATATACTCAATTAATTCCCACCCCCATGGTCCATGATGGGGTGGGAATAAATGCCTCGTCGGGGAATAAACCATCGGCCAATCAGCATCGCTTCTTTTATTCCGAGACCCAGACACCGACGGAAAAACCAGGGCCTGACAACTCGATTTTATCCTAATTACGACTTTACTCCGAAGCGGAAGTGCAAGCTTAAAAGGCAGGTGCTAAACGCTCAAACTCGATTTTGAAGCACAACCGCCTTGTTTCCTGTTTACAGCCTGAAAACACAGAAATGCACGTCTGGGAGTGCAAAAGCGAGATCGTTGGGTGCATCTCAGCCTTTTGCAAGTGGAGCAAATTTGCTCGCAAATCGAAACTGATTTGCACAAAGTCTATTTTAGAAGTCTAAAATAGACGGCAAAATAAATGCAAAGGACAATACATACTGTATTCATAACGTACCGGTACTCACCCGAATAAAACCCGGGCACAATTGAATAGTGTCAGACCAATAAGCTTCCTCCTCCGTCCGAAAATATAAGCAGGTCGCCTTTTTAAGTGCTGTCCGGTAATATAAGCCTTACCTCCCATATGTTGTACCGTAGAGAGTTTAGCTTGCTTCACTTATTTTGCAAGCTTTTATGATATGTTGGAGGCCATTGTTATACTTGGTATTTGTATGCATGTACTGTCAATTCCACTCTATAGTGGAATCAAGTCAACAGTTTGAGTGGAAAACAGCCAAACACACAGACTTACGTTTCGGTATAGATGCAGTTCTGTCGACAGTGATAAAGAGCGTACTTGTCACCCACCACGAACAAAGTATTCAAGCAAGATGGTCGCGGAAGCAGGAAAGAGCCGCAGCACAAGCTAACGCGGCGGTTGTGCAGAGAGGCCCTTCTGAGCGACAGACACGCACGTCGCATTCGAGGCACGATCGCAGACGAGCTGAAGCCAAAGAAAACAGCGAGAAAGGAGGGCGCCAAACCAACCACGGCGACGATGGAAACCCGAGGATCTTTGGAAGCGGCAGGGGCGGAGGCAAACCGTACGGTTGTTGCAGCGGTGGAGACGGAGGCGAAGGAGACGGTGGTTGCAGAGGTGGAGGCGAAAGAGACGGACGTTGCAGTGGCGGAGGCGGAGCCAAAGAGACGGGTGTTGCAGAAGCAGAGCGGTAGAGCCGGCCCATAGCCAGTCTATTTCGGCGGGCCATGAGTCAGCGATACTGGAAGAGGTGATGGTAGATATGGTAACTACTGTCACAGTTGCTGGAGATGCTGCGACCGAGCGGGCTACCCCGTTGGACACCTTCGCAAAAGACGGCTATCAATTTTGGAGGACATGAGTACAGACGGCGAGTGTAGTTCGGAGGAAACTATGACGTCATCGCAGATGCTGTGTCAACTACCGCCATGTGTCATGCCAATTTGATGGATGATGGAGCTGATAAGTGCACGTACCTGAATTCCGACGAAGACTTATCCATGGAAGAGGATCAAGAAGACCAAGAAAGCTATGATGAAGTTCTTGACTAGGACATCGGTGAGCCGACGGATGAAGAATCAGAAGACGAAGGAGAGGACTAGCCCGAATCAGTCGGTCGCGCAGTGCAAGAAGGAAATTCGATGATGCGGTCACACGGCTGGGAATACGGTACGTTATGTTGTTCATATATAACATAAGAAGATACTTATGAATGGTTTCCTCAAAGATAAGAGTCATCATAAGCTGACTATTGTGTATTGTTGCATTCAGATCCAGAAACGTTTGGTCCAGACTCTACTTACGCAGACTTGTACGATGGAGAGTACGGACCAACCGATAGTGTGATGGCAGTGGGCGACGATCCTCTTGCTCTCCTTTTCTACTTCATGCAATCAAGACTTTGGACTCAAATTGCCGTCGAAAGCAATCGGTATCATACGCAGTCGTTTCCGCTGAAAGTGAGGGCAATTCGCTCGTAGCAGCGTCGGGCCGGCCTGGATGTGAAAGATTTGGGTGATATGCAGCGTCGCCTGGCGCACGTTCCAGACATTGTGCCGTTGGAGGTGCTGCGCGTCATGGGTTTGCTAATTGCGCACATGATGATGCCTATCCGCAACGGAATTGCTGTGAATTGGTCTACAAAGCAAGTGGGGGCTACAGACAACGACGGATAAATCCGACCGACAAAATAATCCGACATTTATTGGATAATAACCAGGCTCCCATAGTAAACTTATCGCGGGTTTTATCCAATCGGCTTTACATAATTTTCTATTTTACACCAAATACAGAACCAAAAAAATGAATGGCTTCTGTAAAATCTCCTCCCGCAAAGCTAAAATTAGGCTCATTTTGGGCTATGATACGCGCCGAGCGCAGCTTCACTATTGAAAAGAAGCGACAGGCCTTAACCGTAGTGGAGAGGCACGGCGTGCGGAAGGCATCGGAGCAGCTCGGCATCGCCCGCGGCACCCTCTACGATTGGAAGAAACAAGCCGCCGACATTTTTAGCTTCAAGAGCAGCGCCATGTCGAAGACGCTCAAAGGACAGGGGCGTAAGGAACTTTTTCCTGGCGTCCCTGACCTAGTCACACGTGAAAGATGTGAGACGGAGTGAAGCGGTGCGTATTGTACTTCGTATTTGTAAACTAATGAAATTTACTAACATCTTCATCTTAAATGTACGGTGTTGTCTACTTCTGGCATGATAGAGTTCATGCACAAGCTCTATCAGACTGGATAAAGGCATACCTCTCTGGTACTGAAAGCGGCGAGCTCGCACTCGAGTGTATTGCCAATCGGTATCAAAATGTTTGAAAATTTGCAAAATATGGTGTATTATACCGTTTTTATTTAACGTTTTATTTTGAATAAAACGGATTTCATCGCAAAAACCACAGGCTGCCAAAACGACGACGGAAGAGCTGGAGGAGACCCGTGCACGCTTCGGTACCAAGTTTTGGGGCAAGTACAAGGAGTTTGAAGGCGGTGGCATACTAAACGTTGATGAAACAGCGATCATGTTTGATATGCCACCAACGAAGTCATGGGCAGGGAAGGGGCGAAAGGATGCAGCGCGAATTCTGGGGGCAAACAAGCACGCAGGTCGCATAACTGCCGTTACTTGCACCGCCTGAACGTCGCCGTGTTGCGAGCACAGCTCTCGATAAAAGATGGATCGGTCGATGTCCGCCGTGAACACGTCGATTACTTCATCGAGACTCTCGATGATCGCGACCTGGCCGGTCAGTTAGCGCTATTGAGGATCCAGGACGCGGACACGTTAGAAGAGACGTTGCGATCCCGGAAGCGTGCGAAGGCGCGACAAGGGAAGACGGCGTACGGGTCAATCAAACTGAAGCCGAAGACGCCCACAGCCACCGCTCCATCCGCTAGCGCTCGCGCTGTCCATGCGATCCGTGCGACGGACGATTCCAGCGACTCAAATATGGAAATGAGCGGATCAGAAGGAGACAGAGACCTACACAAGCTTTCTACCTCGCTTCTGCCTCGGATCAACCCACGCGATCGCCGCCGGAACAAGATCAATGACGCTTCAACCGAGACATGAACGTTCGCCAAACAAGTCGTCCGCCCGTACCGTTGGAAGGAGAAGAACCACGAAAACCTTGTTCCCATTGAGGGTCGTTGAAGCACACCGATCTTGGTTGTTGGCAGCGTCTGACGTGCGAGAAGTGCGGCAAGAAGGGTCACCCGACGGATCGCTGCCTCTTCACCTGCAAGGCCTGCGGCGAGATCGACAGGGCCGGAGAATACCCGATGGAAGAGTTCTACAACTTGATCCGTCAGTGGTACGCACCGACCAAGCACGGTGGCATGCTCCCGCAAGCGGCCGAAAATATGTTAAACTAGAACGCTCGCCGGATTGGAATCTGGTACGAGACGAGCGTTTTAAGTTCTGCATCTATGCAAATGTCGAAAAGCAGTCGAGGTCAAATGTAAGAAAGCTGATTCGGCTGACCGACAATACACGTGATCTTCATGACAAACGTACCATGGCAAACTCCTGTCTCCACCAGGTCGACGAGTTCGGACGATCGGAGGTAACGATGGCCTTGGACCTCTTGCATGGAGAATCGCGAGGGTATTGGAAGTACCACGTGCCGGACAAGAAGTTCCGGCAGGCGAAAGCCGTGGGGAAGATCAACAATGAAAAAGCCACATTGCTGTTTGACAGCGGCGCCGAGGTGTCCATTTTGGACGCCGCCTTTGCTCGTAAGGTTTAATGCTACGTTGACAACAGTCAATAGTTGGAATGTGAAGGAGTTGGTAATAATCCCTACAGAGCGGATGGGCGTACGAGAATCAAGATCATGCTCGCCGGATCGGTGGTGTACCATTTCGATGCGTGGGTCGGCCCGCCGACCGGTGGACAAGACTTGATCTTGGGAATGGATTTCATGGTACCGGCGGGCATCCGCCTCGATCTCGCACTGTGTCTTCCAGACGTAGTGCGAATTCAGTTGGCCGGTCGACGCCCACTCTACGGCGAGAAGGTGTCGCGGATCGTTGTGGGAGAATATTGGAACCTTAAAATTGGAGGATCGATGGATGTCCGGAAAGGCTTCATCCTGTCAAGCCACCGGAAGTTGTGGGTCACTCGAGGCGAGCACTGGGTAACAAGTCTGGTGGCCGGGCTAGGGAAGACTCAATATCTAAAAGTCACGAACATCAGCGATCAGGAGGTAACGTTACATGATGATACCTGTGTCGTCATGTGGCTTGAAGGAGGACGTGTACCTCGAACCCCGGGGTTGTGCTTGTCGGATCACGCCGGTATGCAGAGTGGCAGAATCTGGCATTCCAAGCCACCACCGACCGGCAGCCTGAAGATGAGCAGGATCTGGAACCTGACGGATCAATGGTGGACCGACTGATGTACGAAACGCCTACGAAGATCTTGCGACGCGACTCCAACACGAGGATGCCGGCCGCTGCCCAGATCATGTTGACACTCCCGGTCGAAGCTGATCCGTGGGTAGTTACGAAGCGGGTGATGTGGGCAGATGAATCAGGCGATCAGGACGCGGAACACTCTCCGACAGAAGGACCTGAAAGGGAGAGCGAAGGGGATCCGGATAAGGAGAAAAACAGCCCCAACCTAAGAAACCGCCGATCGCCAAGCCCGAAAACCCCACGATGAAGAAGTATGCTACCACGAAGGAGGAGACCTCTTCGTCGAAGACGTGGAGAGACAGATGACCATCTTGCCGGAAGTGGTGCCCACTACCGACGAAGTCACGTCACGATCGAAAATATCCAGGTAGGCGATCCCGACGTAAACACACCCGCGGAGATCGACCGTCTGCGTCAGATCATCTGGTGACGACGACATCTCCTGATCGGGAAGGGAAATGCGCTGCCACCCGCAGCCGCCGGAGCAGTCTGCGCCGGCTCAACCCTCCCGTTTCTGCGGACGCTCCGTTCAATACAGTCCTTCCTGTGGAGCTTGAACTACTATAGCCGTTTCATCGAGGACTTCGCGATCTACGGGCGATCTTGTACGAGTTGCGTGAAACAGACTTCTACGACCAGCGTTTTAAGATCTTTCGGGTCGGCTTCTAATCCTTCAGCGGATACCCGATGGCCCAGATAACGCACCTTTCGCTGCCCCAGAAACTCTTGACCACACTGATCGACCGATTCCAACGTTCGCAAGCATCCAACAACCTTTCGACCTTTTCACATCGAATCCCAAGTGGTTGCCGTCACCAGGATATCATCGATGTACGATCTTCTTCCCAGTACCGACGGCTTCGGATTCGGCTCAGGTTCACAGGCCTCGAACACATCGATTGGCTTCGAGGGATCCCGGTCCGACGCCCTTGGGACGCCAGAAGAAGAGCGACCCCGGTGTACAAGGGGCTGGGAGTGCGGGCCCACCAACAGAGAATACCGACCGTTGGATCCGAGCAAAAATCGCCTTCACGATGTTGAAAGCCAAACTCGTCTCCATTTCGATCTTAAAGCACTTCGATCATGATCGCACTCCGGTGATCGTGATTTACGCGAGCCAGTGGACGATCTCCGCAGCGCTCGTGCAAGAACATGATGGCGTGTACTGGCCAGTAACTTTCACCAGCCGGACGTTGAAGTCCAACGAGCTCAACTACGGAATTGTCGACAAGGAAGTCTTGACACTCTTGCGGATGCTTGAAGTGAATTACACCCTGCTGACCACCAGGTCGATCTTGGTGCTGTCTCGACATTCTACCTTAGCCTGGCTGGTCAACTCAACTGGGTTCCAAGGCCGGCCGGAAACTGGGCCGTTTTGTTCCTAGAATGGACGCTGAAGATCAGATAGTGTACGAAGGGGAAGACGAAATCCTTGGGGTGATCGCAGCGAGCATCACTTCTCGTGCGGAAGTCGACGACACGTTAATCGCAGTCGCACCAATGAAGGAGCCTCGTCAGACGATTGTTATGCCACCACCTACGGTGGAAAAAGACGAGAGGTTGTTAGTTGCGAGTTTTGATGGATCCGCACGAGTGAAGTGAAATAGCGGAGCTTACGGCGCGATTATCTGGAAATTACCGGGCTGGACAGTCGTGTCGGCCGCATCAGAGTATGCCCCCGACTTGACGGTGAATGAAGCTGAATTCCGCCGGCTCCTACTGTGTTTCGATCTGCTAGCTAATATGGACCGGGGCGGGTCGTGATCTGCGGTGATTCCTACTTGGTGATCCGCCAGATGCGGGGCGAGATCGCGTGCAACGCTCCGGGTCTGCAGCTGCTCCGGAAGCAGGCACTCGATCGACTTAGTAGCTGGCCGAGATATGACTTCCTGCATATGAAGCGCGATTGGAATCAGAGTGCGGATAAGTTAGCCAGCGCAGCTCTTCAACGCGAAGAAGGGGCCATAGTTACTTCCGAAGACGACAAACAGGACCTGGTTACACTCAATCGACTGGACGAGCTGCTGAAGCCTAAGGACAACAACGGTGTTGCTCACGTGTCAGCCATTGCACGATCGACCCGGCGGCGGCGCTCTGCACCGGAAACCCTACAGGAAGTGATCATACAGCGTATGAGGGTGAGCGGATTGTTCAAGCTCAAAATGAAGAGAAGTGGGTCATGGATTTGAAGTCGTACCTGCGGGGCGATGTAACCTACTTATCAGCGAAGGACGCAAAGTCCTGTGCTAAGAACACTTGTGAATACGAACTAGACGAGAACGACCTCCTGTTGTACTGCCCACCAGGGGCGCGATCGGACGAAACCTGAGACGCCGTCGCACGGCTTGTAGTCCCGGGAACGCTGCAACAAGCCTTCCTGTACCATTACCATGTGAGCCTGGAAGGTGGACATCAAGGGATCGGGAGCACTTACCGGCGGATCAAGGGACACTTCCACTGGCGGGGCCTGTTTAAGTGTGTTCAGAAATTTGTGGGTGAGTGTGTGGATTGTGAGACTGGGAAAGGGCGCCCTCTGATTCAAGGAGAGTCGCCGGGAATGTACAAGCCACATACCGATCGCCATGGACCATATCCCATCCTTGCCAAATTCGTTCAAGGGGAATACAGAGCTACTGATCTGGGTCGATTTGTTCACAGGGTACGTGGTTGCGAAGGCAAGTGCATCCCGCACTGCTCAGGCCATCGCAGAGAACTATGAGGAGTGCGTCTTTGAAGATTTGGTGCCAGTGAAGCCATCCGGCACGATCGTGAACCTGGGTTCATGTCTGATTTCTTCTGAGCTTTTAGTCGGATAGTGGGACAGAAACAGAGAGCAACGATGGCGTACCGACCACAAGCCAACAGAACGGCAGAAAGAATGGTACAGACGCTGACACGGGCGCTCAAGATGTACTTGTCAGACGTGAACCAACGAAACTGGGACGAGTACACGCGGAACGGCTCACTTTCGCTTTGAACACAGCTCAAGACCGCATTCGCGGTATTACGCCGTTTTATTTAGTCCATGGCTGGGACCCACGATCTACGTTGGAAGCTTCTCTATCCCTAGGCAGCACGCGCCGCCGTGATCGGGACCCTCGGCGATGGAGGTATCACGTACAGGGACACTATCAACGAGTACGCGAACAAGTGCGGGGAAGATTGCGAGAGGCGATTCACCATCGGGCCCGATCGGCACAACGAAAATATGTGACCACACCGCATCGAGGAAGGCTGTCAGGTCTGGATGTATCTCGATCGAGTCAAAGAAGGCTACGCTCGAAAGCTCGCCCACATGTGGCACGGGCCCTTCCGCATGGTCGAGATGATCGATCGGTATGCGGCCCACCTAGCGATTGCAGGATCGGAATACCGGATCTTCCTGATCATACACGTGACCAAGCTGAAGCTGGTTCGTAATTTCCTGATCGACCCGACACACTACTGGCTGCGGAGGAATCCGATCGTCTTGATTTCGACGAGGCCCTCCTCCCGGAGGACAGTTAGAAGCGCCGTTGGAAGAGGATGAGTTCGAAGTGGAGCGGGTTGCAGACGTCCGAACCGGTCGACAAGCGCGATACGGGCGAGTCCACCGAGATTTTCTGGTGTTTTGGAAGGGGCATGAGGACCCGACGTGGGTCGTCGAAGCCGATTTGAACTGCGGCGCTATACTCCGAGATTTTGAGCGGAGAGCGATGAGTCGGAGCCGATTCGAGGTGATGCAGTCTCATGAGGAAGAGGCAGAAAGCCCCTCGCAGTAGCTGGTACTACGAAGGAGAAGCGGGTTGAAGAGTGTGCCTGGCGGTTGCACACTGGGAGGAAAGGGTCATATTTGTGAAGTGAGTATCGGTCGAACGAAGACAACCACTCCGACCAAGATCTAATATGGATTGCAAGCAAAGCAATCTAAAAGGAACTGAATTACCCAAGATTAAGAAAGATGTACCCTGCCGGGAAACCGGGATGAGCTGAATTGGCAGGGGCGCGCGAAACTTACCATCCAGACGCGCGATGTGACACCCAGGGTGATCGTCGAGTTGCGTGCGGTACTGATTACGCCATGGACCCGCTGTATCCGCGGCTGGAAGCGCGCTTATCAAGTCGGAAGGAGATCGCGAAGCACCAAGTACCAGAAGCCATGTTCGTTTGTACGGGAAAGTGAAGGAAGAGAGGATCCAGCAGTAGATCGAGGTCACAGCGCCCCGCGATCATCCGGCCAGGAAGTTCTTCAAGAGAGTTTGCCATTTGAGGCCGGCTCGCCATCGCCGCTGCTTACGACCGAGCCAGAACTTCACCAAAAGGGATCGGCCGCTTTCATGTTCTTGGTAACCGGAAGCCTGTGCGTAGACTCCCAATACGCTTGTCGCGACTCCTTTTCGAAATTGTGGTAGAGCCGCACGAACTCGGCAAACCAGCCGCCGAAATCGAAAGAACGCGGGCCACCACCCGTTGCCGTACGTTCCACGGGCGAAGCTTGTACAAGACGATGATGTTAGCCTTGGTAATTAATTGAGGATACCAGGAACCCGGTGAAGGGGTGGGAACTCGACGCGGGAATAACCAAAAACGGCGGACAACACCAGTGACGGAACAGTAGGGCGACGGTCAGATGCCGGACACTAAGTTGACGTTGACAGATTGGATGCAGAGGCCACGGGTCAACATCCACCGCGGCGAAAGTCACGGGAGCTCGGTAGCCGGGCAACCACTGGTCGCGGGGAACTGTAGTGGGATTGAGTTGATCGAGGTCCCCGTCTGAGAGGAGAGAGTTGGCGGAGTTGTCGCTGTCCGAGTCGCCCGAGTCGCTGCTGCCACTCGAATCGCCATTACCTGATGAGTCGCCGCCGCTTCTTCCGCTACCGCTGTCCCAAGAACCGATGCAGACGGACCACTGCAATTACGGCCATCACGCCCAGAAGACTCCTGCGTAGACTCGTTGTCGCTTGGTGAATCCTATCTGATCGGTTTAGTCTGCGTGCCGCCGGAGCCACTACGTTGGGGGGTTGTGGGCAGGGGCTGAGAGCGCCGCCCCGTAGACCGCGAGCTAGCGAGGCCTGCGTGAAGAAGATCGTCGTCGTCGCTATCATGGGAAGATGGAGATCGGCGTCGCGAAACTCGTCGTTTCTGCGAGCGAGTCGAGGGGAGGGGCGAACTTGGCGAAGACCCTCCCGAAGGGGATCGGCTGAGGCGACGTTTCTTTGCCGCCGATTTAGACTTCGGCGGTATAGCACTTTGCCTCGAAGCGAGCTCGGAGACGGGTCAGGCTGGGCGGGAGTGTGAGCGACCGACGACGCAGCAGCTCCAGGTCGAAGTATAGGTGTGATGCGGGAAAGTTAAGCCTGAGCGTCGTCCCGCTCCGTAACCAACTGATCCCTCTCGGCCTCTAGCCGACGCTGATCACTACGGGCGGACTCGAGATCCGCTCGGAGGGCCACGTTGGCATCACGTGTACGCCGACTGTTGGAAGCATATACTTCGAGATCGCGAGACTTCTGTTCAAGGCGCGCTATGGCCTGTCGGGCGGACGTGGTTTGACTCCCTGACACAAGGAACCACACATATCACGATCAGACTAATGAAGGAAGGTCAATGTGAGAGGGGCTACTTACGACTTCGCGCAAGCTCGCCCAGGGCGCGATCGCGTTCTTGGCGGGCTGGTCGTAATGCAGCCAGATGATCATGAGCGTCCTGATCGGACTTGTCAAGTAATCTTTGAAGGCGATCCCGTTCTTGGAGAATCCGGGATAACGTAGACTCAATGTTGGCCTCCGTCTGAGCCAACTTGGCACGCATGGCAGTAATTTAATGGCGGAACAGACGATTCGAGTTCTCAAGAGCGGTCTGGGAAGTTTCCAGGGACCGAACAGATTCCTGAGCGTCCTCCAAATCGTGAAAAGCAACACCTTGTGCGGCGACAGAGGCGTTCAGTCGCGCTTGCAGCTGGGCGAGACTCGGAACGGCGCCCGAAGCTGTCGAGGGGTTCATTCCGGTGGTGGACCCCGAGGAGTTCGCGGCAGCTAGCGCCGCCGCCAACCGCCGGTTCAGATCGTCAATGTTTCGTTGGAATGAAGCGACTGCATCCTCGTGCACATGGCCACGGTAAAGCAGGTGGTTGCGTAAGTCCGCAAGCTCGCCCTCGTTATCACGACCAGTCTGGAGCGCTTGCCTGTACTCCGCACACTCTCTGGGACTGCTTCAGATGAATGGCTTGGAGCTGTAACTTGCTTTGGACGATGTCGACGAAGGATGATGCAGACTGTGCTGCCACGTCGAGTTCGTGTTGTAGGTCCGCCGCCTGTTGCCGGAGACCGAAGTATGCTCGAAGCAGGTCGTCATAGCTCTGCTGAAGCGTCTGGAACTTGACTTCGCGATTGATAGCAGTCTCCACGGCAGCCAACGAGTTTCGGATAGTGGCCTGATCCAGTGGTACAATGGAGATTCCAGCTCGGGGTAGTGGCTCGGCTAAAAGGTGAGCGGGGATACCGTCGAGGAGAGGGACCGGAGGACTAGCGGCGACAGTAACCAGTATCAGCGCATCCGGCGCGACTTCGGTGTCACCGCGCGAAGAAGGAGTGGTAGTTTGGGAAGTCGACGATCTCGCCGGTGGAGGGAGTTGACTGACGGATCGTCCATCGGGGCATCGGCGGTGGAGTCGGTTGTTCGGCGTGGGAGGAGATTGGGGAATGAGTCTACACACCCAGGCAGCTGTACAGAAGCTGCTCCGCGAGTGCCGGAAGCTGAGGGTACAGGCGACATGGGTGGACATCGCCTCGAAGAAAAACCAGGTACTGTGGGCAATGAGCAAGAACTCAAGAAGCGCCAGCGCTCCTGCAAGGTGTGTTCCCTGTACAAGACACAGCCAAGGAAGTACACGAAGTACTTCTGCCCGGAGTGCTCGATAGGAAATCGACGGTACGTCACCATTGTTTTGAAGCCATGAAGCCCATGCTAATATTTCTATCTATAGGAAATATTTCTTCAACGTCGCGCGGGGCGGGGAAGATCTGCTTTGCTATCTGGCACGATGACTGGAACAATGGAAACGTTACCCCGCGCAGGATGCTACAAGAAAACAAACTGCGCGACCGGCCTCCAGCAGCGCGCCGGGTAAGCGCCGCCGCCGTTCAGTTGTGAAAGAGATGAGGAGAATGACAATGAAGATTCAGATGGTGCCGTGGCTGTAGATGAGGCGTAGGCTTTTGGATGCGTGTACTTTCTATACATTTTCGTGATGCAATCAATTGAAACGTTCTTGGTTTCGTCTTGTTTTTTACCAATGACCGCTGGTGTACGTGTGCAATGTTCAGAAAAAAACTACTCAGATTAACAGTACAGTGTGTATGTTGCTGTGGAGAAGCGCACGCCAGTTTCCGGGATTCGGCTGCGGTCAATCTACGATCCAGACCCTGGAGACGGGTTAGGGGTATCCGAGATCAGCCATCGTGGATCCGGATCTCTATGATGCGATCATTTTGACACGCCGATCCCGATCCCGATCAGATGGTACTAAAATGGTGGTACACTTGAAGTTATCGGGCTGAGATCCAGTACGAGGTATTATAGGGATGCGTAAAAATCCAGTGGGTATAGGGAGATGTAGGAGGTTAAGATATAGAATATAAACCGATTTGCCTTGCAAGACGCAAGTGTTTTCTAGACTTCCGGGGAAGGAGGTATATTGGCCTACCCGATGAAAAACTCGCTACGTCAACCAAGAACACGACGCACACCTCAATATCTTGGCCAAGGTACGCTCACGTATCGATCTCATCACAAGATCCCGCCAAGAGGAGGCGGCAAGCAACGGAAAGGGCTACAACTGCACAAGAAAAGGATACACCCCCACGCGATCGGCTTGAACCAAGACTCGATCGCAGCACATCGACGACCGCATGAAGAATACCCGCGTGGCCGTCACCCACCCAGACCCCGGAAGGAGCAACCAAGCTCTAACCTCCGCCTTGGCCACCACTGAACGTCTTCACGAACACCGGAAGAGCGTAACCCGCCCAGCCGTCGGGTACACAAGGTGATACCAAGGTTTCGATCGCGCCAGATCAACGGAGTACCCCTCCGACAATCGGCAGTCCGGGCTTACCGTGCGCAAGCTTCTACCGCGTCAACAAGTTTCGTGAAGCAGATTCGCCACAGGTTTCTTCCGGACTTGTGGGCTATAGGGTAAAACGAACTCTGTTTGTCTGTTATCTGTTGTTGGCTATCTTCTACTGTTGACGTGCACTTCTGTCGTTAATCTTGATTTCACTATGAAAGGTTTGACGTCGACCACTTCGGGTCAGGCACGTGGGTACACATGAAAGGTACCTTGCACATGCCACACTCCACGCTAAACTGGCCTTATCCCGCCAAGAAATCAGACTATCTTGAGAGACAGCTGCTTGAGGATCGGAATAAAATCCGATGTCACACCGTGTCTGGTACGACAATAAGACCGCCCACCAAGAACGATTTGAGGACCATGTAGAACTTAAGATGGGCGTGCGGATGTGCACGGCCAAGGCGGCATGCGTAAAGACGTCATTGTCAGATGAGCCAAATTACCGCCTCTCCCTGCGCAACATCCGCCGGCTACCACCTCAGTTGAGGCAGGCAACGCGGGCGCGGGTGCATGCCTCCTGTGACCGCCGAGGAGGCTCCAGACGAAAACATGAGCGTCGAGGAGAAGGAGGAGGAGGAGGAAGAGGAGGGCGAGGGGCACTCCGACGTGGAGCCGCCGAAACGGACCTCGTTGATTCTTGGTGACGTCCCACCGGGATCCGCAAGTGATCGTGTGAAAAGCGACGTCGAGGCTTCTGCTGTGGCTGGACTGTTGTCGATCGATGAGCACATCAACCACGTCCAGGCTGACACCTTGCCTACACAGCACCGAGGGCCGCTCGGAGTAGCAAACATCTTGTCTACTAGGGGTGTGGCACCGCCCAAACACGAGCCGCTCGGGCACACTTTCATCGTAAGTGTACCTGCCAACGTCGAGACCTACCGAGGCGGTAAATACATCTAAGTAGGCTATGGCGGCGTTGAGGCTCTCATTCGTTTTGAGGGGTTATCGGACTTCGACTTATTCCAGGTCGACCATAACGAGACACGTCCGGTTCGGGATATGTTCCTTGTCCCCATACTGAACCCCCTCGGTTTCTGCGTTGGAGACTACGTTGGACTCGCTTATCATGCGTCGAGAGATGGTATCTCTGATGATGCAGCTCCCCATTGATCGCTTTGTTGAAAAAGTGTTCTACACGGTATCCCCCTTCATCGGCTTTTAAGTCATCACCGGGCGATGGTACGTCAGCTCGAGGAGATGTGAATCAATGCTACGGACGATGCTCTACACCGTGAGACTGTGAGTCTTTAGATCCGGCGCGACTACAACTTCCTTCAGAAGTATCACGATCAAGAGGTACAGCCCGTCCACGACGAGGCTGTTAAAACTCGTGCAACCCGGGAAGCAGACTTAAAGGATCTCGCCGACGAAAGGCCGAGACGGAGCGCGTGTTACGCGATCACATCCAGGGTTTGGATGCTGACTTGGATCGTGCACACCAGCGAATCAGGGACCTTGAACGCACTGCCCAGGACACTTCATTCGACGGGGACAAGCTCATGGTATTCCTAAACGAGGGTTCCAACGAAGTTCGCAACAATTGGCCTCGACTGCGTAGATTGTTCAAGCACTCCGAGAAAGGGCCGAACAGCCAGCTTCCTGGATGTGGTCAAGGATCTTTGACCCGATTTCTTCGACTTCTTGGAAGGTCCTTGAGCTGCAGACTTGGGCGGGGAACTGCTACCACCCAGACCAATCATTTGTGCGGCAGGCAAGTGCTCCTCTGTCTTACCCTCGTCTTCTTCATCGTCGTCATCATCAGCATGACTATCTGGGGGTGCCGGACCAGGATACGCTGGAACCATCCTGTACGATTTGTCGGCGGCGATCACTTGGATCCATGTTCTCCAAGTCGACACGCACTCGGTCTCTCAAAGAGTTACAGTTGCGACCATCGAATTCCACAGAGGCACGTGCCTGTGCACGCTCTGCTGACAGGTTCCGGAACGTTTCCGTCGACGAGGCCTGCAAGCTGCTTCCAGAATTCGTCGCATGGCAAGCCCTTCGGCGAGACGTACAGTTGGCAATGCAGACCTGTATTGGTTACCAGAACGCGCTTCAGTGGATGGGTGAAGACAAGATCGCTCATACTTTGTTTCTACGGACTCTCGTCAACATGTCGACCAACATGATCTACTGGCGTCAGTTGGACAGCACTCCTTGGGTACGGCACGTCCTGGTGCATATTTTCGAATCGCCGAAGTCGTCTTGGATACACTCCTCAAAGAAGATAATGCCCTCTATGGCCTGACTGGTGGAGCATACGGTGGAAGTGTTTTCTTCAACGTCCGAGGAGAAAGACGACGAAGACGACGAGGATTATGGTGATCAAGCGAACGCGTCGCGATCAAGTTGCTCAAGGCTGCGTCTCCGAAAAACTCATTTTCGGACCCTCGGAAAAGAATTACGACGAGAAAGACGCTCCTACACCTCGACGCAAGTCTAAGGCTAAGGGTGTGCGTTCCTTGTCGACCAGCTCCTCGGGTTCAGGCTCCAAGTCGTCTTCCAAGAAAGCACCGACCTCTCCTTCACCAAGGAAAGCAATGAAACGTTCCCGGCAGTCACCATCGAAGTCAAGCTCGTCCAAGAAATCGGCATCCATGAAGCGCACTTCTAGGGCTGAAATTCTCCGGTCTCAATCGCCGTTAGCTCGCATCAAATTGGAAGATCTCACGACTACTGAATTGGCTACTGTCGTGTCTTGGCGAATTCGTGGTGTGATTGTGCACCGCCGCCCAAGGAAAATGGTCACGTTCAGCAGACTCCGGGCTTTCCCGTTGGCGTGCCCCAGAAGATTGAGACGTTCATCGTGACTGAGTGTTGGAATGTCGCTGAATACTTGGACCTAATTGACCAAGAACCTTGAAAGACAATGTGAATTGAACGGGTCGATGTAATTTACTTTCATCGACGTTCTGCATTGACCGCCAAGCAGCTTGCACTTCTGGACGAGTATCTCAGTTGTGTTGAGGAGAACTCTCGTGCCTTCTGGGAAGTCCTGCATTGGCTCATCATGAAAACCAAAGGGGTCGCGGTTGATGATAACGACCAGGACTACAGCCTCTACGCCATGACTGCCCGGCTTCACAAAGAGCGTTGTCGGCGTCAAGAGTTGGTTGAACGGTCAATGGAGAAACGTCAGAAACGTCTTATCGACAAGGATCTCCCACGGGTGGGCGTACCCGGTCACGGTGTTTTACTGGTTCCTGATGGATCCCAGGACGACCAAGCGTGACGGATCCCGCTATACTCTGATATACCAATTGGAGATAATCGAGCGTGTTGAGCCTGGTCGCTCAGAGGGGACCAAGTATTGCACTGACACGCGGCGGATTACTCACGTCTCGGACGACCTCAAGGCTCGGCTGCTTTCGACAAGCGAACGTGGGGATAATCCGATCACTGAGCCGTTCCTATGAAGTCTTCGCATAGGCGTCCACGAAGGGTTCTGGACTTTGCTAGTGACACCTGTATATCGTATGTAACACTCTTTGCATCCAATTCCACGTAAGCCGCCTACGTCTCGAAAATTCATCATCTTCACATGGTCATCTTATATCATCATCAAATTCCACGATCTTCATATTCAAATGCCTCCAGTCTCACCCAAGTCGACATCGCTTACCACTTCACACGCTGAACACTTCCAGGATAAGCATCACTTCGCTGGCTTGGCCGGCACATTCATTAATCACAATTCACATTCAATTTCCGCGGGTTTACTTACTTCGACGGTCTTGTACGTTCAGGAATTCACATCCAGGAATGCTATATTCTTGGATGGTCGTCTCCAGCTTGCATTGCTTGAAAACGCACCCGAGCTCTCGCACCCTGGTTGAATGCGTATAGTAATGTACCACATCTTAATTGAGAAACCGGGATCCACTTAGATTCTATATAACCTTTCCATTTCACAAGGTATTCCTGGACGCGTTTGGCTGTACGTGTACGTTTGGTCCAACGCAGGTCCCCGATTTTGTCGACCTCGTATTCATCGTTCAGGTTGTCAGCCTCCCAACTAGCCTCTGGTAGTAATGCTGCATCAAAATCGTCATCATCAGCAATGTCAACCTGGATGGTTGGACGCCTAGGACGCAGGGCTCGAGACTTTAGACGACTGACGTGAATCGAAGGGTTGACACGGTAACCCCTATCCTTATCCTCGAGCTTCACTCTGAAGTCGTCATGGATCTCTGCAATCCAGAATGGCCCATGCCATAGGTGAACCAGTTTCCGACTCAATCAAGCCTGTACTCTAGGAATATATAACCAGACTTAGTATCCAACTTTGAAACCGGCCTTGATCCGATCCGATAATTCACGCCATTTCCGCGTCTGTTCTTCTGGTCGTTCACGTTTAGCCTTCTTCTGAAGATCCTTCGCGCAGGTCTGAGCGTACGTATAATCACGTTGAAGTTTTCTCCCCACTCATAAGCCGTACGTTCAGGAACACTGGACGGTTTTGGACCTAGCATGGTCGATACAGCTCCTTGCGCGTCCCATCCATGGACCAAATAGAACGGAGTATCCAGTCTGGTTGCATCAAACAAGGTGATCAAGGCGAACATCAGTCTCTCAGCATGATCGTCCCAGTCGCTCTGGTCTGCCTCGGCGATGTAAGCTCGGACGCTACGCATGACAGTCTGGACGGAGTGGCCCTGTTGACCATTCGCTTGAGAACGATATGCAAGAGTCGCTTGTTGTTTGCTTCCCAGAAGTTCTCAAAAACGGGTGAACACTTCACTCATAAATATTGGATCCTGGTCATGGCGTAACATCGAACTCGCACCGAAACGTTGAAAACCACATTCTTCATAAGCTTCAGCGACTTTTTGTGCCGTGGTGGAGTTCATCGGCTTATACATTCCGAAACCAGAAAACGCATCCCGAAAAAGTAACAAAAACGTGCTACCAAACGTTCAGACGTGGGCATGTGAGTAACAAAGTCCATCGAGACAACCTCGAACGGTCGTCTACGCTCAATATTCCCAGGTGATGTTCCAGGATAAGGTAGACACCCCTTGTCACTTGCACAATCCACGCACTCTCTAATGAAACGCTGAACATCAGCGAACATATCATGCCAATAAAATTCCGAGCGCAATTTCTGGTGTATTCGAGTGATTCTTTGATGGCTGTCTTGGAAGTCTTTATGGGCATAATAGAGCATGTCTTCTTGGGGTGACACAGGCACGGTATATCTTGGTTCATTTATCGTATCCCGTGGCGTCCTTTAGTGGATCAACTCAGGCGATAGATAATTCCACTTAAATCCAGTGCGCGCAACTCTTCCTGTTTCGAAATCGTATTCAGTTGCGGACGGGAGGAATGATCAAGCTCGTCATTCAGAAATCTCTTGACGTCCCTCAAGAACAGATCGCATTCCTGGTGTACTTGGATGCGCCTCCACCGTTTTGCCTGATACTCGATCGGACCCATGGGCCCTACCTGATCGTTAGCTTCCCGAACGTGGCTGCGTGTAAACGCCGCCAGCACTCGGGTGCGATGGGTAGAGGTTCGAATCTGATCCTGGAAGATCTGCGATCAAGGATACAGTGCCTCGTCATCCTGAATGTGAACTTCTCATTCAGACTCGTCTAGGTTCACCACAGGTTTCATCAATTGTTCCGCAACCGTCGACACATTTTCCAAATGCGTGATTTCTTCCTGGTCTTGAACACACCATGACTTACCCAATATCAATGTCTTGGACGTCAAGTAATCTTCTGCCTGGTTAAACTCACATTTGACATGCACTAGATGAATCGAGTAAAACGTGACCTTCAAGGCGTGATACTTGACCAGGCGCCTCTATAGATTCGAAGTATTGCAGTTGATGACACCTTGACATTGCTCAATGACAATCCGCGAATCTCCCACGACGACTACATCCTGGACGTTACGTTCAGACATGAGCACCAATCCTTTGAGAAGACCATTATACTCGGCATCATTCACTATGACATCTTCCTGGATGAAACCATGTGCGCTCAAGGCATGCCAACCAGGCAGTTCCCAGATGACGCATCCGCAACTTCCTTGACGGGTCGAAGCACCATCGAAACTCAGAACATAACCTGCGTAATCAGCATCCAACATTTCCACGTTCACTATTGGGGGAGCTGAATTCTCCTTTAGCAGGAATCAAGTTCTCAGCAACCTCGTCAAAATGTTCACGTGGCGTGATTCCAGCGCCTAGGATTGCAGGTAATCCGTCTTCGTCTCGTTCGACCTTTCGCACTTCTAGGTTCCAGTGAGGCAGGGTAACGCCCCATTTTCTATTCTTCCTATCGGCTGTCTTGGAATTCATCGACCGTGTATCGGGAGTAAATCACAATGTTAGTATCCTGGACGATCGTCCGGAACAGTTCCAGGACCCTCAATACTGCAATGGCCTCCTTATCTGCGAAGTAATAACGAATCTCAGACTCGTGCAGGACTCGTCCCGTGAATCTCACTGGTTGCATTACCCCTCGTAGACTTCGTCGAGTACTGCGCAAGCAGCCCATTGGTTAGCGTGTGATATGGTCACAAATGGTCTTGTACGATCGAGATGGCGTAACAACGGGGTCGACACGATCTTTCGCTTCAGGATTTCAAAAGCTTCCTTGGCTTTAGACCGCTCTCGTCCCGCATGTATTCGCTCATGGTAATGCAGCTCCCGCTCCGGCAAGGGGCGTGGTTTGTGACCTAGACGTAAGCGACGCAAAGCCTGTTGCCCAACGCGCCCGGTCATTGGTCCACACTTGATGCTGAAGGTTTATGAGTTGCTCAGGAAATTGTTGGAGACCAAGTTGATCGAGAACTCGAATTCATCATGGGCCCCATCGTGATTATTCTAAGAAAACGGAATTGACATCCGGATGTGCATTGACTACCGGGTAGTCAATGGCTTCATCCGACTGTCGAACTATCCGCTTCCGCTAATTGACAACTTACTGATTGACTTTGAGAGTGCCCTATGGTTCATGAGCTTGGATATGGCGAGTGGTTTCTGGGCGATCAAGATGACGGATGGTGCCAAGTTAATTTCAGCTTTTGTATGCCCGTTTGGACACTTCCAGTGGGTTCGTATGCCTTTTAGGCTCAAGAGCGCTCCACAAATTTACTTAGCAGTTATCTACAACTGTCTTTGGGGTTTCGTCCGGCTCCCTCGCAAGGAGGAAGAGCTGGTAGACCCCGACGTGCTGAAGTTTCTTGGATTGGATCCGGTCGAGTAAAGTAAGCCTGGATGTGAGGAGTCCAGGAATGCAGTTCCGATTTTGACTGATCAGATGACAGTGTTCAAGTGGAACATTCCGACGCAATCTCTGATGGGACCCGTTCTTGGGAGAAGTTCTAATATCGACGCCATCGCTCATGGGGGCCCACTTAGGATCAGCTATTTGCTGACCTGGATGGACTGTTGTTCAGACTACGCTATTGGAATATTTCGGTGAGTATGCCTAAAAGCGAATTTGGCAAGTTGATGATTCCGTACCTGTCTCACGAGATTAGTGCTGAAGAGATTCGCCCCAAGCCCAAGATTGCGAAAGGTGTCCAGGACCTCCCGTTCCCGAAGACCCTGAAAGGTGTACAGTCTTTCCTTGGGAGCCTGAGCTATTATCATAAGTTCATCAAGGATTTCCCGGTTGTGGATGCAGTCCTGACGAGCTTACGTATCGCCCAAGAATAGCTTGCGATGCCATTCCAAAGTTGTCCGCATCTTGTGTTCTGGGTCGGGAGTCGTTCATCCGGGGACACCAACATCTGCTTTCGTAATGTCACACTTGGGACTGAGGTCCGCTAGCTCAGGAAGAAGTGCCAGTTCGTCACAAAAGACGACATCAACTCGCTCCTTCACGAATATATACTGCACGTTCCAAGTCTAGGTATTCCAAGTTCATCCGCATGACGCGAGCTTATTCCTGCTCCAGTTTAAATACGGGTGTTCCAATCATCGCTTGACTTGAACAATCCGGTTCATCAGCTGCTTCAGTTTCCTCTTCCTGGATGGGATTCGTTTGAGCACTCGCATCCACAGTCTTGGGCGACAGGAGACTGCGTCACAGGCAAAAAACATGTCGCCACGTGTCCTTAATGTTCGAACGTCCAGACTTCCGCTTAGACTCGGCTATGTGCACTTCACTGATTCCGGAAGGAGGTCGCATCATGATCTTGGTCGATCATGATTCCGGTTTCGGGACACAAGGTGGCTCTAATTGTCTCTCGAGTTCTTCTAACCGTTCATCACGCCTTTGCGCCTCTGGAGACATAGTGCACTCATAAATCAGTTGTTGCCACTCGATGTACTTCTGCTTTCCTGGACGCACGAAATGTCCTTAAGAGAAGCATCCGTATTCCACAACTCTCGCGACTGGGACATGGGGATCAATCCACAACATTTTCGACGAGATATTCACCACCTTCATCGCAACCGCCCATGCCTTTTTGCCCAGAGAACATTAGTTACCCATCGGTCTCCACGTTCAGCACACACAACATCACATTGAGGGTTGCTTTGACCATATCTATTCGAACAATGGCGTACTCTCCTGGACGCAAGTATGGCGTCTCGGTGGGACGCACCTCTATGTCCAGACCTATGTGATCTCGAGCGGGACCTCCATACATTACAACGGTTTCCTCATCGGGCAGTTGGACGAGACCTTTTCGCACACTCAGTCGCACTCCAGCAGCATACATAAAGTTCATGCCAAGCAGGACTTCCACACCTTCACCAATGATCGCCACATACACGGTCATGACGTACACCATTCTGGGACCAAGAGTGATCTTGATCTTCGCACTCGCAGTGATGTACGTTGGGACTCTACCTAAACCGGTCACCTTGATCGGGTTGTCTATAAGCAATTGCAGTTTGAGCCTACGCGCTAGGTCCAAGCCAACCATACTTATAGACGCTCCGGTGTCCAGCAAGATCTTCATCCGGCAGTTATCTACTGCTCCGTGTACCATCGCAATTTCATGACTGTCTCCTGTTTCATGATTCTCCACCAACCATATCGATCTCCGGACGGAGTGTTCGTTCAACAGTACTTTCGGTGTTTCCTGTACGAGTCCATTCTAGGCCTTCACGTTCCGGGTTCCCTGGGTCATTTTGCATCATCGTAGTCATGCATTGTTGGTTATCAGGTTTTCTTCTTCTCATATAAGGTCCGACATACACTAAGACACACCATCCTGGGATACGTTTAAGCCCGGCATGCTCTGGATCCCCATCCAGCGGGCTTATTCCGTTAATAGCGCCCCAGGAATGACTTGTCCATCCAAGATTTTCTTCACCACGGATGAAGGGACGTCTTTCAGCATGCCTTTGCGAGCGAGGTCCTTGATTGCTTCAAATGCTTCGTGGTCTGCGCATGGGCCTTCATGAAATTTTCCACAGTTGTTACATGGTCGATAACGACAGGCATCGCATGGGATGTACAGCACTCACACTTGATGTTTTCCAGAAATTCTCAGGTTTGTGACCAAACGCGTTACAGTTGGTGCAAAACTCGGTACGATCATTATTGTCTGGACGTGGAGATTGTCATCCTGGACGGTTGTCCGACCTGCGTTGCCATCCTGAATTTTCCATCCCTCGATATACAGCGTTCTGTAGATCCTGATCGGACATCGCAGTCTTGGAGGACACTTCCAGACTTGCACTGTCCGGGACACTGCGTGTAGGAGCGACGGGTTGGGGTGGAGTATTGTGGCTGTCTTCGACGGCTTCACTGAAATGCACGTGTCCATCTGGCTAGACTTCAGACTCGGCATCACTCTGACCGATGTATGCTTGACTGAGTCGCTTCGACTTGAAACGTCCAAATGGTAGATTGTCGGCTCGAGGATCCCGCGGCTTGGACGGTAGCGTATTATACATGTATCTCCGTCTAAAGTCAGCTCTTCATCCTTCTGTATCACGTACACGATATCATCCACGTTTCGTAATCGCAGGTTGCGCAAAACGGCCTTTAGCTGAGAGTCTTCATGAAACGCTTGATGTGCTGGGCACGTTGTTTCTCCGATGCCTTGTACCTGACCTCAGCTTTGACCACTGCCTCGTTAAGGCGGTAGCAAAACTCCAACGGGATCTCGTTCGACATTTGCTTCATGGTGTAGTACCGTCCGGGTCTTCAAATCCTCGCGCCTGAACTCTAGAAATAACAGCTTCCAGTTACCCCGGACGTGCTTCGGGAGTTGACCTTGCCAGTTTTTGACCGCGAGCGACATGTTCATTTTGAGCTCGCCGAGTTTGACCTTGTAGCGCCAGCCTCCTTGAAGGGACATGTTAATAAAACTTTCTCGCCAGCTCCGACTGTCACTAAAAGATACCTTCTTGTTGAACTTCTCCAACGAGTTGGAGTTGACTTATGAGCGCAATGTCAAGACGTTTGATCCAATCTTCACCGTCGACAGCGCCACCGCTTTTTCGTCCAGACTTGACTCTGAGTCACTTGAGCTCGAAGCTTCTTCGTCTGAGCTCGAGCTGGGGTCGTTGTCTGGCGAGGAATCTCGACTGCGACTTGTCTTCTTGGGCGCCTTCTTGCGCTCTGGCTTCTTTGCTTCCGACTTCACGCGTACCTTAGCCTTCGCATCTTGATTTTCCGCAGGGTGGGCCGCTTCCGTCCGAGGGCCCTGTGTCTTGGTTGCTTTAGCAGTTCCAACACTTGCTTTGTTTTCTTGTGCTTGACTCTTTCGGGGCCCACACTTCCAGCAGACACTGGAAGATCGATGTTTAGGAGCAACAGCTGGAGTTATGCAATCGCACCCTCGGAGAGGTTCTCTAGTCCCGGTTTTACCCGCTTCATGGTTACATCTTTCATGGTTACGCCACTCACCACTGGATTCATGGTTGCACGTTCAGGGTTACTGACCACAGACTTGACCGGAGTTGCTAAATCAGGGGCAGGTGTCACATCATCATGTCCCACTGCTGAACGCACGTTCCGTATCTGCTCAGTTTGATACTTCTGTATGTTTAGGGCAGACAAGCGAGTAGCCTCTCCGCGTCCTCTTCTTCCGCGACTTCCTTCGCGCGTGCCATCTCTTCTTCCAGCGGTCATAGACACTAGTTAGAAGTTAGTACAATCCGTACACTCTTAACCTACTTTATATACATAAAAACTCGGTGAAACCCGAAGCACCAAATCCGGGCACGCGCACCAGCTGTGGCGAAGTCGATGAAAACTTTTGGTCGCCCAGGGTGTATAGCGCAAGCCCAACCAGAATTTCCTGAAATACGGTTGTAACCCTGAACGTAAATTACGTCCAGGTATGGCGGTGTGTCTCCTTGTACAATCCCTTTCGGGTCGTTTATCTTCGATACTTGGATTCGCACCGTATGAGTTGTTCTACACGTGTAGGTCTTGAGCGTGGGACTAAACGTAACATTCTTGGACGTAGCTTCCACGGCTCGAGATAACCAATATACAAAACAGAAATATACAAAATATGTAGCCGTCACTTATTCTTTGAGACCCTGAGACGGTGAGTCTATACTCAGTCAACTAAGCCACGTCCAGGACACTGATCAGTCCTGGATGGCTGTTCAAAACGCGCACCACTCCCACAAGTGAGTGAAAATAAACAGAACAATACAGTCCTATCACTCGATAATCGGATTCTTCAAATACCTAGACGTAGACTATCTTAAACGTCCAAAGATGGAGTTAATATGAAATGCGGAGTCAACCGTTCAAAGATACTCACCACAACTAGGAAATGGAATAGAACGGATCACTCCAGGACGAGTTACGTCTGGTCCCCGTCTAACTTGGCTTGACTTACTTAACGAGAGCCACGCACCGGTCGTCGCACAGCCTGATCAGCCCTTAGTAGTCAACACGCCTCGCGGTCCTCCGGGATAAACGTCTGGCACGTTTCTTCCTGACTTGTGGGCTATAGGGTAAAACGAACTCTGTTTATCTGGTAGCTGTTGTTGGCTATCTTCTACTGTTGACGTGCACTTCTGTCGTTAATCTTGATTTCACTATGAAAGTGTTGACTTCGACCACTTCGGGTCAGGCGTTGCGTGCGTCTGACACTGGGTCAGGCACGTGGGTACACATGAAAGGTACCTTGGTGAAGTCGATCTTCCTCATCTTGCGCATCTTCTGATTTGTTCTTGATCGGTCAAGGTGGTCGGTCGTAAAAAGCTTGGATTTGTAAACTGGAATCTTGTACGTACAGGATTGCACGTTCAGGACTACATTCGTCGTTCAGGGCTGCAATCGTTCAGGTTGGTATCATTCAGGATTCCAAGTCTGTGATAGTGGTAGTTCTGCTTCGAGAGAACTTGGTCATGCTCATTTACTTTCTCCGGTATTGGGCCCATCGGAGGCACTTGTACGCACCCTAGGGGCTTTACCTGTCGTCGGGAATCTTGGCAACCGTACCACAGTACATAGTCTTTCAGGGTTGCCGAGACCATCCATAGCTAACCGCAAGCTCCACCGCACTCCGTCACTTCCCATATTATCCACATGTCACACTCCACGTTAAACTGGCCATTTTCCCCAACCAATCCGATCTTCTTGAGAGGCAGCTGCTTGAGGCTCGGGGTAAAATCCGAAGTCACATCGTGACAATAGCGGTACACGCTGTTGTACAACGAAATGTCTACCAGGAAGAAGTACGTGTATGTGGAGGCAGCTTCACACGGGTTTACAACTCGTTTCATCAGCCATGTCTGCGAGCCAAATGCTGCTTTCGTCGACCTGCAGAACCGGACCAGCGTGAAAGTGCTAGTAAAAATGATCAAGCTCGTCGAAGCGGGCGCCCAGATGACCGTGAACTACGGTGATAAACTCTGGTTCACGTGTTTATGCGACATATGCTAGGAGGCGCAGACAAAGACAATGAGTAGTCTCAGTAGCGTTTGCTCGCATGCACACCCAAGTGTGTGCCGTTGAAACAAGGATAATACGTTTGCAGCATTGTCATTCCTTTAAACAGAAGCGCTGGAAGTCATTCATACAATCCTGTTTTCAAGAGCTTCCAGCACTCGGGTAGCAACTAGTATGGGTACGACCTCAAGTGCAAACAAGTTTATAAGAGTTGTTGTCCCTGTTACATATGCGGAAACAAAGCGAACAACATTTCCTCGCTCGCAGACGTATACCAACCACCCGAGGGTGTCTTGTGGAGACTTCTCTCGTACGGCGACATGGAGATAAGAAGACGCTGCGCCCAAAAATTCGAAAGTACTGAACCCTCACATGAAAGATGGTGCTGCGTGTGATGGCTGCAGGATCACGTGCCCAGAACTAAACTAAGGGTCTTTGTGGGTGCGCTGGATCACTCGAAATTGCTAACGGCTGGAATAAATCGGTAGAAGTCATCCAGCGCATCCGTTTCTTGACCACATCCCTCCCCACAGACGAATATGGGCTCCACTCATCAACGCGGACATGGTACAAACGAGGGTTGAATCCGGAATGTCGTCAAAAACAAATGTTGGGCGGTCGAGGACTGGTCCTGACAGCAACTTGTCAACTCCTTGAGATTATTTGCCTCTATAGACGGTACTGCAGCGTGTACACACCAGGATGTCGTAGACCTTCACCACCGCAAGCTGCACGACGGCTTCCGCGGTATCAACACCAACAGCCGTCCTTTCAGGGAAGGCGCTAGGCCACCAGCGATGCCCGTTAGTTATTGGCTTCTTTCAACCACCAATAAGCCTGGCACCCTCAATAAGAACAAATCGATCTAACCATCCCTCACCGAACACATGCACTGACCAGGCGCTGATTGGCTACAATCCACCTAATCCCTACTGGTCTGTGCAACTCGCAGAAAATGGCCGAGCTTTCGAAGACGATACATCTTTTTGTGGTGGTCAGCGCTGATGTTGTGTTTCCCACGGCACAAAAGTTAATCTAGGTACATGTACAGTAATGCAATTGTACATACCGGTACTGTACTGTAACTTAGAGTGGGTTCTGAACCTTACAGTCAGAACCCACTTTCGATGAGCACCTGCATCTCGCTTGATTGTCGTCTTTCGTAATAACAGGAATTTGCTGCTGCAACGGGAAAATTGCGAGGAGAAAACCTTAGTTTCACAAGTACCGATCTGACGATACACACACAAAGACACATTGACGGTCCATGTCAGTGCTGCCTTTCTGCTGAGCAGGCAAACGGAGCTGGCGCATCATTCTTCTCAATCTTGTGCGCGCTCAGAGTGCGACACGCTGACGGTTCCCCAAAGGTGGCCTGAATGTGGATGCAGTGGCCAGTAAATTCTTCCGCAGCAAACGGTTTTCAGGTCAGGATCCACGGCACCTATCAGCACCAGCGCGCAGTGCCCAGAAGTCAGAAGACGGCCATGCCAGGTCTCCGAGCGGATGAACTACCTCCTGAAAGCCTCTTCGCGGGTGACACGATCGAGTATTACTCGATGGCCTTCGTGTGCGGCGACCCACGGGGCCACCGCGTTGCTGCAGTTCTGGATGTCACGCCAAATGATCAATTTCCGCTATCTATTGACACCTGTGAACTACTTCCGCTCACAAGTACGATGAGGATGGTGGCCGACCGGTTCGGCAACCGATTCAGGCCTGGGCATGCGCTATGGAGGACCTTCAGGTCGCTTAAACTGGTTGCAGGAAGCTGGGATGGCCCAAATCTGCGCAGTGCTTTCAGCAACGCGCTACCCACGATCATCGAGCAAGCAGTCAACTCTACGATGGGTACACGACGTGCCGTGAGCGAGGAAGATGCTGCTAATCGGTTGCCGCGGACCGTGCGTAGTTTGGACCCGGAGTTTGCTGCTGTGGGATCTTCGCGGACATCCAGCGCACCAAAATTGGACCTGCACCCGATGCAGGTGTGACGTCGGCGTCTCCTTCGCATGAAGTAGTGTCCAGAAGCGAGGAAAGTCAAGCCAGCGATGATTTGGAGACGGAGATTGAATTCGAGATGGAGGGGTCCGATGTCAAGTACGCCAGGTCGTCCAGCACAACGAAGGCAGCCGACACGGATGATGTCGGAGTCACAGAGGCTTCTCCTACCCATGGCACGGCTAGTCGAAGTGAGGACATCTATATAACGGGCGTATCGCGCGAGAAGGATGGCGAAGGACCGAGCTCGCGGGTGTCTAGGGCGCCCGATAGTGCTGCAGGAGACAATTCAGTGAATCAGCCTGCGTCGGACGCCACCGGACCACATACTGCATGCGAGGAAAATCACAAAGACGAGGAAGAACAACCCGCAAGTGACCCCACCGACCTCGAATTGATTGAAGCCGGCGCGTACGTAAAAGTATTCCTACGCGCTCCCAGCGCTCTAAGATCCGCCACCAGGCCAAGAAGCGACCTGGCGGTTGGACTGTCAGGCGTTCGCGAAAGCGGCGCTATCAAAATAAGTGCGCAGTGACACGGAGCGGTTCCAGCATCTACCACGCCAGCTCGTTGAAGGCTCAGAAGGTGAAGAAGCTGTTGAGGCTTCCTGGAATCCAGAGTCGCATGAAGGCGTTACATGCAAGGCGCCCTATCTATATTGAACCTGTAGAAGATGTCCGGCGCGTCCGTGGAGAAGTGCAGTGGTCATCAGAGATTGAGCTGCTGAATGAGTGCAAGACGAAGGACATTACGTTTCCTGACATAGGCGAATATGACTCCTGTAACTGCTTTGGCGATTGCTTTATGGATACCTGCCATAATATGGCTTCCTCTGTGTACTGTACGCCAGACTGTTGCAAACTGGATGCGCAGTGTAGCAACGCCCCTCGTTCAAGGCCTACATTGAAGCTGTTCGACACCGGACGAGTGGGACTGGGCGTGTACACAACAACTTACCTGGACGTAGGTGACGTGGTTGGCGAGTACACGGGAGTGTTGGCCGAGTACGACGCGATGCTGGAGGGGTAGCCCAATCAGGCCATGAAGCACAACAGCGGGTACACTATGCTGTACAATGCGCTATCGTCGCGAAAGCAATTCGTCTATGTTGAGGCTTTAACGAGCGGTTCTATCACTCGCTTCATCAGCCACGCATGTGAGCCGAACGCAGCCTTCGTCGAGCTGCAGAACCGCACCAGTGTGAAGGTCCTGGTCAAAATGATGAAGAGTGTCGAGGCAGGAGCTGAAATAACAGTGCATTACGGGTCGGAGAGATAGTTCAAGTGTGCGTGCGATGTCTGCTGGAAGAAGAACAGACCTGCTACAAAGAACAACGAGGAGAAGTAGCTCTGTGTAGTTCCTCGTATGTAATGTCATAAGGGTGTACCTGGTAAGAGGATAATACATGTGCAACTTCAGTGTACTTCGTTTCGTGGGCGCTCGATACAATCAAAGAAAATATGGTAGTGAGCTTCCAGCACAGTGACGGCGAGTAGAACGAAATCAACATCGAGTTCAAGTACGTGTATTAGAGTAGTTCTAACCCGTACAAGCGAGGAAATGCTCAACAGACCACTTCCATGCTTGTATTCACCTCCCGACACCTTCTCGTTTCAAATGATCTATCTCTGGTTTCGCGAAAACAACGAATGCAGTTGCTGGACCCCAATACGTCGATACGTGCTCATACGCATGATAAAAGCATGAACACATGCCTAGAACCGACTCCGTACTGCGTGCATACGTAGAGCTCCAGATGCGTCCATGCTGAGACCCCCAATTCCACAAGCGCCGCAGACCCTCGTTGCGATCGTGTTGTATCCTGTGATATCTGCTCGACCACGCGTCCAGAATGGAATCATGAATCACCGTGTCTGCGCTGGATCTCTCGAAATCGCTTGAAATCACCAAAGGTGTGAAAAAATCGGTAGGAGTCCTCCTGCGCACGCGTTACTTGAGCGCATGCCTCCCTGTGAACACATATGTGATCCTCTCAACTGTGTGGACACGGAAAAACGAGGGTTGGATTCAGAAAAGACGTCCAAACGAAAATGTCAGGCGGTCGAGAACTGACCCTGGCAGTAACTTGTCAGTTCCTTGTAATTATGTCGCTCTAGGGGCGGCGTCGCAGCGTGTAGTCGACGTGATGGCTTAAACTTCACCACTGCAAGTTGCGCGTCCGCTTCCGCCGCGTCAACACCACCAGCCTTCCCTCCAGGGAAGCCGCTTGGCCACCAGCGCTGCCGGCTAATATGAAGTGTCGTCCAACCGCCCCGTCAGCCCCAATAAGAACAGCTCGGTTTAGCCACCCTCCGCCAATTAGCCCGACTTGGGTGAGACACAGGCTCTGGAAAGACGCTGATTGGCTGAAGTCTACCTCAACACTACCAGTATGTGTACCTCGCAGAAAACGACGAGAAGTGCAAAGAGTCCACATCGTTTTGTGGTGGCCAGCGCCGTTACGGTGTTGATGTTGATGAGACTCTATGGTGCTGACCAGATCGTGTGGTGTTGCCACAGCGGGATAGTGTCCGTTAGTTGCGAGTGTACCCTACAATCACAACGGAAGCAGGTCAGTCATCTGAGCAAAGATGCCCTTCGTATCCCTGCAACTTGCAGTGCAAGTTAGAAAAATATTATTAATAATAACAGGAAATACCGCGAAAGAAGGGGCCCCAAATCCTTCGCCCCTTTGTATTTATTTGCCCTCTTTTCTACACCATTTCCTGGTGACATGCAAAGTCTGAGAACGCCTAACGGGCACCCAACCGTGCTGTCACGACACAACACGTCTGCGGCAGCACCTTTCGATCTTCCACCATCTCAGCGAAGAATCAAAGGAATTCACGGTTAGAATGGTTTTTTGTAACTTTGATCGATACCAGTACTACCGTCTTACCGCGCACACTGCGCCTAGGCGTAGGACTAGCGGTAGTATTGCTTTGAAAATAAACACACAATCAACAAGTCAAGTATTCCACTGGAAATCCAGAGTAACGAGAGACCCCTCAAAATGTCAGACACGTCCTCCAAGTCCCCTAGGAGACGTAGCATCGGTGTCAACATATCGGACTGGCTCATGATTCGCGCCACGCGTCTAGATTCGCGATCCCAGTAGAAATGCGTAGAGCCACGCATAACAATTCGCTGACCATGAAGTTTGCTCGCTAGCTGCGAGTTCACCGACGATTCGCTCTCAGTCGTTTCGTCAGTGCGCAAGTATGGAAACACGCACTGCAGTGTTTTCTGTGTGATAGTGGCGCTGATTATTGTAGTGGCGATAACTGAGTCAACGTCGTTCTTCTCCAAGCCTTCAAGCTCCAGTTCGATGTCTTCAAACCAGAGCGATAAGCTCTTCCAGCTCGTCAGCATTGCTTCTTGTCCGCTCTCTGAGTTGAAGACGACGTTTGGGGCCATTGTTGCGGTCAAGAACCTATCGTACACGCTGGATTGTGTACCTCGGTTTGCTAGTAGAGTTGACGCCTCCCCCGAACGCCGTACTGGAAGAGTCGGAAGTATTCTGCTGCAACGCCCCAGACAGACTCGCTCGCAGACACCGCCACAGAGGCAACTCGACGCTGTTCTGCGAGCTTCTCGATTTCCTCGCGAAGTTCTCGCGTTTCCTCCTCAATAGTCAGCGCGTAGTTGTCTTTCTTCTTGCGGTAACGTATCTGGCGCATTCGACGGAGCTCACGAAGACGCTGTTTCTCGGAGATGACTAGCTCAGCCATGGCAGCAATTTGGTCTTCGGGTTTAGTCAAAACAGTCTCCTGAGACACATCACCTCCATAAGTAGGAGGTGGCATCGAGACAGAGCACTGCAAGTCTTCAATCTTTCTGTTCTGGTGTGGGAACGTCATAAATGTAGTGTTATCCTGAACCGATGTGGTCTGCCAATGTCCTGGAGGAGCAGTCATTGAAGTGACCCCCGTCTCTTCGTGCTCACGCGTTGTGTGCGTGTGCGAAACCTGCGTTTGATAGTATTTACCGCCTGGACTCATGCTGTTCTCGACGTCCCGAGTGCTCCGAGAGCGCTCGACGACACCGGTAATGACCTCGTCGCTGAAATGCTGACTGTTGGGTGGACGGAGGAAACACATGGACATGGAAGCTGGTGGTTGAGGTCAGTAGGATGAGCTGGGGATGGCCGTGATCAAGACTGCCGTTCGAAGAGTAAGATGGAAAGTGGTCTACGAAATCCAGTGGACAGTCAGAATGACAGGAAGAACGGGTTCTGGATACAGTGCGAAATGTCATTGCGTTACTCATTATCCATTTCCTGCCATACCGAATATCTACCATTTATTAGAAAAGAGTTGAACCCAGAAGGGGAACAGACTATTAGACGCAAGCCTCCTCAAATTCAGTTAAATCAGGTGGCTCTCTACGAAGCCAAACACTGTTCACGGAGATAACGCCCATTTGAATGGAGGCTCGATAGCGTAGGTAACCATGGGTGGCAAATCGATGGATGATCAGAGCGCCGTCTGGCAAAGAACATGTTGCAGCAACTTGCTGCCAGCAAGCAGGCGGCGGCACCTTGCGAAGAATTGCAAACAGTACAGTAAACAACATGGTATTAATAGACAGCATCCCGGCGGGATTCCTGGAGTGCGCGCGCCGCGCACCATGAGGCTGGAAAGCCTCGTTCAGAACCTCCGCAATTTCATCGATCAGCTCATCGTCTTCTTAGTAATACCGGTAGGTTAGCAAGCAATACATGTACACTCTGCCAGTCGTCCCTGACCAGCGTTGCCGCTGTTTCAAACAGCCTGTTTGACACTGGCGTGAAAGAACCAGGGGGAACGAGGTCGACAAGTTGTCGGACAACTGGGTGTTGGACGCAGCATTGATATTGGCCAGAGGACACCTAGCAGCCACATGCCAGCAGCCTGTTGTTCAGGGTGATCGATCCAATCTCTGCAAGGTGGATTATGGATGGATGGCGGCTTGGAATCGTCTCGTGATCATTTGAACGAGCCATGCATGGTTTTACTGTAGAGTTCCTCCCTGGTGCCACATGCTTTCAGGTGGCAGACTATGCTGTGTTAGCAGCTACCGGTACATGAAGAATAAGTCGAAATCCCAGGATCGTGTTGTTGTTACAGAAAGTGATACTGAATGATTGCATCATTTCGAGGACGGGTGTCATGACGCTCAAATCCTACACTGTAAGAGTGCCGAGAGGGACAAAAGCACTAGTTAAGCCAAAACGAAGGCGATTGAGATATGTGTGTGCTCGATAGAAAGCTTTGAACCGCCAATGCATGGCCAAGGAAGTGAAGTAATTCGCATTGAGCTAGGTCTCGCGAATTTAAACGATCGTTTGGCGAATTTGAAATCACCCCATAAACCCTAACCAAAAATCAAAACAAGCCTTGCCCACTCTAATGAATTTACACCAAAAACGTTTTTTGCACCGAAAATGAGGCAAATTTTCGTTGTATTTTCAAAATGTTCGCGATAGTGACAAGGCTGATGTTCGGTACAACATTTCGATGAAATTATTTGCATAACTCTTTGTTTTGTTTACCGGTAGCGTTACATGTACCTGCTACTACAGTAGACACATGTATGGCATAACAAAACCCTACCTCATTGGATGAGTCGTATTTAGCACGGCACCTCACTATTAATAGTGGTACAGTCATCTGCGTAAATAAGAAACGGGTGTACAACTTATATCCTGCAAAATGTTATATAATGCCAGCAACAGCGAGACGAGGAGGAGATGGCCGAGGTACTTAAACATTAGGTTGCTCGTCTTTGCTCTTTACGCACTCCTTATATACCCTATCAACCCATATATATCAGGCGTTGCCAATTCACGCAGATTAATGTACCCTATTCCTGCAAATTACACTAAGCTGATGTATTAATACCAGCACCATATACATGCCATGCTCTTAATATTTTATAGATCGAATTCTAATATAAGAATACTACCGGTATTCCGTCTGGTGAAAGAAAACCATCGACTCGTCCTCTGCGCTGCACAGTCCTGCGTCTGCTATGTTCCACGCCATACTACGCTACGGTACTCGCTCGTCGTAAGCTTACGCTAACATCGGCGCTACCAGCCCAATATCTCTACATGTAGTCTCCCAGGAGCCGGGAGCGGGAAAATAACAACCGGCCTTATTAATAGGCGGGTAGTGGATATCGTACCGGTACAAGGGAGATCGCTATTATAATAATAAGCGCACTCATTACTACACCTTTATTACAACAACACAACTTGGCCCTAAAGGCACTCTAAAGCACCTATATCCTGAAACTAACGTTTGAATCGACTTGATCATGCCTGTATATTTTTTCCGGTTTTCAAAAACAATGCGAAAAGCCAGCACAGCTGCAGCTGATCCCCGCGCAAAACGCACGGGTGAGGCGGGTTAATCCCTGCTCCACGTATGGTAGATCCCTGCGCGCAAGGTGATATAATCGATGGTTATAGGAAGCTTTGTGGATTTCGGCAGGGTGAAACATGTACCGTATAACCTGTGTAGTATCAGATAGAATGTTATATCCGACAAGCCATATTAGCCAATCAGATGACTGCAATTTGGACACCACCGGATCGTTGTCATTTCCGACAGCTCCAAAAATTGGTGGCCAAGGATCGATAAAAGTTAGGCACCAGACCACTAAAGCGCAGTCACTTCCCAACTCTTCATGGGCCACGCACGAGCAAGTAAAGATGGAGGCCGCCGCGCTCGGCAGTACAAGCGCTCTACGCCGACGTATGAGTTTCGACTCCATGTCATTCACTATTCTGATTCTCACAGAGTGTTCTCTGCACTCGCCAAGTTATACCCTGAGGCCAAAGGCACCTCGCTCGAGACTAAGCGCAACAGCATCTACCTGTGGCGGAAACGCCGCGATACCATCGAGAAGGCCGGGAAGAGCAGCTCGTCCAGCGTGCTGCGCAAGCTCAGACCTGCAGGAAGTGCCACTGTGCTGTCGTCTGAGACGGAGTCTCAGCTTTTCGCTGGGTCAACGCCTACCGCTCCGATGGGGCGCCAGTTTCGGCTCTAATGCTCCAGCTCAAGGCCCAGGAGTATGCGGCAGCAGCTGGTATGCCGCGCGGCGTTTTCACCGGCACATGGGCTTGGCGGGCTGGATTCGTGCGCCGCCATGCGCTGCAGTTCCGTGCGCGTACGCGCCAAGGACAGAAGAGTCCCGCAGACAGCGAGGCTGCCGTTCTTGCTTTAAATACCAATCATGCACCGCCTAGGCGTTGATGTCGCCTACAACGCCGACCAAACGCCCGTTGTCTTCGAGTACGTGCCGCGCACGACGCTCAACAAGCGCGGCGCACGTACGGTGTGGGTTCGTACATGTGGCACAGACAAGGAGAGGATGACGTGCATGCTGCTTGGTTCCTCTTTCGGCGAGAAGCGGACGTCGTTTTTGATACTGAAGGGCCGCCCATCCAACGTCGCGGCGACGCAAGCCGATAACGTGGAGCTGAGACACGTCTTCGGCAAGCATCTTTGGAAGCAGATCGAGAGCCTCCAGGACAGACATGGCGTCCAGATCTACGTTAATAGCACGGGTTGGTGGAGCACGTCGCTGACTCTCTTTTGGCTGGAGTATCATTTCGGTGGACGTAACAGCCTGTCCTTCTACTCCTCGACGACTTCTCTGCACATTGGACGCCGGAGGTGCGCACCCGCGCTCACGACCTCAACATTCACTTGCTGGAGGTAAAAGCAGGGAAGACAGGCGTCTGCCAGCCGGCGGACATTGCTTGTAACCGCCCGCTGAAGCAGCGTCTGCGCCAGCGCTGGGTAAGCTGGCTGATGACAAAGCTGGCGGGGAGGGAGAGCAGCAGCAGCGAGGTCAAGGCGCCGTCCAGGAATGACGTGGTTGACTGGGTTGCCAGTGCGTGGGAGGGGCTGTCCGCTTCGACGATCTCGAACGGGCATACTTGCCGTGCCACCTGTCGACCCAATGTTCGAGGCCTCGTCTAATGCTCTTGTTGAGGAACTAGAGCGTTTGCAGCTCCTTGATCCTGATGTTGGTGAGGTCGCTGATGAAGAAGACGTAGTAGATATGATGACTAGAGGAGAAGTAAGCGTCTAATGCAAGTGTTGGACTTTGTTCGAATTGTTCCCCGCGCTGGGAGGGTTCTCTGGGTAACCCCCATCCTGAATCTAATGGCAGCATTCGCGAGTGCTAATTCGGTGGTTTTTAGAAAAACGTCTGCTTTTCCACAGGGATTGTGAATTATCATTTTTAAGGGGCCGAACCCAAAAGTCAGAAGGGTGTCGGATACTACACAGGTTATACGGTAGCTGCATGCGGCATGATTACATTATCCGAGCACGTATAGTGATTTACATAAAAGGTACAGGTAGCAATGCAGCACCATCGATGTGGTTGACTGCATTGCAGCCCTCGCTACCTAGGTATGGAGCCTTCCTTTATGGATAGTTACCTTTCCAATAGAAGCCATAACAAATATACAGCATGGTAACCCCGACGGCTACGAGAAACTGGTCTGGAGTGGAGACCTCTCAAAAGAACGTTTGCTTGGAGTTAGATTGGCGTGTGCACATCTTTAAAGGTGCTCTAGAGCTAAAGGCGTTTTCGTCAGCAATCCAATAAGGACTCGTTACGTAGACCAACTATATGGACATAAAACCAACTATCCTGCAACTTAAGCACCTCTTACAGCAACTGTACCCCTGACCCCTAACCCTCCCTCCGGGGAGCGGCGTGGCAAATGTCGAGGTTGTAGCACACCGCGCGAAGACTTCGCTTCGCACGTCGATGCTAAACCTCTCTGGCCAAGACCGTTCATTTGACCCTAGTCTTGCAGCGCTGCGCGCTGCGCTTGATCTCGCCGGCCGAAGCCGGCGACTTTGGTTGCTTTTCAGGTACTAGGGTTATTCGCCTGGCTTTAACTAGATAGTTGGTCTACGTAAGCACTTTCATCCAATAAAGGTGCTGTAGGCTGATAAAGGTGCACGAAGGACGAATTATAGCCTTGTATTAAAGGTGCTGTAATGAGAGTCATTAATAAGGAGGAGGGCCCTCATCGAGAGCGCCCTCGTCTTTTTTAGCCACCATATGAATTTCAAAGTAGGCTACATGACCTCCACAAACAAACCGTACAATAGAGCAGAGTGCAGGATTGATTGCAGGCCAACGAAAGGTTACACGCACACTACATGTAGCTGCTCCGTGTGGATTATGGCGAAGAGATAGTTGCGAGTCGCAACTAAAAGTAAACCAACTTGCGAGACCATGCGGCACTGATGTCGCCCATGCTCCAGTTGTCCCTACACAGGTTCAGGATCCTGACCTTGGAAGGAGTGCGTGATGCGAATCGCAGGTAGCTTCGAACAGAGTCGAGGCTTTCGTTAACGTGTCCTGCCACGTTTGAGGTACCGGTCATGCAGCAGTCATGTATGCAAGTACAAGTATAAGTACTCTTTTTGGGAGCATCTGTTGTTACATATTAGTAGATTTTCACTTAGATGGGGTAATTCTTTGAGTGTGGGCTCGGGGATGATATTCGCAGGAAGCTATCTCTTATTCGCAGGACCCTATAGTTAACCGGGGTACAATCCCATGCATAGCCAGGTGGTAATACATATTTTTGACGACTGTACAGGCGCGGGCGGGGATGCTGGGTCGTTTCTCACTTGAACACGGCCGCTTCAACATGCCTAAATTAGGCAACTGCATTACTATCCCAAAAACTACCACATAAGGGATCAGTGTACGTGTTTCGTTCTAATGGTTGGCTTGTCAGCATCGGAGCTTTCCCCTGAGACGCTTACTGCGGGGAGTACATCGAATACTACTCCCCACTTCACATGTGTGGGGATCCACGAGGTCACCGGATTTCCCGCGTTCTCCGCGTCGAGGATGGCGCAGACATCCCCTTCGTCTCTATTCGAGCGAGCTCCTACCTGTCACGTGGCTCGTAAAGCGCTACGCTGATGCCAGCGGGTCCACGTACATTCGAGGGTCTACTAAATGGCGCAATATACGCACACTTACACTGATGCCAGGTGCTGTTGCTCCGTCTGAAGACGAAGACAGACACGAGGCTTTTGTTTCATACCTGCGCAGCGTGCGCAGAACTTTGGCTATCCGTGGCGAGATAGTAGATGACGTACAGGCTCGAGACACGACACCAGGGGCTCGTGACGAAGGTGCAACCACTTATCCGCTCAAAGGAACGCGGGGAATCCAATCGTAATTGAAGATGACTGATAATACAATTGGGTGTTGTAGCTATAGGCAACACTTCGACGTTAGAACCATTCCACAACACGCCAAATAATATATACTTCTTATTTCGCTTATATGCTGTCCTTTTTCCTCATGTTTACAATCTGGGTGGGGCGTGCATTACAGAAATTTCGAATTGGGACGGAATTCGTCGCGTGCCCCACCTCCCGCCACCTCGTTGACGCTGGCGTCTGCGATCTGTGCGGCGCTGAGCTCGTCTGTCAGCTATCGTCTCTGGTTCAAGCACACGAGCGGGTGGTGGAACAGGAGTTGCACGACGGTCTAACCACCAATGTGGGTGGCATTGCTCTGGTTGTAGCCTGTGTCCGTTCACACTGGCTCCGTGAATCTGATGCGCACACGGCATTCCACGGGTTCCCGGAGCAGGGACGAATGAGGAGTTCGCTACCGAAACAACAGCATCATACAGTGGTATTCGTAGTCGGTTCGGTGTGCGAGTAACTTCAATTGCCTTTGTAGACCAGTACTTATTCCCGGACTGCATCCACCAATGTCGCAAGCGTGTATGGCTCGTTAGAAAATCACCCCGGCTAGTTCCCAACCATGCTTTCATCGTAGGGTGGTATCCCTCAACTCGAGATGTAGCTAGAAGACCGAAGTGGACCACAGTGTCCGTCCAGCAACGGACAAGACGACGCTTCCATAGACTCAGCCAAACATCGTCTATATACGAAGTCTCCACCTCTGATAGGAGATACAACTCGAGTTTCCGAAATTCGTACTCGTCCTCCGTGGTACATCGGATCACACGCAAAAAGGCGTCAAAGAAATTCCGATGCTCGTCACAGTTTTTCCAGCTTCCTCCAATTCGTGGCGAAGCTGTTTCATCTCGCACCTGTCGGAACGTGTTCCTGCGAGCGTGAGTCTCCACGTTCTTGACAACATGCCACAGACACAGCAAGTGCGGATTCTTGGAAAGACCACCTCTATCGCTTTGATCAACGCCAGCTCCGCATCGCTGAAGAAGACCTGAGGGGGTGGGATATTGTGCCGAGTCATCATAGACAGAAGCTGCCGTAGAACCCAGGTATAATCCGGCTCTTGTTCATTCCTGAAGAAGGCTTGCCCAACGTGGATGGTGCTGTTTGTTCCGGTATCACCACGATGTTCAGCAAAGGAAACCCAAAGCGGTTGGTCTTCGCTTTGGGTTTCTTTGCCGTTGGCACTACGTGCTGCACGTAGTAATCTCCGATCTGAAGCTCCCTCAGCAGAAGCTCCATCCTGGTGAACGATCCAATGCAGACGTTAACAGCACGGCGTCTTTATTGTACACGTCTCGGTCTAGAAGAAGGTTTTCTGTCTCCTCTAGATTCAGACGCGCCATCGTCTGCGCCGCACGGACCCCAATCTCTGCATCAGAAACAATGGTGTCGCGGATAGCTTGTGTCCGTGCAGCGCGACGATGCACAGGGTGTGCTGCTGGATGGGTCGAGGGCGGATGGTTGTGAACCACCGCTTTGTTCCGATGCTCAATACTCCAACGCACAGAAGCATCGTCGAATTCTCCATGGCGAACAATGCTCAGCTCCATCGGGCAACCACATCGACGCGAGGCTGCATTGACCCGGCGTCGAATTGACCGCGACACCTAAGTACGGCGTGTGCCATGACGGTCACATCCCATTACTACTCGACGGTGATGACCTGTGCTGTCCCGACTCACCGATTTTACGACGAGTGCATATCCATGACGTCTTGCAAATTCATTCACAGCCACCTTGGCGATAGCCACGCTCTCGAAATTAGTCTCTGGATGACACGGAAACCTCCACATTCGAAACGAAGACTCTGTGATTTCCGACTGATAGCAGTCTCCTTCTGGTACGAGATACGGCCAGCGAGCGTCTGGCTGCGGTCTGGGGCCTTCAAGTAGATTGTCGCGGCCGAGAGAAGCAGGTGGCGGCCTAGAGGTGATGGCCTCCGAGTAGTCCGTGTAGCTGGCGGCGGCCTCCGAGAAGTCCGAGTAGCTGGTGGCGGCCTCCGAGAAGTCCGAGTAGCTGGTGGCGGCCTCTCCGAGAAGTCCGAGTAACTGGTGGTGGCCTCCGAAAATTCCGAGTAGCTGGTGGCGGCCTCCGAGAAGCTGGTGGCGGCCTTCGAGTGCTTGTCCTGACGTCCAGGTAGATGACGGCAGCCTCCGAGGGTGGGAACTGCGGTCAACAAGCGAGTGGCGGAGAGGTTTATTCCTTGGGGGCAGGTTCGGGCTTCAAACGGTCGGGAGGTGTGTTGGTGTTCTTGAGCTGGCGAGAATGATTGTCCTCGGTGTCTTGGTTTAATTAAGTTTGTTACACAAGCTTAGGCCTAAGATAGCGAAGCCCACGCGCGTCTTCCTTCGTGATCCAAGTTTCACCGCGATTGGGGGTCCTGCGAATAAGAGACAGCTTCCTGCGAATATCATCTCCTGTGGGCTCCAGTCTGGAGTCCAGGGTCTGGAGCGATAGACGACGCCAGCTGCTGCTTCCCGCAAGCTATGAGTGTAAATCTCGAGCGCCTTCTAAAAGGTGCTCATGATTACCATCATTTTCTAAAAGGCGCTGTCGTCTTTAAAAGGTGCTTGTTATCCTAGTCGATACGTAACAGGAGAGATGGCAGCTTGCCTGTCACGCCAAGAAGTGGAGCCCGTGTAGTGATGTAGGTGCACGAATATCGAGCATGCACCTGATGAGCGTACTAAGCGCTTACACCACCGTTTCCACGACGTATTTCTCGATAGACGCGTAGTCGTGTACAGTGAGTATATTATGCAATGCGTGGTCTCCTCTGAAGCTAACCTTTCCGCAGGCGGGTGAGGCATTTTGACAGTGGAAATGCTGCATGAATCTGGTTTTGGTTTCTGAAGTGCTGATCTTGTTGTCCGTATGAGTCTGCAATTATTAATATGTGGTATGTCCTCATAATGACCAGCCGCACAGTTTAGCCGATTCCACAACCTGTAGACAAGCCATTGGTCCAGGGCTAGCTATACAGTAAGAAGAATGATAAGCACCTGCTGTTGTTGCTCGGATCGCTCGAGCTCCCTCCTACGTGAGGTGCTGGTGGTTCCAATGCTGGTTGCACCCCCGTGTTAAATAACATCTTGAATGAGCACCTTTTAAAGACGACCGCGCCTTTTAGAAAAGGGTGGTAATCATGAGCACCTTTTAGAGAATGCCCTAAACCTCGATGTGCGCTCGGCCAGTATTACGAGCTGTAAACCCCACACAAACATAAATGCACACGAAAGCCTTTTTATATAGTCCATCTTTTGGTTAGCTCACACGATTCCAAAGGTTATTTAGTTTAGGGTGTTCGCTGAGGAAGCAGATCACCGGTACTGTTTTGCATTAGGCTAAGACGTTGGTACAGCTCACTTCGCCTCAACTATCATAGCTGGTAAAAAACATTTTAAACTTGGCTTCAGTCTAGTAAACCCACAGACAGCAAAAAGCTCCACACTAATAGCGCATAAAGCATTTATTGCGGCTGCTTGTGTGCCCCACTAGTGTTTTACAGGTTTTTGAATGATCTCCAGGATCCATATGGTGCAGGATAGTCACTAACAATGCCACTGAGAGTATTGTGTACAGTAATCTGCGTGAATAGGCAACGCCTGATATATATTGGTTGACAGATGACTGCGAAACGAGCAAAGACGTGCAAGAGGCTTATGTATTGATTTAATTGAGCAAAAAGTTCACACTTGCTTTGTTTATCAACCCTGAATGATGCCAACAATGCTGAATAGTCAAAGAATTAACCTTTGACCACGCTGTTTCGCACCAAAGCAGTGCTGTAAGCATTTCTACACTATATGGTTTATCTACAGACTCTCCTATGAAGTCTAATGCATGCAGCATTTTCTGAGTAAGAACGTACCGTTTGATACAGTGGATGACCCCCTGGTCCATTGGTTGCACTTTGGCCATCGTATTTGGAGGAAGTTTCTCGACGCGGACGGTACTCCCTCATAGCCCACATAGCCACCTCCGTGTACGACATACAGGGGAGAGTTTGACCTTCTCGATGATCCCGATCTTCTCGCTCCAGGTGAGACAGAGACGCTTGGTCTGTGTCTTGGGCATGGCGCGGGGCGGATACTTGCGTGAGTGCTTGCGTGTGTGAGCATAAAAGAAGAAATGAAGGCATTGGCAGCGGCGCGAAGATCGCCAACAAGGCGCAAAATTCAAATTATGCTTCAATGAGGCCCGTTCATTGGCGCTGGATTTTTACGTCAGTACCTCGCCCATCTCCTATTTGTCTCATTGCTGTTCGCATTATATAAAGTTTGGGAGGATATAAGTTGTATACCCGTTGCTTATTCACGCAGATTACTGTACCCAATGTACCCAATTAATTCGAAACTTTGTGTCTGATGAGCATTCTGTAACAGAATCTCTGTTCACACACCATTATACTAAGGCGATTCCAGTAGCCAAAAGCCTAGTCCCAAATTCCAAATCCAAACCAGATAAGGACGGCGTTTGGAAAATGACATGCATAAATCGGACAATAGGTCTGGGATAGCCAATCACAGTTTGGAATTTGGGACAACCGTTTTTCGTTTATTGTTGAATAGAGGCATTCTAATCAAGAATGTCCGATGTTTGCAAAGGGCCCCGAAATCTATTCCATTAAACCCCAACCGTGTGATGCAGGCATTATCACTTCATTTACTTACCAGTAAAAGTAAGTGCCGATGCGATGAAATTGTCTTATACATGTAGTAGTATTATATAGCGGCAGGAGACGTAGCAGCATATCAGGGCAATTTCATAGTATCCCAGCCACACTTGACTTTGTGTCGTGGTTGACTGAACAATTCTATTTTTTGTAATAGAGTGCGGTCGCACACAAATGCTCACCACCTGCGGTTTCGTTTTGTTCACGCTCGACACTTGCTCTTTGCGCCTTGCTAACCACATAGTATGCGGTTAGCAAGGCGCAAAGAGCAGGTCACTGTTGCCAATCTGCAGAGAAGCAATGAAAGCTTCATCCATTTCCACCGCATCGCTGTCTGAGAGTACATCATCATCATCAGCTTCCACATCATCTCCTGGACTGCAGTCGTCGTCAACGATTCCGTTGCCGTCGCTCTCGCCGGAGCTGTAGCTGTAGCTCTCGTAGTCATTACTGCTCTCTCCATCACGCAAAATGTTTACTTCGTCCTTGTATGATGTTCGTGCCTGTCGTGTCCGTCGTGTTGGAACCGTGAGGGATGGTGGTGTGCGGTAGACCGGGGCACGTTCGTCTTCTCCATCGCTCTCTAATCCTGACGCCTCGGATAGCATCCCCGCATAGTATGCGGTTAGCAAGGCGCAAAGAGCAGGTCACTGTTGCCAATCTGCAGAGAAGCAATGACAGCTTCATCCATTTCCACCGCATCGCTGTCTGAGAGTACATCATCATCATCAGCTTCCACATCATCTCCTGGACTGCAGTCGTCGTCAACGATTCCGTTGCCGTCGCTCTCGCCGGAGCTGTAGCTGTAGCTCTCGTAGTCATTACTGCTCTCTCCATCACGCAAAATGTTTACTTCGTCCTTGTATGATGTTCGTGCCTGTCGTGTCCGTCGTGTTGGAACCGTGAGGGATGGTGGTGTGCGGTAGACCGGGGCACGTTCGTCTTCTCCATCGCTCTCTAATCCTGACGCCTCGGATAGCATGAGCAAACTGACAGCTGTGTCGTCGGCTTGTAGATCGTTTGGTGATAGATCAAACGCTCTCGTTACTGCAGCCTGTGAAAGCTCGACCTCCGACTCGCTGGACGAGCCGAAAAGCTGTTCGACAGTATTCTGCGAAAGCACAATGCTGGTATCAATCTGGGAGGGTCTAACAGGTATGCGGCATACCTTAGTGTATCCAGGATATTCACGCGATCACCATCTTGAGGGTATCATCTGCAGAAGCTCGTCAATTATGTTGAAGTATACCTGAAAGAATGGGACGTAGAGTTTCCACATAAACGTGACTATCCGAGTGTCTTTTTCACGGATGGCGTTATAATAGAGCGCCCTAAGAAAACAACAAGACGATGGTACCTTGGGGCGCCCTATTATAACACTTAGCAAATCCTCGCATATAGCATAAATACAGCCTAAACCCTCGTATTGCATTTCAACGTGAGAGCGGATGTCATCGCGCTGCAAATCACGAAAATCGGAGGTGTCGACACCCGAGCCTCACCCTTGAAAACCCTGAGAGCAGTGACAGAACCCTAAGCCGAGCAAGGTACTTTCACCCCCTCCCACGTCTTAGGTTGCAGGAACCACTTCGCTTTTTCACATTTATACTGGGATTACGCTGCTGTGTATGGGTGAACCCACCCAAAATGACTGCACTCTGAGAAGTTCTCATTCCTCATACCACCACTCAGTTGTACTAAGTGCACGGAAATGGACACCTGCATTATCCGCCCACCAACCAACCAAGGCCGAAGCGAGGACGGCATTAGTGGTGCCATGCAGCGCACCCGCGGCATTCAGTCGTATTTTGTTTGAGCAGCCGACTCGACCGAGGTATCCACCGAACACGAGGCGATGGGGTACCACCGAACTCACGCTCACTACAGGACACCGGAACACTATTCAGAAGAGCCCATGGACAGGAAGAGGAAATGCCAGGAGTCCACCGATTCCACGAGTTCCACGCTGATGATGTTGGCGGTTTCGAGCAGTGCGACGCAAGTAGGCCCCAGTACAAACAACAACCAACACGTCAGCTCGGCGGAGTGGTTCATGGCACAGCAGGAACACCAACGGGAGATCCGTCGACTGCGCCAAATTCGGTACAGGAAGAAGAAAGAGAGCTACGCGAACACCCTCGAGGAGAAACACGACAGCTGCAACAGGAGATTGACAAGCTGGAGCAGCGTCGACGAGCAGTCTCCTGTGCTATTCCCAGCAAGAAGACGTGGCAGTGGAGTACTTCCGCCTGTTTCGCTTCGGTCTCCAGCACATCTGACTTGTCAGAGCAAGCGTCCAACTTGGCAGGCCCTCAGCCGTGCGCTCAACTGGACTTCCTGCGAACAACCATGGCCCCGGATGATGTACAACGCTGGACGCGGTATCGACTCGATCATGACGAACTGGAAGTACTTGTCGCTGTGGTTCTAGGACGTCGAGGTCGAGCTCGACGGGTTGAAGAAGTGCGGTGTCGACGCGCTGATCGCCAAGTCAACAACCAGGCTCACGATTAACAAGCAGGCGATTGTCACTGTGTTTCCGCACTTGTGTACCAAAGACTTCGGGCCGGATGGGCTAGATATTGTAAAGAAGCTCTACGGAGAGACCATTACTATGCGCGGCTCGACGCGTTTCGAGTGGGACAGCGGCTACGGCCGCGTGACGAGTGTGATTAGTGAATCGGACATACTCACGCCCATGCTGCGTCTTGTTTGAGAGTCTCTGATGTCACTAGCTCCGTATCGGGGTCAAAACACAGCTCCGCATCTGCGTCAAGGAGTCTGCCAACAGTGAGGATTGTACATGTACCAGTGCAAGGTTAGGTAGATATATTGCTAAGAATTCCAACTCTTTTGGGTAGTACATGTTAGTACATATAGCCGCTTCTTCTAATTACATTCGGTCTACTGCTTTATAACTAAGAGAACGAATTCCATCAGAAGAATCTGACATCTACTTCGAAGTAGCTGCAGCCTGCAGCTCTATTATAGTGCAGGGCCATTTAGCTCTATTATAGTGCAGGGCCATTCTTGTCGGCCATCGACCAACTCTAAATTCGCTTGGTTCATATTACAGTTGTTCACAGGCAACTAATGTAGTCGCTACATGTATTATGGTAACATTGTTACCACTGGTGACGAATACAATCAGTGAGAGTGACAAGCAAACTCCAGTGGTGTCTCTACTACCTTACTGATGATCTAACCAACCGTTGCAGCACTCATTTCTCCTTGATCTGGCTCCGGCGTACGCGTTCATCCGACGCCATCGGCAGAAGCTTGACAGGGACACATCTCAGACGTGAGATACGAGTTGTGAGATCTCAAGCTCTGCAACCTCACACCTCAGATGTGAGATACAAGGTGTGAGATCCCAGGCCAGGTAGCTAGCATGACAGTAAACACACAAGACCAGGAGGGAGAGCCCCCTTGGAGGCGCGCAGCGTGTATGATTTAGCTAGCCCGGCGAAATACATACCAGTTTCCATTTTACCCACTAGTGCAAAAGTAATCCGGGTCACGAAGACTCGGGACACCGATCAAAGTTAACGTTTTCACCGTCGTCAAGCTCAACAAGATGGCAGAGGCGGTTGCAGACGAAGAACTGACTATCGACGTGCCAGCGCCACTACCAAACCGGACGGGCAACACGAGAGGGACGCCAGCGGGGAACGCTTCGACGTCAACGCGCCATGGTGCGCGTCGGTACCAGTGGACGGGTCCGTTCACGGTGCCTAACCCGGTGTTTGGGGATATGGGGAGTGGGTCAGAGGACGTGGAGATGCCAACGGCTTCACCGGATGGATCTCAAGCTGGAGGTGACGATGACTCGGCTGTCCAGTACGTCATGAACAGCGCGCCTGCACTACCCGCAGCACCGAAGTATAGCGGCAATACGCTGCAAGAGAAACGCGACTTCATGAGGGCGTACCAGATGTACGTACATGCCCTGAGTGCGTTTCATACGCCGACATCGAAGCCGTACGTCATGCCAGTGAGTGCGTGCATCGAAGAGCACACCTGTAACCTCATTTGTATGTACGAGCTGAACAAGGACCCGAACTCGGTGTCAGAGGCTGAGTGGGTCGCCTATTTCCTGGAGGCTCTTGATCCTGAGCAGGAGGACTACAGTGCTGTCGACGACGCGATGAAAACCCTCAAGATGAAGATCACGTTCCCGGACGCGAAGTCACGCTTGAGTCAACTTCGCGCGGATATGCACAAAATTCTGGACCAGCACAATGTGGAGTACATCTTCTTTCAACGGGAGCAGAAAAATTAGTCCAGTACATGGTGACTGCTTTGGAACCGGAGGATTTTCGAGTGGCTATCAGGAAGCGTCTGACTCTCGAACAGCATAAGGACCTGAAGAAGGATGTCGTGCGTTGCTACAAGTGGTTATTGGGATTGCTTGTTGCGTACCTGCAGTGGAATCCACCAAGCACAAGGGCCAACCGTTCTCCTAACGGTCAGAAGGGATCGACGCAGGCGGGAAAACATACTTCTGATCGCCGCCAACCTCCTCCTGGACAGACACCTCAAGCGGCCATTCGCGGCCGTAACGTAGATAACGGATCTTCTCCTCGTCAAACACCCCGAAAGGGCCTAAACCCGTTTTGGAGTGCTTGAAGTGCAAGTCGACCGAGCATCGGGTACGGCAGTGCCCGCATGTACAGCCCGGCGAGCTTGACGAGCTCATCGCAGCTTGGAAAGCATCGCGGACCGCTACTAGAACTCAAATGCGTAAGGTTCAGTCAGTTGTAACACCAGTTGACGACACTCGCATTGGAGGTGGCAACGAGAACACAACCACGCCAGCAGCAGACGATGGAACTGCTGTTGCTCATGTCTGGGGTCTGACAGTCAAGGCCTCACTTTTGGATTCATGAGCGGATGACTCGCTCGTAAGCTGTGGAGTGGTCGCGAAATTGACATCTCTAGGATGCTTCGTCGCTATCAAGGAATGCGAGCCCTTCCCACTATATCCGGTGGGCGGCGGTACCGTATCCGTCTCGCGCAAGATCAGATTTAACGAGGTGACATTGGAGACACCAGCTGGACCCTTAATGCTTCGCGGACTCGTGTGCTGGATTGATGACTCTAATTCGGCCCTCGCGTTGACGATTAGTCGTCTGGTGATGCAGCGCTTGGGGTATTCTACGTCAAAATTCTTAGCAGAAGCAAAAGCTCGTTGTGACGAGTACCACCTCGATGATGAGGAAGACGGTCGTGCTACAGCGCCCAAGTTTGATCAAATGCACGCAATTATGCGTGACAAAACGCAGGACATTTTCGAGGCTGATGAAGTGGACGAACTAGTGACGACTCCACCCCTGACAGCTCCTCCAAACCAGCACAGTGTTCAAGAAGTACTGAAAGCAAAAGTGCAAGAAGCTTCCAATGCAGGTCTTCCTCCGGCTAGCGTCAAGCAGCTTCAGCAGCTTCTCGAACGGTACAGTGACGTATTCCGTCTCTCAATGGGAAACGACCCGCCCGTCAAAGTTTCACCCCTAAAAGTCAGGTTAAAGGAAGGTGCGAGACCTGTTAAGGCCATGGCGCGTCGCTACCCACCACTGCACCGCGAGTATTTGGATAAGCACATTCAGGAATTGCTGGATCGTGGCCTGGTGTATATCAACCACCGCAGTCGATGGGCATCGGCACCTCGAATTGTTGCCAAGAAGCAGTCAGGTGATTTTCGGGTGACGGTGGATACGCGGGCAGTTAATGCGTTGACGGGCCCTATGATGTGGCCCATGACAGATTTGGAGGCTGGCCTTGCAAGTATCGAAGGTTCAGAAGACTATTTTACGTTGGACAGGTGGCGCGGATACTGGCAGTTGCCACTGGACAAGGAATCGCAAGAGATTTTTACCATCATCACGCACCGAGGAACGATTACGCCTACACGCGTTCTTATGGGCTCCTCGGACTCTATCACCTATTGCCAAGGCGTAGTGGAACGCATCTTTGGTCCGATGCTCTCACATGAAATTCTCGCTTGGCTTGATGACATACTGGGCTATGCCAAGACACCGGAGGCCCTGATCAAAGTGCTCGAGCGCGTATTCGTTCTTTATGAGCAGTTTGGTCTAAATCTGCACCCGGACAAGTGTTGCTTTTACACCCGAGAAGCACTTTGGTGTGGAAAACTCATTTCTGCAATGAGAGTACGTCACAGCCCAGAAAGGATTCAAGGATTGGTAAGTCTACCAGCTCCTCGAACTGCTGGCGATTTACAGCAGTTTATTTGCGCGGTTAACTGGATGAGGAACAGTATCCCTGATTACTCCTCACTCTTGGCCGATCTCGCTGCATTGCTCGAAGTCGCGGCAACGAAAGCGAAAAGTCGAAAGAAGGTCCAGCTGCATCGTTTGATGTTATCAGCTATTGGTTGGGACTCGCGGCATGACGCAGCGTTGACAGAGGTCAAGAACGCACTGCTCAGAATTGTGCCGCTCGCTCATGCCAGGGCCGATTTGGAAGTAACATTATACGTTGATGCTTCGGACGAACATTGGGGTTCTGTTGTGACACAAGTTCCAGCGGCAGATCTCAGTTTACCTTTGGAAAAGCAACGTCATCACCCATTGGCATTTCTGAGTGGAGCCTTTACTGGGGTTTCTCGTCGCTGGGCAATAATCGACAACGAGGCGTTCGGCATATTGGCAACGTGCAAGCGATTGTCATACTTGCTACTCCGACCACGCGGCTTTCATGTCTACACCGATCATCGCAACCTCCAGTACATCTTCAATCCTGCCGGAAGTAATGGCGATGTCAGTAAGTTCCAAGCTGATCGACTGCAGAGGTGGGCTATGACACTCACGATGTTCAACTACGTAATTGAACATGTTAGCGGTGACGACAATGTCTGGGGAGATTTGCTTTCACGATGGGGCGCGACCGAGGGGTCGACTTGTCAACAGGCAGTGACACGAATGCACGCTCTGACAGTGGTCAAACATGTGTCTCCTCTCCAGGATCCTGACTTTCAGTGGCCGTCACATGACGAGATCCTTCGTACACAAGAAAGTGCGTTGGGGTTCTACGTGGTGACACCGATTTGTTGCCGCCTTGTCATCTTGACAACACCAAAGACATTTATTTGAACCAGGAAGGTAAAGTTTGGATCCCGAGTGACGCCGTGGACGTCTATGCGTGATAGCTCATGCGGGGCTATGGGGCATCGTGGAGTTACGTCTACCACTCAGGCTTTGGAGCAAGTTTTCACTGGGGAACACTTGCTTCGGATGTGCGGACGTTCATTGCATTGCATGACACTCGGCGAAAAAACGTCCCAAGACCATACGGCCCCGCGTTGCACGCCACGAAACCCAACGAACTCATTCACTTCGACTTCCTGTCGATGCCTGCAAGTACGGAGGGCATGAAATATGTTCTCGTGATTAAGGACGATATGAGCGGTTACGTGGAGTTGATTGAATGGGCTGCTGCAACTGCGGAAGGCGGGCGTCGAGGTCTCCTCGACTAGTTCAAAGGATTTGGTGCGGTACCGCAATGGGTTTCTGACAGAGGAGCGCATTTCAAGAACGAGCTGGTGGATTTGCTAAAGAAGAAGCTTGGTGGCTCGCATCATTTCACCACAGCCTATTGCCCGTGGGCAAATGGCAGTGTGGAAGTTGTCAATCGGCTACTGCTACGCTCTTTACGTACTCTGATGAGTGAGTTGAAACTCGCTATGTCAGAGTGGACATCCGTCTTACCTATAGTGCAGTCGGCCCTGAGCCAAACTCCAGTTGATCGTCTTGGCGGCGTCGCTCCTGTCACTGCGTTCACCGCTTTACCAGCAACGACCCCGTTGAGTACAATTCTGTACCCTGGGATTGGTACAGTTCAAGACGTGGCCACTGTCTTGGAAAAGCAGCGTCAGCACATCGCCGACGTTGGTGACGCTTTGGCCAATATGCATCGCACACTAAGTCTGGACGCAACTAAGAAGCAGCAACAGGCGCGCGATCGCAGAGCTCGAAAATCTGGAGTAGATATGCCGCACTTTACGGAAGGTGATTTTGTGTTGGCAGCTCAAGTTCTCTCTCGAGCTAATAAACTAGCCGTCCAATGGAAAGGGCCAAAACGCATCGTGAAAGCGTTGAGCGATTTCATTTTCGAGGTTCAGGACTTGATGCCGCCGTTCGCAGTGACTACTCATCACGTCTCTAGGCTGAAATTCTATGCGGACGCGTCACGTAACGTCACGGAGGATCTCGTGGTCCAGGCTATGCATGCAGAAGGTGGACATTTAGTGTCCAAGTTGGTGGATTGTCGAATGGGCCCTGACACTCATTGTTGGGAGATTCAGGTCGAGTGGATTGGGCTGGACCCTTGGAAGCGTCATGGGATCCGCTACCATTATCTACGAGGATGTCCCTGAGCTCGTCACGAAGTTCGTTGAACGGACAGACTCTGACCCAGTTCGCGCCATGTGGACATCACTTACCAATACTCCGACGGCTAAGCCGCCAAAAGTGGCGAGACGCCGCCGAAAAGGGAGGGGTAGTGATCTGGTCCGGCGTACGCGTTCATCCGACACCATCGGCAGAAGCTTGACAGCGACACATCTCAGACGTGAGATACGAGTTGTGAGATCTCAAGCTCTGCAACCTCACACCTCAGATGTGAGATACAAGGTGTGAGATCCCAGGCCAGGTAGCTAGCATGACAGTAAACACACAAGACCAGGAGGGAGAGCCCCCTTGGAGGCGCGCAGCGTGCATGATTTAGCTAGCCCGGCGAAATACATACCAGTTTCCATTTTACTCACTAGTGCAAAAGTAATCCGGGTCACGAAGACTCGGGACACCGATCACTCCTGACTTCGAGTTTAAGCAGGCATCGCTTTCAAATTAAATTGCGATCAACATCAAAGTTCTCGGTGGTCTGCATGGACTCACAGTGCCTAGGTTTCAACTTCTGTACATGTACTGGTATAATACTTCGAGTACATGTCTTGATACAGCTTACGGGCAGCAATGCGATCATGTCCATGTATGTGTATACGCCTCGCAAGTTATGGAGCGATAGATCTTCACGCTAGCAATAATGACAAATTTCTAGACCCCGAGTCTACTCAAAATGTGGGAACGTTATTTTGCAATCCACGTGTTCATCACTCAATACTGGTCCCCGCCCACCTAAAAACAAATTATCATGTCACTGGCGATGTAGTGCTGCGGGTCAAACAACGGAACAAGGAGTCGTCGACAAGGACAACCCGTTTACAGTCGAGACTCAGCCAACTTACAGTCAATCGCCATCTGGTACAGTTGAAGACGCAATTGGTGATAAAACCTCGTCGATGGTTATCATCGAAGGAAGGAGCCTCGGTGTACGAAAGCGAAGTGGTGAAACAAATCCTGGTCGAATGAGGCAAATCCGGTACCAGAAGAAGAAAGAAACTACGTGGTATATCTGGAAAGAGAGGCTCGTGAGTTGCGAAAGGAGATTGAGAAGCTACAAGAGTGTCGTCGGTCTGCATCACCATCAATTCCTGCGAAGGGAAGTGTCTGGAGCGCTGTAACCGAGTACTTTCGGCTCTTCCGCTACGGTTTCCAATTGACAGCGACGACTTGTCCAGCGAACGAGTCCTCTGTGCTGCAAGACTTCTTACGTAATACTTTGTCCGCCGATGTGGCACTCAACGCAGGAAGTGGCCCTGAAAAGAGTTGGAAATGTTTGTCGATATGGTTCCAAGACGAGCTTGAAGACGTGCGCAAAGATGCTTCGGGTTCGCTGATCACAAGTACATGTACGACTGCAAGTGTCACTATTTCTGAGCGAGCACTGCAAAACGTGTTTCCTCACCTGCTGAGGGATGAGGAAGAAATTCTCGCGAAAAAACTTCGGAACCAAAGGATGGCATTACGCGATTTGAGTGGGATGCCGCATACGGTCAAATGACGGGCATTTTCAGTCAGGCCGACATGTTGACTCCAATGCTACCCTGTTTGGTAGTTTGGTGGACGTATCGCGTGTGTTTGAGAAGGCTCGCGTATCTCCTGACTTTCAATGGAGGTCCCAATCGTAGAATTCCTGTCATGGTATGGTAACTTTAGCAAGGTTCAACGGATGGTACGACGTTCAGATAATTCAATTTGCGTATCCTTGCCTCACAAGGTAACACCGCAAGCGTTCTAGCCTTCGTGTGTTGATTTTTGAACGTACCGGTATCGAACTTATCGCAGAAAATATACGTTGAAGACTATGCAATGTTCGAGCCTAATGGTTGTACATTGTACCTTCCTTAGCGGTGAAGACTCGAACAGGACACTCATAGCATCGAACAAAGTCACCCTAGAGTCGTGTTCACTGTGCGGACCTAAACTGGAAGTCGGGGGTAACGAGAGATCCCTCGAACACTCGTGCAGCGTCCTCCAAATTTCCCAGCAGAACCACCACCGGCATCAGCATGTCGTATTCACTCGTCACACACGCAATCCGACCGAACGCAGTGTCCCATTCAAAACGCACCGAGCCTCGCATGGTAATCCGTTGTCCAAGAAGTTTGTCGGCAAGCGATGATCTCACTCGATTGTCGTATCTAGTCGCCCAGACGTGAGGGAAAACGTTTTGCAGCGTTCGCTCCGTGATGGTAGCGCTCAGTGTAGCAGCAGCAACAATAGACACCGACAAAGCTCCCTTGATCAGGCCTTCCATCTCCAGCTTGATGTCCTGAAACCATAACGAAATCTGCTGCCAGCTCTTGATAATTGCATCTTCCCCGCCACCTGAATTGGATATGACATCAGGGGCCATTGATGCTCGCACGAAGTCCAGCTGAATGCAAGGCTGGGTTGTCATCGAGGGATCTGCTGATAACTCTAACTCCGATACGTGGAGACCATTGCGGAAGACCCGAAAGTACTCGATCGCTGCACTCCACACGCTCTCTTTCGGCGGGGTGAGTGTTGAAAGGGCTCGCTTCCGCTGCTCCAGCGTGTCGATATCTTGGCTTAACTGGCGAACTTCATCCTCGAGATTTGTGATCGAGTCCGATTTCTTCTTGCGATACCGAATTTGCCTCATGCGTCGAAGTGCTCGTAGGAATGTTTTCTGAGCGGCATCGAGCTCCATCGTAGCCATATCATGGGTGTTGTACTCTGAAACTTGTGTATGTTTGGCCAGAACGACAGTATTTGCATTTAATGCGATGCCAGAGTAAGTCCTTGTCTTCTTCTGACAGTTTGTGGGTCGGTTGTGGGCCTGAACAGAAGTATTGTCGGCATCCAACACGATACAATTGCCAGCAACAGATTTCCACCGAAGTGATTCTTCCCGCTGCACCACTTCGCCGATGACTTTGTCGCTCAGTCGCCAACTATTAGGCGGGTGGAGAACGTTGCTGTCCATTGTACGCAGGGTGGTAGTTGACTTGAGCTGAGTGTTGTAAAACGAGAAGTGATGCATCCACGGTAACGATACCGAGCTCGAAGTGAGACAATGGAGTTTCGTTTACGCGAAGTGCCATCAGATGACGTGCGCTCAATTGGCATCTGTTGGAGCAAGATTTGACCTGCCCTGCCAACACAACACAACGCGCACTCACGTACGCGAAGTCTCATCAGATTACGAGCGCTTAAGTGGCATCTGTTGCAGTAAGATTTGACTTCTTGGGGTTCCTTTGCTTTTTCACACACAACACAAGTTGTGTTACATATATAATACCACAACGCCTATTGTCAAAGATCAACATACACTCACGTAGGCGAAGTCTCATCCGATGACGTGCGCTTTAGTGGCGCGAGATTTGTCTTCGTGACGTTCCTCCGCCCTGCCAACTTACCACAAGCCCATTGTCAAAGGTCAATAACATCCACTCACATACGGAGTTGTATAGATCGGTCTTAGACCAATAGCGACGTGACCAGCCCGTTGCGGTAGGATCTGTCGATCTGCACGACACCATTGGCCACCAACGAGTACAGCGCGCGAATGACCACACCGTTCCCATGCGGTTTGCCGTGAGCCTGCAGCACCGCACTCGCCTCCTGCTTGATCTCGTTCACGCCCATCTCGCCTTCATGTTCGTACAGCAAATGCAGCAGCACCGCCTCTTCCTGCAGCGAGGGCGGGTTGGTGTCCCGCGCCGTCAGGAGCTGCACGTCAACCATGTGCCGCATCTTCCTCTTGCGTCGTGCCAGCTCGAGCCGCAGCGAGTCCACCTGCGTCTGCACTCTTGACCTCTCCGTCTTGGCTTCCGCCAGTTCGTCCTTCAACGCTGGTAGGTCCCTGGCGTTCTCCTCCTGCTCCTCCTCCAGCTCTTCGGCCTCAATGATTTGTCTCTGCAGCGCCTCCTTCTCGCCCCTGAGCTCCTGCAGCACCTGTTCCCTGGCCGTCGCAGCCGCGTCCTTCTCCACGCCATCTTTCTGCACCTGATTCTCCTTCTCTGCACTAGCCGCCGCGCTCTTCCTGTTCTTCTTCCTCTGCAGCGAGTCCACCGCCGCCTCGATGTCCCTCTTCTCCTCTGCACGCAGCGCCACGGCCTCCTGCAGCTCAGCGACCTCCTCCGCCTCCTCCTGCTCCTCCTCTTCCTCCGACTCGACCGTCTCCTCCTGCAGCGCCCTGAGCTCCACCTCCCGCTCGGCCACGCGCTGCTCGCGCACCTGCATCTGCTGCTCCCACGCCGTCTCCTCCTGGGCCAACTGACTCTCCACTCGGTCCTGCAGCGCCAGGGCGTCCGTCGAGCCACGCGTCTTCTGCTGTAGGAGCGTCACAGAGTCGCTCAGTGCCTCGAAGCGGCGCGTGAGTCGCTCGCAGCGCTCCAAAGACGCGTCTGACGCGTTTTCTCGGCCAGTTCCGACGCCAGACGCCGCAGCTTCGTCTGCCACGTGTCCGGTCGCGTCTTCGCCTCGCGTTTGGCCGCGTAGGCGGCGCTGGACACCAGCGAGTAGAGCGAACGCGACGGAAGAGACATCGACTTTGGGGACGGATGGCGCGGCTTCTGCGCGGCGCTGGAGGCCTGCAGAGGCACCAAAGTGTGTGTCGCGGGCGCGCGGAACTCGCAGGACCCGATACTAGTGCTTAATGTGCGCAGGTCCTCAGCGCACAGCTCGAGAGCGTCGTCGTCCTCACGTCGCCGCTTGCGCTCCGACATGATAATTGAGGTAATTTATTGTTCATTTTGTGTGGACGACCACCGAGATGGCTACATGTACAGGTAAGGTCACGGTGTTTGGGCGCGGCAAGAAGAAGTGTGAGGAGTAAACACTGCGTAATGTGTTTCTGCACCTACGCAGCCGCGACAACAATCGAGGTTTGGCGGGCAAGCTTCGGGTGGGCATATCGTCACGGGGTTGAATGGGTCGACGAAATACCGGTAGACGCGTGGTGACGAATGCAATCAGTGAGAGTGACAAGCTAACTCCAGTGGTGTCTCTACTACTGATGATCTAACCAACCGTCGCAGCACTCATTTCTCCTGACTTCGAGTTTAAGCAGGCATCGCTTTCAGATTAAATTGCGATCAACATCAAAGTTCTCGGTGGTCTGCATGGACTCACAGTGCCTAGGTTTCAACTTCTGTACATGTACTGGTATAATACTTCGAGTACATGTCTTGATACAGCTTACGGGCAGCAATGCGATCATGTCCATGTATGTGTATACGCCTCGCAAGTTATGGAGCGATAGATCTTCACGCTAGCAATGATGACAAATTTCTAGACCCCCGAGTCTACTCAAAATGTGGGAACGTTATTTTGCAATCCACGTGTTCATCACTCAATACTGGACACATGCAGTCCCCGCCCACCTAAAAACAAATTATCATGTCACTGGCGATGTAGTGCTGCGGGTCAAACAACGGAACAAGGAGTCGTCGACAAGGACAACCCGTTTACAGTCGAGACTCAGCCAACTTACAGTCAATCGCCATCTGGTACAGTTGAAGACGCAATTGGTGATAAAACCTCGTCGATGGTTATCATCGAAGGAAGGAGCCTCGGTGTACGAAAGCGAAGTGGTGAAACAAATCCTGGTCGAATGAGGCAAATCCGGTACCAGAAGAAGAAAGAAACTACGTGGTATATCTGGAAAGAGAGGCTCGTGAGTTGCGAAAGGAGATTGAGAAGCTACAAGAGTGTCGTCGGTCTGCATCACCATCAATTCCTGCGAAGTGAAGTGTCTGGAGCGCTGTAACCGAGTACTTTCGGCTCTTCCGCTACGGTTTCCAATTGACAGCGACGACTTGTCCAGCGAACGAGTCCTCTGTGCTGCAAGACTTCTTACGTAATACTTTGTCCGCCGATGTGGCACTCAACGCAGGAAGTGGCCCTGAAAAGAGTTGGAAATGTTTGTCGATATGGTTCCAAGACGAGCTTGAAGACGTGCGCAAAGATGCTTCGGGTTCGCTGATCACAAGTACATGTACGACTGCAAGTGTCACTATTTCTGAGCGAGCACTGCAAAACGTGTTTCCTCACCTGCTGAGGGATGAGGAAGAAATTCTCGCGAAAAACTTCGGAACCAAAGGATGGCATTACGCGATTTGAGTGGGATGCCGCATACGGTCAAATGACGGGCATTTTCAGTCAGGCCGACATGTTGACTCCAATGCTACCCTGTTTGGTAGTTTGGTGGACGTATCGCGTGTGTTTGAGAAGGCTCGCGTATCTCCTGACTTTCAATGGAGGTCCCAATCGTAGAATTCCTGTCATGGTATGGTAACTTTAGCAAGGTTCAACGGATGGTACGACGTTCAGATAATTCAATTTGCGTATCCTTGCCTCACAAGGTAACACCGCAAGCGTTCTAGCCTTCGTGTGTTGATTTTTGAACGTACCGGTATCGAACTTATCGCAGAAAATATACGTTGAAGACTATGCAATGTTCGAGCCTAATGGTTGTACATTGTACCTTCCTTAGCGGTGAAGACTCGAACAGGACACTCATAGCATCGAACAAAGTCACCCTAGAGTCGTGTTCACTGTGCGGACCTAAACTGGAAGTCGGGGGTAACGAGAGATCCCTCGAACACTCGTGCAGCGTCCTCCAAATTTCCCAGCAGAACCACCACCGGCATCAGCATGTCGTATTCACTCGTCACACATGCAATCCGACCGAACGCAGTGTCCCATTCAAAATGCACCGAGCCTCGCATGGTAATCCGTTGTCCAAGAAGTTTGTCGGCAAGCGATGATCTCACTCGATTGTCGTATCTAGTCGCCCAGACGTGAGGGAAAACGTTTTGCAGCGTTCGCTCCGTGATGGTAGCGCTCAGTGTAGCAGCAGCAACAATAGACCCCGACAAAGCTCCCTTGATCAGGCCTTCCATCTCCAGCTTGATGTCCTGAAACCACAACGACATCTGCTGCCAGGTCCTGATCACTACGTCTTCGCCACAGCCTGGATTGGATATGACGTCCGGGGCCATGGTCGCTCGTACGAAGTCCAGCTGAATGCAAGGCTGAGTTGTCGTTGATAGTTCTGTAGGTGACTCCGATACTTGGAGGCCATTGCTAAAGACCCGAAAATACTCGATCGCAGCACTCCACACGCTCTCTTTCGGCGGGGTATGTGTTGAAAGGGCTCGCTTCCGCTGCTCCAGCTTGTCGATATCTTGGGTCAGCTTGCGAACTTCATCCTCGAGGTTTATGATTGTGTCAGTCTTCTTCTTGCGGTACCGAATTTGCTTCATGCGACGAAGCGCTCGCAGGTAGGTTTCATGGGCACCACCTAGCTCTATCATGGCACTGTCTTGGGTATTGTTTCCTGAAGCTTTTGGGTTCTTGGCCAGAACGGCAGAACTTGCATTTGATCTGCCGGCCGATTGGTCTCTTGTCTTCTTGTGACGCTTGCTGGGTCGGTCGTGGGTCCGAAAACGAGTAGCGTCGGCGTCCAACATGACGTAGTTGCCAGCAACAGATTTCCATCGAACTGATTCTGTCCGCTGTACCACTTCGCCGATGACATTGTCGCTCAATTGAAAACTGTTAGGCGGGCAGAGAACGCAGCTGTCCATTGTACGTGTTGGTGGTAGTGGCTTGAGCTGAGTCTTGTAAAATGAGAAGTAACATGTTGATCCGTACCAACGACTGTATGTCGAATATACATTCCCTGTTGTCTGTAATCATCAAAAACATGCTTACGAACCTACGTACGTTTAGTACTGTGTTGTGTAAAAGTTGTGTGGTTTTAAATATTAGCAATGCTAATTTTTGCTAATTTAGCATACAGAGTTATTAATTAGAACAGGGTTGCCAGGGGACAAGATTTGAAATATTTAAAAATCTATACACGATGGTCATCTGAAAAATATATTTCCACCTCAAATGGGGTGGTGGTGGCAAAATTGCTTCAACATTTTCGCTTCGTATACATATCATCTGAAGGCTCTTGTAAACAACACTCGAATGTGGTAAAAGTGTCATTGCCAGTAGCCAGAATTCTCTGAAATTTAGTGTTTTACACGGAGAAGCACAAATTTGTATTCCTGCTATGGCGATGGAGACGCAATTCTCATACACTGTTCAGTAACAAAACAGGGGCTCATAACGTTGGAGGGTTAGTTGTTTTGCCGAACACTACATGTAACCAGTCTTTATGGTTTCTTACATTTTTGTTGTCTTCGTACTAAAATGTAAACAAGGAGGCGTATTCCAAACACGAGTACGAGGCCACAGCAAAGCCGCCAACGCTCGGGGGTTGTCAAGTTGTATTCGCGCGCGGTGATCATACAGCGCATCGACCACACCAACATCTAGACTGGGTTTTGTTGCTAATCACTGGCATTTCTTGTTTCACACATTTCCTTCAAGCAACATTCAGTGGGTGGATGGGTTTTGATGTTACCCGTGGCCTCTACGGTCGACATTCTCCTGGGTGTTTTCATTGTGCCGGTTATTAGATAATAAGCGTCAAGTAACTCGATCTGACTAAGCAGAGGCTACGCCTTCATCTAATTAAAGAGTGGACACCTACCAATTTCGACTAAAAATATGACATGACTTATATACCAATTTCTAAGATAATTGAAAACTGGCGTTCTATCAGACACAAAGTAAATGTATAAACAGTAAGAGGTTGTATTAAAGGATCGAGTCCCCTTTTGGGAGAAACTCTGGATTAAAATTCAGCGAATTTCAGAGTTTAGAATCCCAATTTTTCGATTACGGCAAATCCTGACTAACTCGATTTCTGGGAAGGAATCAGTAAAAAGGTCTATTTGCAAATGGGAAGTTATTGTAAATGGCTTACAGTAATGTGGGCGAATTTTTATTCCTCGCCGATTAGGCGACCTTAACCGAAAATTCATTTTTAATCAGATTCAATTTTGCTTTAGCGGTGGCGAAATACTTCACATAAGTTACAAACACGTGTTTCGACTAGATTAGAGCCGATTGATAAGCACGAGTGGAGACTAATGACCCGCAGGGATGGGGGCAGCTTGAATATGCGCAATAATACTTTTGTCAGATACGCAGAGCATCTTCGGGCCGAAGGCACGTCTTTGTATTATAGATTTTCGTTTAGGTACTAACTCTTTCGCGAACCACCTAGGTAAACTACAGTTTACAAAATGCGGCAGGTTATAGCGGTCCTGAAGGGCTAATATACTATAATCATACAAGTTTGAACTTTAGGTGCGATTAGCTTATTTCAAAATTTTCAAATGGCTTGGTTCGTAAGCATCATTTTTTGAATGGTTCTTTTGTCATGATGCCAACTTGTACTCGTGAGCCTGTAGGCTGCAGACTCACGGCAAACCTGCAGCACTGTACAGTACTGTACTTGCTTCCTGCTCGTCTCGTTCACGCCCATCTTGTCTTCATGTTCGTAAGCAAATACAGCAGCATCCCCTCTTCCCGCAGAGTGGACGGATGGGTGTCCCACGAGGCTCCTGACAGTGACAGGAGCTGCACGTCGAAAAGTTGTATCATCTTCCTTTTACGTCGTGCCAGATCGAGCTGCAGCTACATGTACTGTAGTCTACATGAGCCATCACCCTGCGTCTTGGCTTCCACCAGTTCGTCCTTCACCGCTGGCAAGTATCTGGCATTCTCCTCCTGTTCCTCCTCCACTTCCTCAGCTGAAATGATGTGTCTCTGCAGCGCCTCCTTCTCGTTCCTCTCACCGCCTCCCCAATTTCCTTCTCCAGTGCCACGGCATCCAGCAGCTCAGCGACCTCCGCCTCCTCCTGCATCGCCCGGGGCTCCACTTCCCGCTCGGCCACGCGCTGCTCGTGCACCTGCATCTGCAGCCCCCACGTCGTGAGCCAATTGACTCTCCACTCGGTCCTGCAGCGCTCGCCCGTCGAGCCCCGCGCCTTCTTCTGTAAGAGCGTCACAGAGTCGGAGTGTCTTCCGCGAAGTTGTATTATTATTAAAGTGGAGAGATCAAGATCAAGTTTTCTGTTGCCAAGGCATCATTTGAGCAATCAAGCAGTCCATTTTTGTATGAACCGAGCCACTGTATTGGTCGCACTGACCCGAGTTGGTGTGCTCAATGAAGTCCTTTATTTTATTTTGCCAAATTTGTTGCTTGACATACCGGTACTGAAGTCGTATCTATATCATATACCGGTACATGTACCGGTTTACCTAAGGATTACCCATTAATCGTGTCGATGATCATGCACACAGAATGTTGACGAACATGCAGACAGATGTTGTCAAATTATTGCTGTCTCCTACCGCTTTTATTAATAGTACATAATGTACAGATTATTAAATAGCCTTGCATACCTGAGCGAATCCGTGGACAACGGTCGTATCAGGTATAGCAAAACTATCAAATTTGGCAAAATACGGTAACGCTATTATAATACAACCACCCTTGGCGCATAACAGCAGGTAATAATCGTCACCATCTGACACTATGGTACTATAACGTTACATTTTGCTGCCAGTGTTCTCTGATCTCAAAGAAAAACTGTTGAAAGACCTTCGGAAGCTGCAGTTACGAGCGCGCGAGGAAATTCATCTCGAGCAAGAAGAGAAAACATTCATTACGCTTTCAGCCTTGCTATGTAGTATCAAATCCGCCAAATTGGCTCTCAGATATCAGGTTCGATAGGTATCAGATTTACTCCATACATATCAAGTCGGTGGATCGATATTAAATATACCAGTGTATCAGGTGTCTCAGGTATCATTTAGGACAGGCTAATCTGTACATGTGTAAATCGACAACACAAAATAACGGTAATACAGCAGTACGGTATCATGTACCCAGTGGGAACTGCCCACTATACTGGTACCGGTACGGTATTAAAATATTAACCAGTTGTTGAGCGCCGGTGGGGCGTCGAGGGTGGCGAAAGAAATCAGCGGCAACTCATGCTTCCTATTAATAGCAACATACGACTCATGCATCGTTTACTCACAGCTATCAGCACATGTGACGATGAGCTGATGTTGTAGTGGCTACCGATACGTACCGTATTCCCTAGACTATCCATTGCAGTGTACATTGTACCGGTACACTGGCAGCCCGGGATCGATGAAGCGATTTCAGAGGGATTTGAGTTGGTATTTTAATAAAAATTAACTACAAAGTACCACTACATGTAACTTGCACACACAGTCTTTCTATACCCCTGGTAAATGAGTACAATCTCTGAATCAGTTTCAGGAGGGAACGAGGGTATAAATACGGGACTTCAATACGTTATTTATGGTGCATAACTAATAACGTATGTGAACGTAAAAGGGCAGCTGTGCAAGTTAGTGGGCGGACTCTGTATCAGTAAGCGTACTTTTATCAATATCGGTACCCAGTTAAATCGGATCACTATTAATATTAGACAAAATAAACAAGCCAAAGGGGCAAGCAAATGATTAAACAACAAGATTCAGATGTTTTGTACCGGGTGTGTTTACGTTCTGGTTGTGTTTATGCTGTCAGGGCGACTATTACCACAAACTAGTTTTACTTGGGATAAAAATCACAAGTCCAGTTTAGGCTCCACAGTATTCCGGGATGCATTTTTAAATATAAATAGCTTGCCAAGTGACGTGCTGATTCGTCGGTTCATCACTCCAGGTCGTGGTAATAGTCTGTGTCCCACCGCACGAATGGTCATTTGTGCTCAAGTTTCCGAGTGCTTACAGAAAGCACCTGTCCCTATATCGTGTCCCGCTGGATGCTAAAGACCACTTTTCATCTTACACTTGGCACCCTTGATCACACTCTCCTCCACCGGTTCATCCAAGTGATCTCAGCAACCAGCTTCCATGGACATGTGCGTTCTCCGCCCGCCAAACAGCCAGCAATTCAGCGACGAGGTAATTACAGACGTCGTCCAACGCTCCCGCAGCTCCGTAACTCGTTTATCGATTTCGATAACAGCTCGAGTCCGGACGCTAGATACCGTCAAGCGAAGCATTCGTACGCTCACACAAGCGACCGGGTCTCCTACCCGACTCATATGAATGGCGATAGGGGGCCTCTTCAATGAATTCGCCTCCGGGACGCTGGCAAGCCACATCAGCACAGGATCCGCCGCTCGCCGGCAATAAAAGAAAGAAGGAACGCTACCAGGAGTCCGTCTCGATGTCACCTCCTGCTTCTGGAGGTGGCAGGCAGACCGTCCCGGAGAAACAAGATACTCAACTTGCAACCCTGGCCAGTCTCGTCGTCTCTGAACAAAAGCGACTTCGTGGGCTCCGACGAATGCGGCAGATACGATATCGCAAGAAGAAAGACAGCCACGCACTGAGTCTTGAGGAGGAAACTGGAAGACTACGCGAGGAGATCGAGAAGCTCTCTCAACACCTACGAGCTGCCTCTGTAGCTGTGGTTGCGAACGAGTCTGTCTGGAACGTTGCAGTCGAATACTTTCGATTCTTCCGCTACGGAATTCGAGGGCAGGCCCCAACGCAACAAGGAACAGGATCCTGTATTTATGGTAGGTTCTTGAGGTCAACGATGGCTCCAGACGTCATATTCAATTCAGAAAGCGGACAAGAAGCAATGTTGACGAACTGGAGGAGTTTATCGCTCTGGTTCAAAGACATCAAATTGGAGCTTGAAGGCTTGGAGAAGGTCGGTGTTGGCTCAGTCATCGCGACAACTACAACCAGCGCCACAATCACACAGAAGACACTGCAATGCGTGTTCCCGCGCTTGCGCGCCGATGAAACAGGCGTGTCTGTGAGCTCGTGGTTAGCGGACAAACTTCTTGATCAAAGAATCGTCATGCCTGGCTCAACGCGTTTCTACTGGGATCGTGAATCCGGGCGCGTTGCGCGGATCATGAGCCAGTCAGATATGTTGACACCGATGCTACGTCTCCTTGGGACGTTGGGGGACGTGTCCGTCGTGTTCGAAGGGTCTCCAGTTACTCTGGATTTCCAGTGGAACCCTTGACTTGTAAATCACGGATGTGTTTGTATTGCATTTAGTGTTACGTCGGCCACAGGGAGGTCAAGCTAAGTCTCTAAATCGTATTGCACCGAGCTTGGGCTTCTTTGTTGTTGAGCTTATCGTTCACATCGGCCGTGCCGCGTTCAATACATTCGACGAACACAAAATTTCGCTGAAGCTGTGGTGGTCCACGCAACGTCTCAAGTACTCAAATAACTCTTTCGCGGTCAGCACCTCCAACATGTGATTTTGGAGCTCTTCTAGCAGCAATATTTGTTCTGTTATCCGCTGTTACCGGGGTGGATGCCAAACGGGGTGAGTACCGCGCTGGCTATCGTGCAGGTCGGAGCGAGTGAATGCGTGCGAGCTAGGAAGAATGAACCAGTGGCTTGCAGCTGACAACCGCCTCTGGTTATACTTCTGAAGTATAATATTACATTTGGTTTTCGAAATCAAATTTCGACCACGGACATTTGCCAGGAACCAAATGAATTGAGAGAGTTGGTCTACAAAAATGGCTCAACTTATGTTTTGAAGAATTCATCTACTCTCCTCACCGGCGGCCGACCCCTTCATGCACAGAAGTGTTTTGACCCCGATATGGAGCTAGCGAGATCAGAGACTTCTCAAATACCCTGGACACGTCTTCCAAGCTTCCGAGTAGATGCATCATGGGCGTCAGCATGTCCGATTCACTAACCACACTCGTCACGCGGCCGTAGCCGCTGTCCCACTCGAACCGCGTCGAACCGCGCATAGTAACGGTCTCTCCGTAGAGCTTCTTGACAATATCTAGCCCATCCGGCCCGAAGTCTTTGGTACACAAGTGAGGAAACACGGTGACAATCGCCTGCTTGTTAATCGTGAGCCTGGTTGTTGTCTTGGCGATCAGCGCGTCGACACCGCACTTCTTCAACCCGTCGAGCTCGACCTCGACGTCCTGGAACCACAGCGACAAGTACTTCCAGTTCGCCATGATCGAGTCGATACCGCGTCCAGCGTTGTACATGACGTCTGGGGCCATGGTTGCTCGCAGAAAGTCCAGTTGAGCGCACGGCTGAGGGCCTGCCGAGTTGGGCGCTTGCTCCGACAAGTCAAAGACGCGGAGACCGAAGCGAAACAGGCGGAAGTACTCCACTGCCACGTTCCAGAGCGTCTTCTCGCTGGGAACAGCACATGAGACTGCTCGTCGACGCTGCTCCAGCTTGTCAATCTCCTGTTGCAGCTGGCGCGTCTCCCCTCTAGGGTGTTCGCGTAGCTCTCTTTCTTCTTCCTGTACCGAATTTGGCGCAGTCGACGGATCTCCCGTTGGTGTTCCTGCTGTGCCATGAGCCACTCCGCCGAGCTGACGTGTTGGTTGTTGCTTGTGTTGGGGCCTACTTGCGTCGCACTGCTCGAAACCGCCAACATCATCAGCGTGGAACTCGTGGAATCGGTGGACTCCTGGCGTTTCCTCTTCCTGTCCGTGGGTCCTTCGGAATAGTGTTCCGGTGTCCTATAGTGAGCGTGCGTTTGGTACCCCATCGCCTCGTGCTCGGTGGGATACCTCGGTCGAGTCGGCTGCTCGACGTGAGCATATGACTGAAACCCGCGGGGACGCTGCACAGCACCGCTAACACCGTCCTCACGTCGGGCGTGTTTGGTAGGCGGGCGGATAATACAGGTGTCCATTTCCGTGCTCTTAGTGGTACTGAGTGGTGGTGTCAAAGCCAGTTGAGGAATGAGAACTTCTCAGAGTTCAGTCATGTTTGCGCCTGGCAGTTCACGCATCCCACCGTTCACACAGAACATGTAATCACAGCCACGTGGATGGCACTTTTTGCCGACCCTCTATTCCTCATTCTTACATGAATACTTTAACCAAGTCGAAAATGCACTGTATTCTCGATTTTCTCATCTGAAATGACGCGCTCAGCAGATGATATCCTGCGAGATGGTGATCGCGTGAATTTCCTGGATACACTAAAAAAAAAAAAGGTGTAAAATAAGTATAATACGTGCTTGCACATGCGGTTTGCATGGAGCAAAGAGCAGGTGTCTACTGTACTGTGAACAAAACGAAACTACCGGCTTATCCAGGGTCAACGGGGATGAGGGTATACTGTGCAGTACACAGCAAACCGGCTAACGTGATTTACAGGAAATCTCTTGAATGGAATGCCTCCATTCAGTAATATAAAATGATTTATCAAAACAGTGGTCAGTGCTTAAGAACGTTACTAGTAATGTCCTTGATTCCCAGCTACCGGAATCTGCACTGCTACCAACAAAGAAGTCTCCCGGGTCGAATGGAAAGGATATTTGTAGCTCGTACCGGTACGAGCAAGGTGTCAACTAACGAAGTCGTCCAGCTCTCGCAATTGTAAAAAAATTGACATGTCTGTCGCCACTTCTTCCAAGAGGATAACGTAGCACATCTGCAATTTTAATATTTATATTAAAATACCGGGCAACTCTGCAGGTCTGCCTATGGTGGCAACGGTGCATCACTACATGTATTTTAATATATACCTAATAGTACAAAGTATTATTACTTACTGTGTGTAGGGGGTTGTCCTGTGAACTGGATGTGTTTATGCGGGCGTTACATATCGTAATACTTTAGCGGTATACGTAGGCCGAGAGCACATCGGGATTTAATATCATTGCTTGCGTGAAGAAGCAGCTGGACTCCAGCCTGGAGTCGTCTATCGCTCCATCGTCTCGAAATACAGGGAAGTGGATCCCCGAGGTCGACGCTTCGTTGATCGGAACGTCATTTCACAATTCACGTCCTCCTGACTCAATACTAGTATTGTAATGGACACCTGCATCCTCCGTCCGCCGAACAGCCAATTTCTAAGTGACGAGGTCATTGGTGATGTAGTGCTGCGGGCCAAGCAAACGAAGCGAGATGGAGTCGCCAATATCAACACCCGGTTTGCTACCGCCGATAGTCGATGGCCTTCTGGTACACTTGAAGACGCCATTGGTCGTGGAGACCCACCGACGGGCAAGGAGAGGAAGACACGGTTGGCGTTGAAGGAAGGAGCCTCGGTGAACGAAAGCGAAGTGGTGAAACAAATCCTTTACGAGAAGCGGCGGCTACGAGAAATGCGCCGAATGAGGCAGATCCGGTACCGGAAGAAGAAAGAAAACTACGCGACTACTCTGGAAGAGGAGGCTCAGGAACTACGAAAAGAGATTGAGAAGCTTCAAACGCGTCGATGGTCTCCGTCACCATCCATTCCTGCAAAGGAAAGTGTCTGGAGCGTCGTAACCGAGTACTTTCGGCTCTTCCGCTATGGACTCCAATCGAAAGCGACGACTTGTTTACCGGTAACGAACGAGTCCTTTGTGCAGCAAAACTTCTTACGCAATACGATGGCCGCAGATGTGACATTCAACGCACGAAGTGGTCCCGAGTCAATAACAAGGAGCTGGACATGCTTGTCGATGTGGTTCCAAGACGTGGAGCTCGAGCTTGAAGACGTGCACACAGGTGCTGCAGGCTCGCTGATCACAATTACGACAACAAGTGTCACCATTACTGAGCGAACACTGCACAATGTTTTTCCGCACCTGCCGAGGGGTGAGGAAGAAACTCTCGCGAAAAAGCTTCGGAACCAAAGGATAGCCATGCGAGGCATTACGCGGTGGGATGCCGCGTACGCTCGAGTAAAGGGCATCTTCAGTCAGGCCGACATGTTGACTCCAATGCTGCTCCTCCTGGGCAGTTTGGAGGACGTGTCGCGTGTGTTTGAGAGGGCTCTCATTTCTCCTGACTTTAAGTGGAGGTCCGATAGCTTTTAACAAGGATCAACGAATAGTAGCACGTCGTTCCGGTACAATGTGCGTTGATTTTTGATCGTATCGAATTTATAGCAGAAAATATACGTTGAAGAATACAATGCTTGAGTAGAAGTTGTACGTTGTACAATCCTTGGCGAAGCAATGGCGGTTATTTGAGCTCGATTTTAGGATCAGTAGCACAATTCGCCGTATAATATTAAAAAAATACAATCCTTGGCGGCGTAGACTCGAACAGGACACTCATATGGATATCATCGAACAATGCTCACTCATTCACTTCAGATTATGCCTGAGTTCACACAACGCGCCACGTTCACTGTTCGGACCTAATCTGGCAGTTGGGGAAATGAGTAATCTCTCGAGAACTCGTACGGCGTCCTCCAAATCCCCAGCAGAATTATCAGCATTTCGTATCACTCGCGACACGGGCAACCCGACCGAACGCGGTGTCTCATTCAAAACGCACCGAGTCGCGCATGGCATCCCGTTGACCAAGGTGTTTGTCGGCAAGCGGCGACCTCACACGACAACAACGTCTAGCCCACCATACGTGAGGGAAACCTTGCGCAGAGTTCACTCCGTGCTGGTAGCATTCAGTCGGTAGGAGGTCCCGGAAGTTCAGACCTTACAACTCCAGCTCTTGATCATTGCGTCTTCCCGCAACCTGATTTGGATATGACGTCGGGGGCGTTGACGCTCGAAGTCCAGCTGAATGCAAGGCTGAGTTGTCAATGAAGACTGCAGATAACGCTGATACGTAGAGACCATCGCGGACAGCCCCAAGTACTAGTACTCGATCACAGCACTCCACACGTTATCGTTCGGTGGAGAGACAATCGGTTCCGCTACTCCAGCTTGTCAATATCTTGGCTTAACTGGCGAACGTCCACCTCGAGGTAAATGGTTATGTTCGTCTTCTTCTTGCGGTACCGAATTAGCACGCAGGAAGGTTTCCTGAGAGACTTTGGGCTCCGTCGTAGCCATGTCTTAGGCGTTGTTTCCTGAAGCTTGTGTAAGCTTGCCCAGATCACATTGCTGCCCCCATCGTTCCAAAGCCACGGCGAAAAGTATGTCTCTAGACTTCAAGTAAAATGGCGACCCGTCTGGTACAGCTCACAAGGCAGGTCAAGAGGCAAATGCACAAGGCAACATGTACAAGAAAAACTTATTGAACTTTGCGTTCTGATCAAAACGGCGTGTTGCTGGGCTTCTTCTCGAGGTAATCGCTCACAGTTTCCAGACGAAATCCGGGGAGATGAGAGACTTCTCAAATATCCAAGATACGTCCTCCAAATCACCCACCAGTCGAAGCACAGGCGTAAAAATATCGGCGTGAGCCGTCACACTCGTCACGTAGCCGCATTGGGCGTCCCATTCGAAGCGCGTGTTGCCACGCATCACGATGTTTTGTCCCACGAGTTTGTCCAACAGCGCTACGTTTACGTCTTCCGTACCTAAATTCCACAGGTGGGGGAATATTTTTCGCAGCGTTTGCTCCGTGAGTGTGAAACACGTTGTGGTGGTGGCGATCACAGAACATGAACTCTCCTTCTCCAAGCTTTCAAGTTCGATCTTGATGTTTTGGAACGAGAGTGACAGTCGCCTCCAGCTGCGAAGCATCGCTTCAGTACCGGATCCTCCGTTGAACACAACGTTTGGGGACAACGCGGCTTGCGCGAAATCGAATTGCTCTCTGGATGGCAGCGCGTCTGATGCTCCAAAGCCCTTGCAAAACACTTGAAAGTACGCGACTGACACACTCCAAATGCTGGCTTGCAGAGGCATACCTGAACGCAGGTCACACTGTCGTTGCTCGAGTTGCTCGATCTCTTTATGCAGCCGACGACTGTCTTCCTCGAGACTTTTCTCGCAACCGTCAACCTTCTTTCTGTATCGTCTTTGGTTTGCGCGCCGACGCTCACGACCGATCTGTTTGCCCATGACTAGCAACCGAGCAATGGACGCATCTTGCACTTCAAGCCGACTCAGCTCGTTCACTGTCAACTTCTTCTGGATCCCATTACCTTGCGAGGTGTTGGTTTCTGCTTGAGAACACCTTGCCATCGCTGTTGGTTGCCCCGATAACGCGTGGTCGTGTAGATCGCGTCGCTGGTCCATTCGGCTAAGGGTTGTACCGGTAGCAGCCAGGAAAATGGCGTTCTGGTTGGTTCGAGTCTTGACGTTGATGACTTCGTCACTCAAAGTGTGGCTGTTGGGCGGGTGGAGAACGTAGGCGTTCATCGTGGGCTGGATTTGTTGTTTAGGAAGCTGCTTTGTGCTCTCGACACTGCAAAAGACGAAGTTGCGACTGGATTAGAGCGCCATCGTTGGACATGTACAGCCGCATAATCATGGTACGGTAAGGGAACGGATTATTTTCAAGCAAACGAAGGTTTATTTCCAAGCAAGTCCATTTCGTGGCGTCTTTTCAAGCAAGTCGGTGGTTCGCAAGCAAGTGGTGCGAACTTAGTGTAAGGAGGTGGGTTTTCAAGCACATGTGTATTTCAAGACTTTCGCCTGGGTCGTATACGGGTCAAGTTGGGTGTTTAGGTCGGCATTTTGGGAGATGACGTACACCGGGGCTCGTGAGCTCCTCGTTTGCACCGTCAATTTCGATTCGCTCATGACGGTCAAGGCGTTGGTACAGTGTGAATATATAGCACCCCTTGTTAGGGAACTACCTCGGCTCACGCGCCTACCATGGCAGATCTTCGCTTCGGTGGTAAACGGTCTCTCTGAGGCCTCACCTGAGCCCAAAACTACTTAGCTTTCATCATACACTGCATTACTAAACGTTTCTAAATAAAATGTACATGTCTTACTCTGATGCTTGAATGACAGCCTCGATAAGTTGCTTGGCTTGCTTCATTTGCTTGCAAACCCACCTCTGATCCCATTTGCTTGCGAACCATCCGCCATTTGCTCGGAAATAATATTTTTCCGTACGGTAAGAGCATTCCCACAGTAGGAAGGACAGATGTTATAATACATGTAGCCTCGACGAGGCTGCCTCGTCATCGAAAAAGTTATGATTATGTGTTACTTTGGATGCTGCAGAACCAACAACTTGCTCCGACTACACGTACCGGTAGCGTGTCGGTGGGCCCTAAAGCTACCGACATGCTGGCAAGTATGCTGAAGTCTTCCAACAAAAATGTACTTCTTCGGGAGAAGATGCACCACAGAAGGCAACGCCAAGTTTGATGCGTATCGTTACATTCGGCGAGAAAGAAGCGTGCAAGACAGCAGTGGCAAACGAAATTACTGTTGATTTGTATCGGCAGTCTTTCAAAGTTTGAAAAGCGCAGGGGTCTACAAACGGCGGCAGTATTGCGCTGTTATCTGCAACTGGGCTAGCCCATGTCCTATTGGAAGCAAAGAGTTTATTCAGGCCACAGAGAATTATGTTTGCGTGCATTTTAATCTAAAGGCGGAGTTACTGTCAGAGAAACTAGTGCTCTGTCAAATGCTTGAGCGACGTTTGTTAGATCGCTTGGTAGGCACGGATCTGGTGCTAGCCTGTGACTCAGAGCGGTTATCGGTCAGTGTTTTGCTCGCAAAATCGGATTTCGACCTCAATCTCTGCCTCGATTTGAAAATGGCTGCAAAACACGCCTCACTACATGTTACAGTACTGTAGTACGTGGCTTTGATCACACTTTATCTATGCTGTCGATATTCCTGGATCCTCTCTCACATGAGAGCACGGGGTGCGCCAGGTGATGTACGATGCGAGAAGAAAGACAAGTTGGTATCCAGTCAGCGTTTGCAGTCATTCCCGTCGAACCTGGTCATACTCATGAGTAGCGCCACTGTGTCGGATATTTAGCTCAGCGTCAAGCTTAACGAAACGACGTAGTAACTGCTAAAACCGCGTTAACCTTCCACCGTGAGCCATTTCAAAATGAGTCACCTTTTGGAATTTCCCGGTTTGTAGCCATCTCGGTGGTCGTCCACACAAAATGAACAATAAATTACCTCAATTATCATGTCGGAGCGCAAGCGGCGACGTGAGGACGACGACGCTCTCGAGCTGTGCGCTGAGGATCTGCGCACATTAAGCACTAGTATCGGGTCCTGCGAGTTCCGCGCGCCCGCGACACACACTTTGGTGCCTCTGCAGGCCTCCAGCGCCGCGCAGAAGCCGCGCCATCCGTCCCCAAAGTCGATGTCTCTTCCGTCGCGTTCGCTCTACTCGCTGGTGTCCAGCGCCGCCTACGCGGCCAAACGCGAGGCGAAGACGCGACCGGACACGTGGCAGACGAAGCTGCGGCGTCTGGCGTCGGAACTGGCCGAGAAAACGCGTCAGACGCGTCTTTGGAGCGCTGCGAGCGACTCACGCGTCGCTTCGAGGCACTGAGCGACTCTGTGACGCTCCTACAGCAGAAGACGCGTGGCTCGACGGACGCCCTGGCGCTGCAGGACCGAGTGGAGAGTCAGTTAGCCCAGGAGGAGACGGCGTGGGAGCAGCAGATGCAGGTGCGCGAGCAGCGCGTGGCCGAGCGGGAGGTGGAGCTCAGGGCGCTGCAGGAGGAGACGGTCGAGTCGGAGGAAGAGGAGGAGCAGGAGGAGGCGGAGGAGGTCGCTGAGCTGCAGGAGGCCGTGGCGCTGCGTGCAGAGGAGAAGAGGGACATCGAGGCGGCGGTGGACTCGCTGCAGAGGAAGAAGAACAGGAAGAGCGCGGCGGCTAGTGCAGAGAAGGAGAATCAGGTGCAGAAAGATGGCGTGGAGAAGGACGCGGCTGCGACGGCCAGGGAACAGGTGCTGCAGGAGCTCAGGGGCGAGAAGGAGGCGCTGCAGAGACAAATCATTGAGGCCGAAGAGCTGGAGGAGGAGCAGGAGGAGAACGCCAGGGACCTACCAGCGTTGAAGGACGAACTGGCGGAAGCCAAGACGGAGAGGTCAAGAGTGCAGACGCAGGTGGACTCGCTGCGGCTCGAGCTGGCACGACGCAAGAGGAAGATGCGGCACATGGTTGACGTGCAGCTCCTGACGGCGCGGGACACCAACCCGCCCTCGCTGCAGGAAGAGGCGGTGCTGCTGCATTTGCTGTACGAACATGAAGGCGAGATGGGCGTGAACGAGATCAAGCAGGAGGCGAGTGCGGTGCTGCAGGCTCACGGCAAACCGCATGGGAACGGTGTGGTCATTCGCGCGCTGTACTCGTTGGTGGCCAATGGTGTCGTGCAGATCGACAGATCCTACCGCAACGGGCTGGTCACGTCGCTATTGGTCTAAGACCGATCTATACAACTCCGTATGTGAGTGGATGTTATTGACCTTTGACAATGGGCTTGTGGTAAGTTGGCAGGGCGGAGGAACGTCACGAAGACAAATCTCGCGCCACTAAAGCGCACGTCATCGGATGAGACTTCGCCTACGTGAGTGTATGTTGATCTTTGACAATAGGCGTTGTGGTATTATATATGTAACACAACTTGTGTTGTGTGTGAAAAAGCAAAGGAACCCCAAGAAGTCAAATCTTACTGCAACAGATGCCACTTAAGCGCTCGTAATCTGATGAGACTTCGCGTACGTGAGTGCGCGTTGTGTTGTGTTGGCAGGGCAGGTCAAATCTTGCTCCAACAGATGCCAATTGAGCGCACGTCATCTGATGGCACTTCGCGTAAACGAAACTCCATTGTCTCACTTCGAGCTCGGTATCGTTACCGTGGATGCATCACTTCTCGTTTTACAACACTCAGCTCAAGTCAACTACCACCCTGCGTACAATGGACAGCAACGTTCTCCACCCGCCTAATAGTTGGCGACTGAGCGACAAAGTCATCGGCGAAGTGGTGCAGCGGGAAGAATCACTTCGGTGGAAATCTGTTGCTGGCAATTGCATCGTGTTGGATGCCGACAGTACTTCTGTTCAGGCCCACGACCTACGCACAAACTGTCAGAAGAAAAGGACTCACTCGGGCTTCGCATCAAATGCAGGTTCTGTCGTTCTTGCCAAACAAACACAAGTCTCAAGAAACAACATCCAAGACATGGCTACGACGGAGGTCGATGCCGCTCAGAAAACATGCCTGCGAGCACTTCGTCGCATGAGGCAAATTCGGTACCGCAAGAAGAAGACGGACACGATCACAAACCTCGAGAAGGACGTTCAACAGTTGAGCCAAGACATCGACACGCTGGGGAAGCGGAAGCGAGGCCTATCATCAGTCACTCCACCGAAAGAGAGCGTGTGGAGTGCTGCGATCGAGTACTTTCGGGTCTTCCGCAATGGTCTCCACGTATCGGAGTTAGAGTTATCAGCAGATCTCTCGATGACAACCCAGCCTTGCATTCAGCTGGACTTCGTGCGAGCATCAATGGCCCCTGATGTCATATCCAATTCAGGTGGCGGGGAAGATGCAATTATCAAGAGCTGGTAGCAGATTTCGTTATGGTTTCAGGACATCGTACTGGAGATGGAAGGTCTGAGCAAGGGAACTACTTCGGGATCTCTTACCGCCGCTGTTACTTTAACTGTTACCATCACGGAGGGAACACTGCGCAACGTTTTCCCTCACGTGTGGGCGACTAGATATGACAGCCGAGCGAGATCGTCGCTTGCCGACAAACTTCTTGGATCACGGATTGCCATGCACGGCTCGGTGCGGTTTGAATGGGACACCGCGTTCGGTCGGGTCGCCCGTGTGACGAGTGAATACGACATACTGACGCCGATGCTTGTTCTGCTGGGGAATTTGGAGGACGTCGCACGAGTGTTCGAGAGATCACTCATTTCCCCTGAACTCCAGTTGATGTCCGCACAGTGAACGCGACTCTAAGTGAGCATTGTCCGAAGCTCCAGGTATGAGTGTCCTGTTCGAGTGGGTGATGCTATAGCTTTCAATGGAAGTCTCAATCCCTGACATGGTAGTTTTACTGCTAACAGTGTTCAACACAACACTGATCCCAAACGCTCTAACCTTCGTGCGTTGGTTGTTATCATTTTTGGCAGAAAATACGTTGGCAATGCTCGTGCTCTGGCAAAGTCGACTACTACATATAATTAGTTGTGCGTAGAACAATTCATAGCGCATCATTGGAGTCAGCATGCCGCCCTGACTACCTAAAGACGCCCTTGAAGGGCCCTTCCCTCAGCTGTGTCCACTCAAATCGCGTAATGCCACGCATGCCTACCCTTTGGTTCCGAAGATTTTTCGCGAGAGTGTCATTCTCATCCCTCAGCAAGTGTGAAAACACGTTCTGCAGTGTTCGCTCAGTAATGGTGGCACTTGTTGTTGTACTTGTGATCATCGAGTCTGCGGCACCTTGTCCACGTCTTCAAGCTACATCGATAAGCATTTCCAGCTTTTTCATTATTAATAACTCTGGGCCTTTTTCTCATTACATGTATTACTTCTGAAGTAATAACTCCCTCCATTCAATGCCGCAGCAAATTATGTAAGAAGAGGACTGAGACCATAGCGGAATAGCCGAAAGTACTCGGTTACAACGCTCCAGACACTTTATTATGAATCTCGAGACGATGGAGAGGTGGCCATTACCTTATTGAGTCAAGAACCCGTCAACTGTAAAATGACGTTCCGATCAACGGAGCGTCAACTCGGTGGCCCAGCTGCTTCTTCGGGTGAGTAAGGATGATAAATCCAGTCGGTGTCGTTCCAAGAATTAATCACTTGTCATTTACAACTCTCGGACCAAGTCAACAATCAGCACGTACAATGGATAGCTGCGTTCTCCACCCGCCTAACAGTTTGCACCTGAGCGACAATGTCATCGGCAAAGTGAGGCAGCGGACTGAATCAGTCCGGAGGGAAGCTGTTGCTGGCAATTACGACGTTTTGGACGCCGGTGCCTCTCCTGTTCAGGCCCACGGCCGACAGACCAAGTGTCAGAAGAAGACAACAGTTCAATCGGCCGTCACAGCAAATGCAGGTTCTGTCGTTCTTGCCAAACAAACACAAGTCTCAAGAAACAACATCCAAGACATGGCTACGACGGAGGTCGATGCCGCTCAGAAAACATGCCTGCGAGCACTTCGTCGCATGAGGCAAATTCGGTACCGCAAGAAGAAGACGGACACGATCACAAACCTCGAGAAGGACGTTCAACAGTTGAGCCAAGACATCGACACGCTGGGGAAGCGGAAGCGAGGCCTATCATCAGTCACTCCACCGAAAGAGAGCGTGTGGAGTGCTGCGATCGAGTACTTTCGGGTCTTCCGCAATGGTCTCCACGTATCGGAGTTAGAGTTATCAGCAGATCTCTCGATGACAACCCAGCCTTGCATTCAGCTGGACTTCGTGCGAGCATCAATGGCCCCTGATGTCATATCCAATTCAGGTGGCGGGGAAGATGCAATTATCAAGAGCTGGCAGCAGATTTCGTTATGGTTTCAGGACATCGTACTGGAGATGGAAGGTCTGAGCAAGGGAACTACTTCGGGATCTCTTACCGCCGCTGTTACTTTAACTGTTACCATCACGGAGGGAACACTGCGCAACGTTTTCCCTCACGTGTGGGCGACTAGATATGACAGCCGAGCGAGATCGTCGCTTGCCGACAAACTTCTTGGATCACGGATTGCCATGCACGGCTCGGTGCGGTTTGAATGGGACACCGCGTTCGGTCGGGTCGCCCGTGTGACGAGTGAATACGACATACTGACGCCGATGCTTGTTCTGCTGGGGAATTTGGAGGACGTCGCACGAGTGTTCGAGAGATCACTCATTTCCCTGAACTCCAGTTGATGTCCGCACAGTGAACGCGACTCTAAGTGAGCATTGTCCGAAGCTCCAGGTAAGTGAGCTCCTGTTCGAGTGGCGCCGCATACGCACGCCTAGCCACTCTTATGCATTTTGTCCCAACTTTGTCCTTTTCTCTGTGAGGGTGGAGGAGTGGGTGAGGTAAATTTCGAAACCTATCTACTAGTCGTGTTTCATCACATTACATTTTCTGCACTAACTTTACAATACATTCAATCATAAATCTAACGAAAGGTTAGAGGGTGCTAGTAGAGCAGGAACGTGCAGCCACCGAGGATTTTCCCTTAACGTCAACTGCTTCCTGTTGTTCTTGACCGTCGGTAAGATTCCTCCACCAATTGCGTATTCAATTGTAATTTACTACATAATATCGCGTTTTGCTATAGGCCTTGTGTGACAAATTCAAGACTGGTTCGGCTTCTTTTCATGGATTTGTTTCTAGCGGTAACTGTTATTCTCTTTTGGCCCCTTTCGCCAAATTGTCCAACTGTCAGGACGACGGCATGTCCTTCACACGCGAACCATCTTCGACTAAGTGTCGGCAGTAAAATGGTTGTCCATGTTAGCGACTCCATGTCGCTCCATTTGCTTGGCCCGCACACTACATCACCAATAACGTCGTGACTGAGAAGCTGCCTATTTTAATAGCCAACTTAAAATAATAGGCGATGCAGGTGCTCATTATTGAATCGCCCTTCTAGTCGTGGGAATTGCTGAGGATGGGCCCTTTTTTAGCTTTTGGGCCATCATACAGTAATACGAAAGGGTTAGTTTGTATTCACGCGAGTATTAGTTCCAAGCTTCCCACGGAGAGCAGTGCACGAGGGAACGAGCGTCAGCAACAAATGTGTTGTTCTCGCTCGAGGTTATGGCTGACTCTCAGGCAATCGGTAGGAGACGTCGAAATGTATGCTCGGATTTTAATTGCTTAAACCGGTCAGCCTCTAAATGAACGTACTGACACGTACTTGTCCTAAATGTGGCCACGTTTGCTTCCTGCATAACGTTGTGATGGGGTTGGTAACAGGGCCGGTGGAGACTTGCATCGATCGCAATGTCGGGTCGAAGAATAAAGTCGCCAACATTTACCGTACAATATTTGTTTTATTAAAATTGTTATTTGTTTGCGTTTCAGCTGGGTGATATAATTCATGATTCCCTGCAACGATTAATGAGAAATGTACAGGATTTGAGGGGCCACCCGTCCTATTGTTTTTAAATGATTGCAACCATGTTTGCCATGTTTTCTTCTTCGCTTTGTTTATTAAAATAACTAATATTATAAATTGCTGCCTAACCCCCATTGAAAACATGGGCCGTATCACCAGCCTTGTCGGCCCGTAAATTACGATCTGTAACGACCGCATAAACACACAATCGATGCGCGGGACAACCGACAGTCTGTCACTGACAGTGCCCGACACTGTCCTGAACAATCCAGCCATGTTCGGTTCGTCCAGTACAATTCCAGATGGCTGCGCGTCGCTCAAGCTGCAACTTACCGTTACAGCCTGCAAGCAGTGAGGAATACATGTAACGTTAGCTACATGTAGGGTAGGTATTATGAAGGTTGGCGAGGGATGTCAAAACAGAAATATCGATGAAGTTCAGCGCTGCCATCATAGGCAAACCTGGTAGAGACTACATTACGTTACGAGTAGTTTCTACTTCTGCGAGAGCTTGACAACGACGTTAAAATAGTTGGCAGCTTGCATGTAGCTCCTGTCAATTCGATCTGTCGAGACTCTGTTCGTATCATGGCAGATCACGAATAAATGAAACCTACGCAGCGCACGCGCACCCACTACCGGTATATTTTTATTATTAAAAACTTCAAGTATCAAACAATAATTTACAAACGTGTTGCAAAACACTAGGGCTACATGCCCCACTGGTGTTGGCGGTGCTAGAATGAAGCTGAGACTCTATTTAGTTGCTGCTTGCATCTAAAATACATGTAGTCGATGCAGTTGAGGGCACTCCCAACGACAGGCATAAGGCATATCGACTTTTAAAAGGCCTACAACCCTTTTCGAGACAACAAACCTATGCCGGCGACTACTATACATCTAAACTTTGTTACACCAACTTACTGTTTTGATAACGACAGTACTATTAATACGGTAGAACTGATTGGCTTAACCCCAGTGAAATTTGTCCTTGGGAAAAGGACCAAAACAGTTTCTGGTATGGCATACACAACGTATTTTGTCTAATCAAATAAGCGCAAGGCCGAAAAATGACTTGGGTTTTGTAGAGAGGACGGTTTTGGATAAAAAGCCATTTATCTTGAATGACATATCAGTCACGGTGGTATCTAAAAATAGGTAAAGTTGGCGAACCCTTTACTCAACTCAAGATAAGTTCGCAAATTTTGTCTAGCAAATAGGACAGTTTGGGAAATCCATATGTTATTAGTGACACATTTCAGCTTGCCATTGTGTCCTCATGGACTTTGATGGACACCAAGTAGGGGCTGTCACGATAAGGCCTAAGACAGGTCTTTGTGCTCATGCCCATGTAAGCTTGTATTTGTCGAAAGACAATGGCATGAACTTTTGGTGCTTTTTTCGGCGTTTCCTAATTTATTAAACGACTGATAACGATACCGGTAAGGCACTAGAACGAATGTAAACCAGCCGTGTGCATTACCGGTACAGTACCCCTATTCAGGGATTCACTGAGATCAAATGCGAAATGACACGTCCGGCTTCGGTTCGTAACAGGAACAATTGTGTGCTTTTTTAGAAACCCAAGACGAAACTAGCCGATAACTGGTACATGGACTACACTGGCTTTTGATAATCTCACCAAATCTCTGAGACGAAATGATTTGCAGGCTCGGCAAAAATGATAAGCTGCAATGCTCTACGCGTATGCCTACTGTACCAGTAGGTATAGAAATGACAGTAGATTCTCGCCGCTGCAGCTCACTGTGATACATGTGTGGATATAAGCCCTGAAATGCGCTGTTTAAAAGTTTAATGGTGAATTTGCTTCCGTGGCTAAGTATCAAAGGCTACCTTAGTTTTTTTATGTTGCTGAATCCATGAAATTCACGCGATCACCATCTTACAGGATAATTCATCTGCCCAGGCTCGTCATTACGATGAGAGCGCCGCACAGAATGCTGTGCAAAATAGTTTATCTTGATTAAAGTAAGAAAAAGCACAACCGAAGATAAGAGGCTCTACACAAACGTGACGCCCCGCGTCTGTTTTGAGTCTTCCCAGTGGGAAGTTCCCACCGTGTTTACGGCTCTCTGCGTGGAATGTACGAGCTGTGAACCAGAGAGAACAAACGTATGGGCTGTACTTCTCATTTCTCAACTCACCTCGACACAACCACTCAGTACCACTAAGAGCACGGAAATGGACACCTGTATTATCCGCCCGCCTACCAAACACGCCCGACGTGAGGACGGTGTTAGCGGTGCTGTGCAGCGTCCCCGCGGGTTTCAGTCATATGCTCACGTCGAGCAGCCGACTCGACCGAGGTATCCCACCGAGCACGAGGCGATGGGGTACCAAACGTACGCTCACTATAGGACACCGGAACACTATTCCGAAGGACCCATGGACAGGAAGAGGAAACGCCAGGAGTCCACCGATTCCACGAGTTCCACGCTGATGATGTTGGCGGTTTCGAGCAGTGCGACGCAAGTAGGCCCCAACACAAGCAACAACCAACACGTCAGCTCGGCGGAGTGGTTCATGGCACAGCAGGAACACCAACGGGAGATCCGTCGACTGCGCCAAATTCGGTACAGGAAGAAGAAAGAGAGCTACGCGAACACCCTAGAGGGGAGACGCGCCAGCTGCAACAGGAGATTGACAAGCTGGAGCAGCGTCGACGAGCAGTCTCATGTGCTGTTCCCAGCGAGAAGACGCTCTGGAACGTGGCAGTGGAGTACTTCCGCCTGTTTCGCTTCGGTCTCCGCGCATCTGACTTATCGGAGCAAGCGCCCAACTCTGCAGGCCCTCAGCCGTGCGCTCAACTGGACTTTCTGCGAGCAACCATGGCCCCAGACGTCATGTACAACGCTGGACGCGGTATCGACTCGATCACGACGAACTGGAAGTACTTGTCGCTGTGGTTCCAGGACGTCGAGGTCGAGCTCGACGGGTTGAAGAAGTGCGGTGTCGACGCGCTGATCGCCAAGACAACAACCAGGCTCACGATTAACAAGCGGGCGCTTATAACTGTGTTCCCACACCTGTGCAACAAAAACTCAGGGCCGGATGGGCTAGATATTGTCAAGAAGCTCTACGGAGAGACCATTACTATGCGCGGTTCGACGCGGTTCGAGTGGGACAGCGGCTACGCCCGCGTAACGAGTGTGATTAGTGAATCGGACATGCTCACTCCCATGCTGCGTCTGCTCGGAAGCTTGGAAGACGTGTCCCGGGTGTTTGAGAAGTCTCTGATCTCGTTAGCTCCGTATCGGGGTCAAAACACTATTCCACCTCAAGGAGTTCGCCGCCAGGGAGTATAATACATGTAGCAGTGCAAGGTTAGGTAGACATATTGCTAAGAATCACAACTCTTTTGTAAGACAAGTGCGTGTATTATTGTTGCCGCTTATTTTCGGGTTACATACTGCGTAGTCCTAATACCGGGAGAACGTATTCTGTCAGACGGAATCTGTCATCTTCAATAATGATTCTTGTTGAGCTGTATCCTACAGCTCAACATGTAGTGTCGGGCTCTAGTGTCGGGTCATTCTTGTCGACCATCGTCAATTCATTTGGTTCACAGTACAGTACCGGCAGATGTAAATTACATCTACCGGTACTGTACTGTATTATTATGTAATACCGGTACCGGTACCTGTAAGGCTTTGAATCAAAGCGTACACGTAGCTTTGTTTGACATGTGCTTGCCGCTCTCTGAATGCCCGAACTCTGCTGCAGTCGTGTTGTTGTTAAAAGCAGGAGCAAATTTGGGCTTTGCCCATGCTCCAAACTCAGATTTGAGTTTCAAAGCCTATAGCATAAACTTTATTAAGACTGTGAGTGAGCTGCACAGCTCCGGTCCGGAGTCCGGACTCCGGAGCTGTGCAGCGGACCGGAGTCTGAAGTCAGATGGGCACAACGCGGCTGCGCCGAGAACGTGGTCCGTGGCGATATACACCGTTCACTCTAACTAGTCTGACCCTGACTAATTATGGTGTACGATTTTTATCGGAGAAAGTCGAACTTTTGAATTGATCTTGTGACAACAATATTAAATTTTTATTGAAAGTAAGATGATGATTGGCTTCGCCTCGGCGAGATCTGCTCAAATCCACTGTCTTTGTGCTCTTTTGAACTCTTCGGGAAATTTTTGTCGTCTGTGGTGTCACGAAAAAGTACAGAAGCATGACTATATTCGAAGCACGACTAATTAGAGTGAACGGTGTCAAAACAAGTGATTTGACTTGGATTTTGTAATGGGTCAATCTTTGTCGACCCAACGCAATAGACCTTATTCGGCAAATTTTGCCGGAATTCACAATACTCGTACAGCTTTGCTTGGAAGATCCCCTCCTGCGAGAGGTCCGCTAGACACGTACGGAAGCGGTTCAAGCATTGTTAGGTTTAAAATAAAACATTTTGAGCGGGGTTATTTATGTAATTAACTTCATTTAAGTGCGAAAAATATCGCCCACCTGATGCACGAAACCCGGCTGCACTAAACCGTCTCACTCCTTAAGATCGTAGCTCTCACATAATACATTTCACTACTTGAAGGCTCGTGCTAGTGGTACAAAACGAGCCTGCTGAAACTTAATATTTGTGGAGGTTATGTATGATTCTGAGTCTTTTTCTAACGTTGATGTCGCCTGGAGGACGGATGTCATCTTGCTTCAAATCATGAAAGTCGGAGATGCCGACAGGAACGCTACACCCGAGCCTCACCCTTGAAAACCCTGAGAGCGGTGACACAACCCTAAGCCCAGGTAGGTGTGACCCTGCTTGGTCCTGGGTTTAAGCCCGCGTACTGCGCACACGGATCTTTAAACAGCAGGCGTTGTTTCGGCCTGCCGATCGAAAGACTTTCACCCTCCTTTATCCCGGGGATGTGTTGTTTTGTACCACTAGACAGTACATTACTTTAAACTCAAAACCTTATAAATTTCAGAGCTTCTTCGTGCGCAGCGCGACTTGATGAGTCAATATGAAATGATATCGGTGGCGCAGTCGAACAAGGCCCCCTTATATTTAGTGTATATTGTACATGTATTTTAGTAGATTTCACACAGGATGCAGTATACCTGCAGTACGGTTGTTCTGTCAAGTACGAATCCGAAGGGAAGGAAATTTTGTAGTAAAATTGATTTTGTCTCATAGTACTAATACAAAGATGAAACAGGCTTTTAATAACGTTAATTGGTTTCACAAACTACTACTAGTTCTATAAATTAGTAACGTGGTTTATCAATTCATAGGCCACCAGCGATATGCTAACGGAAAATCCTTGCCCCGACTCCAATTTTTGCGTTGACAGACCAGCGGCAGTATGTGTCCAATCAGGCGACGCTGGACTTAATTTTAAGAGGATTCACGTCGTTTCTAAGCCAATCCCTGCAGAGTTTTGAGACGGTCTTGAAGGCTGAAATTGTTTTTCTTACGCACCGAACAAGTTTCATATAAAAACTTACCTCATCGCGGCGAGTCCAACTCCCGCTCAGACTAGCTCACTTTCCAGTGGGACGAACAATCCCTACGTTGTGATGGACACAGCAATGTGATTCTCCGACCCCATCAACATGAAAGTCGGCGTTGTTGACGTGTGGTTGTTGGTCGCCCGCTTCTTGCGAGGCGGAGTGACCAGTAAATCGGTCTTACGCAGAATTGTTTCCCTCGCGTTTGCAGTCTGACGAGAGCTCTTGTTACGAGATGGATACGGCGGCAGGGCAAGGATCTGCCCCTCGCCTATTCTCTGACGAGCAGCCAGTTGGCCAGACTGAGCTCTCTACGCACGATTCCTCCGTTGTCATTTGTTTTCAGTCGTGTCTCCATAACCGAGAATGATAGTGGATATATGCCACACTTCGAAAGCCGTTACGAATTGTCTTCTTCGCGATGATAATTTTCGCCGTGTATGCCCTGCTAGCAATAGCCACAGCCTCTTTCTTTGAGATCTTCGTTTCATCAGATTTTTAGCACACGTCGCAGCATCTTGCGAACTTCCGTTTTAAATCCCTTAAATACAGCCACATCCAATGGCTGTATTAAATGCGTTGCATTGGGGGCAGAAACACGAGGATGACACCAAATTCTCTCGCACGGTGAATAGCTGCCACGCCAAGGTCAGACGAGCATCCATCACAGAGCAACACAACAGGCCAGATCCGACCGGCGTCTAGTCCGTACTCAATAACCAGCTTAGCTAGCTCGTAGAATAGCGCACCGAATGCAGCTGAGCTGGTACTATGTCTTGTACGCGAGAGATGCTCTGACGCTCTCATCGATAGTTCAGGGTGCCGATCGACAAATCGGGTGTACCCGACGGACGTTAAGTATGTAACCGAGCGCAAATTGCCATGCTGGAGGTGATCAATGTCGCTGGCGGCCTCCAGGACACCCCCTCCGAGGCTGAACAGGGACCATTCGCCGCGGCATTGCCGCCACCCAGGTTACGATATCCTCTTCACAGACAGCTGGTAGCGCAGGCGTAGGACCAGGACGCTGTCGCTCGAGGGTTAGGCTTTCCCTTTGAGAAGCGACGTGACGCTTCAATGTCGTTTGCGAGACGGGTGACGAGTTAACAACCGCAGTCATAGTCTCGCCCGTCATGACGTTTTGGATCAATTCGTTAAGCTCTTTGTTCGTGATATCTTCTTGGGGGATTTCTTGAGATGATATCTTACAGGACGGGTGCAATTTATTTCGAGGCCCATGATCTGGTAAATAAATGGTGTGTACAATTAAATTGAATGCGTTGGAAATTAGCATTTCTCATTGAAAGAAAGACGCCTTTGGACCATGATCTGATAAGGCCCATGAATTGATTAACCACGTTAGTACATTTTCTAACGTAAAATAGTAATAGTAGTATACTTTGTTGTCTAAGCGGATTGTACTGATTCAGGACAGTGATTCGCTGCATCGAGCTGCGTTCCTTGCGCGGAGTGTGGCAATGGGAGATTTTTGGTCGACAGCAAAACCATGTCTCCGGTCTTAAAGGTCCATGTACTCCGCTTCCGGTTGTAATACTCCTTTTGGCTGTTAAGCTGCGCGTAAGTTGGCTCGTGTCTGTTTCGCAATCTGTTATCGTTTAGCACGCAAAATCTTCGTTGCGGGCGTACGTTGCTGCTTTCGACTGTCCCAGCACTCGAGAAGTACGCCCTGTGTCGATCTGGAAGGAAGGCATCTTGTAGTATGATCTATATTGATTGATATTGAAAGTAGATCCGAAGACACGGCTAGTGACGGGCCATCTCCTAAATCAGAGTTTAATTTGCCCAAATCCCATACTTCGTTTCAGTCTTCTTAGCCCCCGACGCTTCCCCGCACATATAGCGTAAGCTAGAAAACGGACACACATGGCCCGTTAGATCTACACATTTGACCTACAGCTATCTCTTATGTGCCAACGAAGGGAGTGGTGCTCATGACGACCACGTCCATCGCGGCCATGGCCATGTGCTTGCGTCCGATCCCGTCCATTAACCGCATCTACCTGTCGACGTGAACAGACGACGGCGATCCTTTGTCAATACGACCGCGAACTATGTGCTTGGCTTGTTAGACTTCTTTTCACGACCAAATGTTAGACAGAATTTTGTTTGGGTTGACGCTGTTCGCCCCTCTTTTAGCACGGGTGTCATGACTGCTGGGCGACAAAAGGAAAGGTGATATCCGTGTTTGGACAGAATGTGGTGTGTTATATGATATTGCTGATATCCGATACGCAACTGCTATTCTTTCGGTACGTTTGTATGATTTCGCCGACCATCGGCTGCGGTCTTGAGTAGCTCCAGTATCGGCCGATCCTTCTTTTTAACCCTATTGCGGCTGGTACCCCAAAACCCTGCAATTTGGTTGGTTTTACACATATTAACGAATCATAATGACAGGATTTTAATTTTGACCAATCATACCATTTGCGGTAAACCATGCATATTGCTTGGTTTAACTACAACAATTGCAATAAGTATTTAAAACCACGCAAAATGATAGTATTATGCTGCGGGGTGCGAACTAAAATCAAGCATTTATGTCTTTTGCGAGCGCTGCTCGGTGGACTCCAACAAGCTGTGAATCTGCAATAACATACGGCGGAGTTACTAGCCTGTGATCAAGACCTGTTTTGACATCTGGCATGACGACTTCGACGGAGGCGACAGCATTCCAGCGACATAGGGAAGCGTGTCGTCTTGCGTCGCCCAGGTCAGCGCGCCGGTAAAATGAAGAAGACGAGTCGCGAACTGGAGCTCGCTGGCGACGGTGACAGCGAGGGGGACAAGGACGCGGATAACAGCGACTTCGCGGATGTGTATGCGCGAGTATGAGTGGCCGTGGCGGACGTGGAGTGCAGTCAACAAGTGAAGAGTGGTCGCTTTCGTAGGATCTCAATGCATGTTTACTTGAAACACGTCCCTTCTGCGCTTTATTTTTTTGAATTGATTGGCCTCAGCTCCTCTTATTCCATCCGATTTGATAACTTTGTCTGAAGTTACGACATTGACGCCGTCAACGTGTGGCCAATGTAGTCGGCTATACGACATTGGCAGAGAAACCTCTCAACAATTTATACACCTACCCGCATGAAGCTTTTTACCCCTCTACAGAATCCTAGTGATACGGCTACGTCGTAAAATACGACATTGAATAAGCCGTTTTAGAAGGTGGTGACGTACGACGTTTTGGCATCCGTGTGCAGCAGCGCACAGACCTTGCATGAACGCTGCCGCCACTCTTGAACTCCACTAACCGTAGCCCAGTCATCGCTCTGCTCGAGCTGGTGGGTGATTCTTACAGGTGTGCGCTTGCGTTCTGGCTGCTTGGCTGCGGCGTGGCGACTACCCCAGCAAAGTCCTCGGCCTTCAGCTGGAGAAGCTGGTTCTGCAGATCGCGTACCACTCACCCCGCTTCATGATTGGCTTACCGGCGATTGGTTGCTGCCTCCTTGTGCTAGATGAACGCGTTGACTAGTGCTAGATCGATGAAGCCCAGGAGCAAGCCTTTATAGTACTTGGTAAACTTAGTAGACATCTGCAATGAGTAGCTCTGGAGGCGGAGTTGATCATGCACATCAACTCCGCCCATCCAAGCCTGATAGTCGGTCACCGGTCTCGGACACGGCACCGTGATGACGCCCACCTGCTTTACATTCCGCCTGATTGATGACTCGCTCATAACCGCACCCGTGCAAAGGAAATGCACGGGCTTGCGGTCCCACCAGTGGAAGGCAATAATATTTGGAATGGCAAGTGACCGCGAGAACTTGAATGCGGCTTCGTGCTGAGACTCGCCCACAGCCAAGTCAGTCGCCGACAACCCAAACGCCCGCGGAACAGCCGCCTGTGAAAGCTCGACGCCCGTCGATCAGCGCGTCCAGCGTCGTCTGGGACAGCTCCACGCTCGTGTCAATCTGCGATTTACAAATCATGGCGTAGGGCATCTGCTTTGCAGCAGACTCTGCATCCGAGGTCATGGACGTGGCCTCTGCGCTCAAGCTCGTCGTCATCGTCTTGGGCTCCGCGCTCGTGATCTTCGTCTTGGCTGCCGTTCTGTTGGCCTTCCTCTTCGTCTTGGTCGCCGCCGTGTTCGTGGTCGACTACGCCGACGCCGTGCTCGTCGTGTCCGCCGTCGCCGAGCTCGTATCCGCCTCCGTGCTCATGTCCGCCGCCGTATTCATGTCTACCGCCGCCGTGCTCGTGTTCTTTGCCGCCGTCGTGCTCGTCTTCTTCGCCGCCGCCGTGCTCCTCGTCTTCTTTGCTGCTGCTGTGCTCGCGGCCGTCAGAATATCGTCCTGGTGCAGCAATCCCGACTTGAATGCGTGCTCCGCCAGGGCGGCCTCGCCGTAGAAGACATGGGCACCATCAGAGGTAACGTACCCCCACTGCAGGGACAGCGCGGTCGGCTTCTAGTCCGTCCACCACGCCGCCCGAAGCTGGCACCACAAGTGCGGGAAGTCGATCTTGTGGAGGGCGGCGGTGGATTTGGCTTTCCCGCGTGCCCTTGAACGAATTCGCGCCATCCAGCTAATCTTGACATGAGTGGCAATCGTCGCTCCCCCAAATGTTTCCCTATTCCAACTTCGTTTTAAACCCTAAACCTCCCACTCTCGTTGTTTTCTCAAAAGCCTCTTTCACTCTATACTTTTCATACAGCTGCATGTGACTTGATTAAAGTATTGAAAATTCTGATCCAAACCAAACTCTATGTGAGTGCTTTCAATGTCGTAACTTACGACATACGTTTTTTAATGTCGTATCTTACGACGCTGGGGTTAATTCGTGTCGGTAACTGAAGCCGATCGGGTCATGTCAGTCTATCAATCTATACCGGTCGGGTCGGGTCGGGTCTGGTCGCTCTAAACAACGGTTTGGAGTTCTGGCGAGGAGTTCAATATTTGGATACTAGAGCCAAAACATACGAGGGATCAAAAGCATATAACGTCGTTTCACTACCCTAAGCAGTGTGGGCGTGGATTTCGTCAATCTCGCTGTCTGAAGTGTTCTCTATCGCTTGTCCTCACCTTTAATTAACCTTTTTCAAACCCAGGTATTTTATACCCACCCTCTCGGGGTGGGCATAAAATAAAAGATTTAATTCCAAGGTAGACGCGCCTGGTCGAGATGGTACAATCATAATGCGCAGGGGTCTGTATACTGACATGTAAATCAGATTCAAGGGGATCTGTGCGGGCTATAATCCCCAGCCCCAGACAAACCAGGGCCTTAAATTAAACCGCCACTGGACATAGCGTGGACTTGCCGAGCACGTCACTGTAGGTATGGAATTTTTGGAATGGTTTGACCGAAAAACGGTTTAGTCGGATCGCTATTATTACATGTGTAAAGACAATTAGAATTTCCGTTTCGAGCAATATACTTGAGTTGGATCCGCTACAGTATCCCAGCCTACGCGCAGCTCTAGTATTTGAGATTATAGAAGGTATCGCATCATGTATGATCGGTAGGACAAAAACTTGACAAATGCTGCATTTATCCGGGTGCTTCATCTATATGACTTTTGCGGTACAATGTTCACCCTAATTAGTCGTGTGACCTAAATAGTCATGCACCTTTGGTAATCCTTCCACAGGTTTTAAAAATTATTTTCATTTTTACCTTAAATCGAGAAAAGAGCCCGGATTTTAGGCGGTTACGATGTGTATTTTACTCTGAGTGGTCAAGAAGTTTTTGATAAGGACAGTTTACAAAACAAGGTTGGAAGGACTTCGATCCGTACCCGGTAAATAGTCGTGGCACGACTAATTAGGGTGAACGGTGTATCTCCCAGTTCCAACAGCATATGCACCCTCCGCTATCGCGTTCTTCCCGTCATTGTGACTTCCACCGAATTTCGAACGACGTTTTCTATTTTACACTTTTGCACTCTCCCCTCCTCCGGCTCATCCACTTCCATGGACATGTGTATTTTCCGCCCGCCCAACACTAAGGCCCATTCCTAACCGGACGAAGAGCCTGCCATCAGTGCCAGAGCGTTAGGAGACCCGTGTGGATGGCAGAACGGTTCGTGCCACGCCGCCGTGCCAGTGCATTGTAATTCTTGTCATACCTGCGGCTCGGTTCAACGCATGCTCCCATGAAGCTGGTGGACGAGATCCTTCGATAGTGAAGCGGGCTCTGTTTGTGCCTCTCGTCATTCTGACTTTGGAATTAGAGACCAGATAGAAGATGGAGAGCGCGGATTGCGAGGCCAGCGTCGATGAGACGGCCAGCTCGTCTTCACGACTATTGAGGTGGACTGTGAAGAAGCCCGGAACAACAACCCCGCCTACCTCGGACGACTACACGCTGTGGACCGTCGAGCAGCTCAGGAAGGAGTGCACGAGTCGAAAGCTGCGCGTCAGCCGCAAGACGCTAGCTGAGGAGCGCATCAAGAAGCTGGTAGCTTTTGATGAGTACCAGCTGAGCCTGATTGCTGAGGTTGTGGAGTCCGCGCCCTGTCAAATACCAGTACTGGTCCCCGCTCGAAGCATTGCTGCGCACGTGTACTTAAGATGCTTTTCTCGGATGCTTACTCCACTCGCTTCGCGGAAACGGGATGAAGGGTGACGATGCAGCAGCTTGATGCTGGAGAGACGCATGCCAACTCGATGTTCTGGCAAGACTTCACGGTCGATTTCAACTCGAAGCGTACGAACTTCAATCGTCTCCACAGTGCGAGTGCCCGGCTCACGGAGCTTGACCCCTCTGTGGTCGTCACCCACACGGCGGTGGAGCTGTATGACATTTGGAGGGCCGTTCTATTGAAGTACCAGCGTGTATTGGCGAACTTTACGAAATCCGGCGAGCATTACGATGACTTTTTCTCCTATTGCTCTGGCTCGCTTGACGCGTTGTATCTTCGAGAGTGTCTGGAGCTGAAGCACAACTTGACCGGCTTCGTCGAAGGAGGGATGCTACCAGAAGATCAGTTGGACTCGCTCAAGCGTGGCAGCTGCAGCGGTACAGATCTGCAGTCGCCATCGTCGAAGAAGATGAAGATAGAGATGATCTCCGCCGTCAAAGGCATCTCCGCGAAGCTTCTTGCTGACTCAGTGTCTACTGTCGACTCTTCTAAAGATGCACAAGTTGATTGAGCACGTCGACAACAGGATCGAAGCGTCGAAGGCCAAAGGCATCCATGATGCGACACTGGAGCGTAGTGCGAACACGTAGAGAGAGAAGCTGCATGCGATGGATGCTGCACTGTACAAGGAAACCTGAGTGACTAGTAAGTAACGATCAGTGCTAACTTCTGCTAACACGATCTCCAATTCAAACATCATCTACCAATCTTGTAATGATTTTAATCAACACTTGAGGATGAAGTATCACTACGGGCTGTTGAACGTGTACGTAGAGTACCCGTTACTGCTGTCTGGCTTGAGCTGGTGCATCTCTGCGAACGTTGTACTGAGGACACGAAGTACTGCCTATTTGGGCGACGATAGCGTTACGGAGCAGCTCCGACTCAACGCGGTGTTCAACGTCAAGCTGAGTGGAATCGTACATGCGTGACGAAAAGCAGACGCATCTTGAGCTGAAACAGTCGCATCTTGAGCTTCTTGAAGTGGCGTTGCATGTGCTGCAGAGCTGTTTGCCCGTAGTTCTCCGAGAGCGGTGACCCGATCCTCATCGGTTTCTACGTCAGCATCATTGCCCTGACGAAGCCGTTCGTGAATGCACCAGTTGTGGAGAATACAAGCCGCATGAACCACTTTGCCGCTGTTCTTCATACCAATACACAGGGGCTCTTAAAAATGCGCCACTTGTTCACCAACAGCCCGAACACCATTTCAACACGAATTCGCAGCTGACTCAGATGGAAGTTGAAGCTGTCTCTACAGGAGGTAGTCGTGTTCGGTCGAGTGAACGGCGTCAGAAGCGTGTTGCTGTTTGTATAGGCATTATCACCAACGAGATACAAACCTCGTGATAAACTCTCTGAAAGCTGGGAAAGTTTCCATCGAAGATAAGCGATTGATTCCCCCATCCCACCAGGAGAAGCACTGTTTACAACAGTGAATCGACTGTGATTATCCACACAGGCTTGCACGTTGGCACCGTACCGCTGATAGTGGGCCGAAAAGAAGGACGCAACCCGGTCAACTTGACTTCTGCGAGGCACTTGAATAGAGCACAGCCAACCGTCTATCGCTCCAACACAATCTCGCATGATTCCCTCGTTGCTGAGAGCTTGAAACGACCGTGCGGACTGCCGCTGTTCTGATTTTGTGATCGGAAACCGTAGCTGTAACTCGTTGTTTGCTTTAATAGAATCCATGACGGCATGAACACTAGTGTAGAACGCGGAGGTGCTCACACCGGACACCATGCGAACCGGGTGGTACCAGTACCCAGCCAGCCACGACAGACACATCTGGACCTTGTTGACAGGCGAAATGGGCTACACACCAGTGCGTCGTTGAGACGTAGCGCGTCGGCCTGTAAACTCTGTGCTAGAAGACGAACGAGGCCCTCAAACTGCAGAACGACATCCGGTAGTACTGGCAGAATTGACCTTCGTTCAGCAGTAACTGGAAGTGATACCGCCAGTCCAATCGTCTCCTCCCCAAGCACGGCTCACGCTCGTCAAACCACAGGAAGTAGGCGACTACGTGTAGATTGACAAGAAGAACTAGCGTTTCACAACTCTTTTGCATCTTGGCGGGAAAAAGGAAATGGCGAGTAAAGTGTTGTAAGATACTTATCCTGGTACCTGGCACTCGCCTTTGCACTTCCTGCTGCCATCCATGGCGTACAGTCACCTAACCCGGGGTGGTCATTAACCAATCACAGGAGTTCATGGCACTGATGGCAGACACTTCGTCCGGTTAGGAATGAGCCTAAGCAATTCTGCGACGAGGTCATTACCGGCGTTGACCAACGCGCCCGCAGCTCTCGTAACTCATTCATCGATTTCGATTTCGAAACAAACATGAGTCCGGACGCTGGATACCGTCGAGCGCAGGATTCTCTTGCTCACACAAGCGACAGGGTCTCCCACCCGACACGCGACCATGACGAGTCGGGATCCTCTTTAATCAATTCGCGTCCAGGACGCTGGCGGACCTCATCAGCTCAGGATAAGACGCCCATCGACAATAAAAGGAAGAGGGGAGACTTCCAGGGGTCCGTCTCGCTGTCATGTCCCCAAAACACGGTTTTGATGAAACAAAACGACCAGCTTGTAGTCATGGCCAGACTCGTCATCGCCGTACAAAACCGGCTTCGTGGGCTCCTCCGAATGCGGCAGGTACGCTACCGCAACAAGAAAGACAACTACGCGCTGAGCGTTTAAGGGGAAACTAAACGACTACGCGAAGACATCGAGAAGCTCTCACAAAATTTACGAGCTTCTTCTGTAGCTGTGCCCGCAACCGAGTCTGTCTGGGGCGTTGCAGCCGGATACTTTTGATTCTTCTGGTACGGAATTCGAGGACAGACACCAACGCAACAACGAACATTATACGGTAGGTTTTTGAGTTCAACGATGGCTGCAGACCTCATCTTCGACTCAGAAAGCGGATAAGAAGCAGTGTTGGCGAACTGGATGAGCTTATCGCTCTGGTTCAAAGACATCAAATTGGAGCTTGACGGCTTGGAGAAGGACGGTGTTGACTCAGTAATCGCGACAACTACAACCAGCGTCACGATCACATAGAAGGCACTGCAGTGCGTGTTTCCGCGCCTGTGCCCCGATGAAGCAGACGGCTCGCGGCTAACTTAGTTAGCGAGCAAACTTCTTGGACAAGCACACCTAAGTTGAGACCATTATTTTAGAGAGTCCCGCTATTTGGAAGCGCTAGAATGCACTATTGAGAGCCGTCTAACCCGCATGTATGTTGGTCTGATTTGAAACACTAACAATCCATTGTTAGCAGTGCATTTAGTGTTTGGGCGACGATACCGTATTCAGGGATTATCAGCCCCGACGCTAGAGTTTTTATTCCGCTGTTTTGCCGGTAACGAATATGCTGCAGCTTGGGAAAGATGCTATTGTGAGTTCTACTCGAAGTTTCCAAACGCGATTGGTTCAACCGATCGAGCGCAACCGCCTACCAAACCGCCCAGTCTTTCCAACAGAATTAATTATGACGTCGAGGGGGCTGGAAAATCTGAATGGGAAACCTTTCACTTCCTGTTTGAGAGCGCGCAGCCGCCATGGCGCCAGCTTTGCTTCCGTCAGCATCCACCCCGGAACGCGAGCAGCGCGAACGCAGTCACCCGCGTGCCTCGCCATACCCTGTTCCGGACCGCTCCCTGGCTCGAGAGAGTCCTCCTCACGCAGAAGTACAACAGCCGTCCACCACCGCACCGGCTCAAGAACATCTCTACCAGCTTGTTGCGCGCCCCATCATCAAGTCTACAATAGGGCAGCGGGATACGTCGGGCACTACTTCTGGGTCAGAGTTAAACTGACTGTATTAATCTCACTTGTAAGGTTCTAACTACTGTTAACTATCTGCATACTCAACTTCTGTCTAAACTGGCTGTACTCCAAATGGATGGCTCTCCATCAATCGCCTACCTTAAGTCCGAGTCGTATCTAGTGTTCGTGCTGCCCACAGCGGTGACCGCCTGCATAGGAAGATTCTTCGCGTGTAAGAGGACCTGGTCCCCTAATACAAACACCTGTGTGTTCGTACGCCCCTGGCGATCACTGTTTTCCTTCTGTGTGTCTTGTGCCGCTGCCCTAGCGTCTCGGACGCGCTGTCTTACCGCCTCTCCTGTCTCAATGAACGTGAGCAGGTTCCGTTTGACGGACGAGCGAAGGCCTTTGAGGCCACGGGGATCCTCGGCGATAGCCTCTCCCTCACCTAAATTTGAAGCCGGAGGCAACGACAACGGCGTACGTGGGTACCGCAGCCCGTTAACGTAGAATGGGGTGAAACCCGTCGACGCATGCACCGCATTGATGAATGCAAACTCCACTTGAGGCAGCAACGTGCTCCACTTCGTGGGTTCTTCGCGAAACAAGCGCTTCATGCGAGCACTTTGAAACGTGACAACCCGCGCGACCTTCGACTCGGCGTCCACCATTATCTACGCCACGTTCCCGGTGCTCTCCGCACTGAACTCGTCTAGAATTGCAAGATCACGCTCGGCATCGGGCTGCCCAGCCCTCTGCTCCTTTTAAATCGTTGAATCATGTTGTGGGCGTCACGCAGTGCCACAAGCTTGCCTACATGTACGTAAAAATATACAACGCACGCATTAGTACACCGGACTAATACAGAATCCAAACCGGAAAGATACAAAATGCACCAGACTGCTCACGTAGATACGCAAGAATTCTCTTGGCGTGCGCACCCGCCTTGTGCATCTCTTGGACATCACGCGAAAGTCCTTTATCGGTGATCGTTCGATTCTCCGCGTATTTGAACCACTGGAGCTTGGTAACACGATGATTGTGATACCCAGACGTCTTTAGAGCGACGTACCACCCTGAATGTCCAGCCACAACACGATCATTTATCTTGGCCGTACACTCTGTCGTCCTGACCAAGCGATGTTTCCGTTTTCCCAATCCACGAGCAGCTTGAGTTCGTCCGTGAGTACACCGAAGAGTCTTGCAGTACTTTCCCGGGTCTCGAGAATGTATTGCGTTGCCCTTGCGAGCCTCCACAGCCAATGTAGCTTCCCCAGTGGCCTTGACTTCGCGCCCTACAGCTTCGCGCATTTGCTTGTTGCGACTTGTAACCGAGGTGCTCGTCCGGCTTGAAAATTGCTGGTACGTGGCTGCTTGAAATCTTCGAAGGCTCTGTCAAAGTCTTCCCAAGATGGCCAGCGACAAGGAAAACCTTCCACACACGCACCATCTTCAGCATCCCTTCCTCCACACGGCGATAGTGTCGTCGATATGCGTGCTGCTTTCCGTGATGATTTCCGGTATCCCTTCCGGTTTCGTTTCTGTGAGACACCGGACACATATTTTCATCGCTGCTGCTGCTGATGCTGACCTCCATCAACTCTGCGTCCTTGTCACCGCAGCTCATCACTTCGATCTCTGCCTCCTCGTCACTGACATCGACGCCTTCGCTCGCAACACTGTCCTCGCTGGCTTCCCCATCCTCGTTCTCACGCTACACGGCACGTCCGGATGTCGCAGCAGACCGTGTAGCACCAGCTCCTGCGTCCTCGTAGTCCGAACCACCGGAATCCGAAGGCTCGGCTTCTCTATCTTCAGCATCCAATTGTTCCACGACCTCACCAAGCGCAGTCTCAGCTTCTTTTTCTTTTCTCAGCTTCTGTATCGTTTTTCAGCTTCGCGTCCGACGCCCGTGTGCGCATGGTTCGGCCCAGTGACGCCAACTGCCCTTCCACAACCTTCTTCTCCCATCGTGCGATACGCTGCGCACGCAAAGCCTCGAATGCCGCTTGTAATGGGGCGGGAAGGGAGGGAGGTTCCTTCCCGATCGGATGTCTGCAACGCGCTGGCGACGACGAGCGATTATGTCCGCGCGGCGCGCTATGTTCTCCGCGCGTCGCTTCTCCTCAGCGGCAGCACCACGCTTCTTGATCAGTCGGTCCGCGTCTGGAGGGTCGACTGCGCTAGAAGCCTCGGCGGCACGTCCTTCTTGCCGCGGCCGGGAACTGGCTGGGGATTGGGCTGTTTTGGAATGAAAATCAGGGACAGTTAGCATGAAGACTGTTTGAATAGATGCGTTTAAGCGAGGGGCGAGGTCACGTACCATCGTGCCGGGTCCCAGGTGTCCAACGAGCTTCTGCGGTCCGCGCCGCTTTTCGCGCTTCTTCTCGAGGGGGCCGAACGACGAATGCCACTCGTTTTTGACTTTACAAAATTTGAAATTTAGATCTCACGTGCACCACACCACTGAGAATACTTTTCCCCGCTCCTGAAATTTATCTTGTCGTCTTGTTGCAGGAAACAGCCGCTACACTGGTTTTTACGAACACCGGACCAACACAAAATAATACAGAATTGGCACATAATTTGATTACCCTCTTCCGGTCTCAGCAGCGTGTTCCCACCGTGTCAGTCACCTCCTCTGAGTTAGCAGTGGACAAAGACACAGATAGCACAAAAGGCACAAACCAGGAATAAATTACGCGCGCAGATTTCATAAATTTCATCAATTTAGACATCTTACTCAAGGGGGAGTTGATTGCGCATACGATAATGTCGTCTTCTCGTCTAAATGTCGTACGAACACAATTTGGTGTTGCTCGAATGTGCGCATGACTTGTGATTTTGACTTCAAAAAGCTAACTCGGACAGAGCAACACTCAAAGCATCTCTTCGACTTCGGCATGACATGAAGCAATGCTATCTATTTCCTGGGAACGAATACGAGTAAAGAATCTTTTTTAACATTGAATGGTCGACCGCAAGTACTATTTAGTCTTAGGTACTATGGCTTCCTTATGCATGCAAGGCCTTCAGCAAATACCGCATCCTGACGTAGACCATTTCAGCTCTTAATCATCACAGTCCAGCACATCGCTCATTAAACTCTACTCGGACAGGACCCGGTGGCTTTACATAGAGAAAATTGTGAAATTTTGGATCAACAACACATTCACTTTGGCTGCGGTGACACTTCCACAGTCGAGGGAACTCACGAGACTATGAAGGGTTGGCTAGACTACTCGCAAGACGATTTACTGCTCGTGTTCCAGGCTGTACTCCCCAGGAGGATGATGTAGGCTTCAATCAATAGCTTACCGACACCGAATGACGCGTGCAACATCCCAGCGCTATTGTGAGGTGGCAAGCGATACTCGAAAGTGGTCAAAATCATCAGTGTATGGTCAATTCTACACACACACCGAAAATGAAAGAAATCCATCACCATTGTTTTTCATGATCTCGAAAGGCGCATCTGTGACGGTACGTTTAGGCGAATCCATGGCCGTTCATGCCTACACGACGTGACTCGATGATAGTTATCGATGATAGTTATCATCGAGTCGAATGACGAGATACGACTGATCACCGAGCTGTACGACGTGTAGGATGTCGTTGTGAATGAAGACTCTTTCAACGAGATCATGAAGAAATTCTGGGAGCAATTCAGCGTGCGCGTGAAGTGCCGAGCCGTGAAGACGGACGACGTGTGGTCTACGGAACCCCAGACTCCGAGCAGTGGGCGAAAGTGATACATTTCAAGGTCAAGAGGCACATCGTCGACACCGCCAAGACCGAGCAGGCGTGGAATCAATGGCTTGTGAAGACCCGTGGAGAAACTGCAACCTTGTTGGTCTACGAGTACGGCGTTGCTATTACTCGGGCTCTGGATCTGGATTCGTTTAAGGAGGCGTGCATCTCCCCGAGCAGACGGATTGAGCCGGTGCGACAGCTGAGACTTCTCTGAGAGACGTTGTGGCTAGTCTTCGAGTGCAATGGGGGACAACCTTTCAGGCGGAAGCTGAGATCGGGAGGATGTGGGCTAACCACATCACTCGCAACCTCAATCGATCTACGTGGGAAGCAGATATCGCACGACTCCCACCGGACTACGTAGCGAATCTGCTCAGACCAGCAGATTCGCGTTTGGAGAGACACTTGTCAAATCTGGCGCAGTCAGCTAATGTGGCGCTGGACTGTGTGCTAGGATCTTTTGCAGAGTACGAGCAGCTTCGACGTAACTGGGAGGCGTTTGGGAGGTACCTTGACGAGCATGAACGCTGCCTAGAGACGCGCAGGTCCATTATTGAGGGCTTTATTCAAAATATCGGCCCTCCTTCTCCAAGCGAGGTCTCCGATCCTTTGCTCCAGCTTGAAAACGTGAACGACTTTGAACATGCAGAGTGAATCGTTCCTTGCTGGGCTTTGGTCATCCACAATTGGAAACCATTTCCGACTGGAACAAGGAAATGTGGAGCAATGATTTATTCTATTTTTTTGCTTTATGCGAGTGAAGTAGTGATTCGTTTTGGAGTTTTCGTCTACGATGGGAGGCCTACCTCCGTAAATTCCAAGTCATCTTGATTGCGTCCGTCTGAAATGAGTTGTGGTGCTGCTCGATGATCGCTTGAAAGTGGTCCGACGGGGTCGAAGTATCCTTGCACTTTCCAGCCACAGTGTTCAAATACGTTGCTCATGTTGAAGGCCTTGAATCGACGAAATATCTTGACAACAAACGGCATCAAGTCGCGGCCGCATGATTCAACGTAGTAGCGCTGGAACGACCGCTTCACATATCCGAACATGAACTCAATCAGATTGAAGAACGGACAGTAGGCGGGGAGAAAGATGGGAAGGATCCCAACACTTCGCATACAGGACTATCTCCGGGTGCCGATGGATAGAAGCACCATCCAAGATCCATACAGAATTGAGACCCGGATATTGACGTACGAACCCAGAAGCGTGCACAAATTCTTGACTCCACTTCGTGAATCCAACACGATCAAAAGTGCCTTCCGTGTTGAAGTAATCGATTATCCCGTTGACGCCGACGGAAGCCAGGATAGAAACGCGTGGTTTTCATCAAAATCACCGCGAATTGCAACCTTCTTCCCTCGAAGTGCGTATCCTCGCCGTCGCAGCATCCCTCGGTTATCAAACGAGACCTCGTCGAGGAAAACATCGTTCTGATGGCTCCAATCGATCTGGCTGAGCTCATTCACAAACCGGAAGCCATCTTTCTCCTTTATATGCATGGCGCGACGTTCTAGGACCTTCCACGCCAAACCGCTGTCGTGAATGATTCGCCAGACCGATGATTTTGAGCTTGTGATGCGATGGACCTGCTTGAACGCAGCTTGAGCTTCGTCGAGGTAGGCAAGCGGGTTTTCTTGATAGTAGTTGAAGATCCACGCGCGATGCTCTGCTGTGAATGTATTGTCCGTGACAGCTTTGGCGCGTTGAAAGACCCCAGTGAACTCGTAAAATCTTGATCCAATTTGCGAGGGTGCGCTCCGACTTGTTGAAGATGTGAGCAAGATGTTGTTTAGAGTATCCGAGCTTGTAGTAGGCGAGCAGGCAGTGGTAGACGGTGTTTGGATGAGCATGCTGCCGCGTTGCCGCATCCACCATTGCGTTTTCCTTAATGCGGAGTCCGCATTGCGGACACTTCAACTTGTTCACGGAGGTGCTGTTTGATTCGTTGTAAATGAGTATACTTGGTGCTTTTAGACCAATAGAATTACCTTGTTCATTTATTGGCGACTTTCCGTGTAGAGCCGAACCGCCCTGCTTCACAATACAACATGCACTAACGCAGTACCCCATGGGGCATTATCACAGGTTTTACAGTATGATATACTATAGAAGACCATCGTTGTGAATGTACCCAGTATTTGCACACCCCTTGATTGTAATGCCTCCATTCGGTAATAAAATGCAGCTGTGTACTTGTAATAAATTACTATCACAGCCGTATTATTTTAATTTAAAAATATCTGTTCAAGTAATAATCAGTGATTATGTGATTATTAATCACACAGAGACCTGCAATCATTCCGCTGGATTACTTGACCCGTTCATTAACACAGGAAAACTGCGTCAAGCCGGCCGCGCCGTATGGATAGACTCCTCTCGCCACTTATCAACTCGCAAGCAGCAGCTATGGGCAACAGCAGCAGCACCAAGACCGACAAACGTCCTCAGGTCCCGGCCGATTGGAGCGTCTCGAACATTTCATCCCAGAAGGACAAAGTGGCAATTGTCACAGGTGCCAACTCGGGTATCGGCTACGAGACCGCACTCGAGCTCGCTCGCAAAGGAACCAACGTCGTTCTCGCCTGTCGCAATGAAAGCAGAGGCAAAGAGGCTGAAGCTAAGTTGCGTGAGGCTTTGGCCTCGACCCCGAAGCTGGAGTTGTCGAGTTCAAACTGCTGGACGTCAGTGACCTCAGCAGTGTGAAAAAGTTCGCAGACGAGTTCAAGGCCACTAACGGTCGGTTGGACCTGTTGATCAACAATGCCGGTGTTATGGCGGTGCCTTATAGTAAGACGGTGGACGGATACGAGCGTCAGTTTGCTACCAACCACTTGGGCCACTTTGCTCTGGCGGCGCAGCTCTTCCTCTTCTGAAACAGAGCACGCCGTCTCGAATCGTGAACGTGAGCAGTCTGGCCCATAATGGTGCTAAGCTCGAACGGTTCACGTCTGGAGCGGAAATCATGCGCTCGAACGAGGAAGGCTACGGGCAGATGGAGGTGTACTCCGAGTCGAAGATCTGTAACTTGTTCTTCACATTCGAGTTAGACCGACGACTCCGGGCTCAAAACCTCAAGGGCGTGACTGCAGTGAGCTGTCATCCTGGCCTCACGGATAGCAATCTTGGGGCGGCACCAGCAGCTGAAAACACGGGCTTGACTGGGTTTCTGTGGCGCACCGGAGCGTACTTGCCACTGACTCAGAGCGCAGCCAAGGGTGCCTTGCCCACGCTGTATGCTGCCACGGCAGAGGACGTCGAGGGAGGTGACTACTATGGTCCCAATAACCGTTTTGAGATCTGGGAACGCCGAAGCGCGTTGAAGCGCAGGATACTGCCCACGACAAGACTGCGGCTCAAAACTTGTGGAAGGAGAGCGAGCGACTTGCCAAGCTCAAGTTTGACGTGGAGTAGTCCTTCTCGGATACCAGCTAGATTGGTGACACTGTAGTGGACCTGTCATTCTGCACGCATGGCAATTGTTAAACACTTAAAATATGCAAATACGTTTGGTGCTTGATATCATTGACTTTACTACGTGGGTTCGATTTCGTGCTCGTCAAAGCTTTTAAGCTTTTTAAAAATGGTGATCGCAAAATATGGTTTGCAAACCGATTTTCTCCCGGCATAAAACCGTGGTGTGCATTTACCAAAGTCCGTAGACCATCACCAAATTCCCATTTCCAATACTTCCACAACAAAAGTAAACCGACCGCAGTTTGGATTAATTGTAGCATCCTTCAGTCGCCCAACAGCCGAATTTTTAGTGACGATATCATCAACGTCAAGACTCGAACCAGACAAGACGCCCATTTTACGGTTGCTAAGCTTACCAACAGTCAAATAATGAATCAGCAACGGAACCTACACTACTGCATCCACTCGTTTATGAGTCAATTGCTATGGCAATGTACATATTCTCATCCAGAAACCAACACAACACAAAGTCGACATTATTCCCCGACTAACAAGAATATTGTACTGAGCAAGATAAGGCGCAAGATGTTACCGTCACCGAGTTGCTACATGTAGTCATGGGCCAAAAGAGCGACCAAGAACGTCGGCGCGCCTACTACGTAAAGGCGATACAGAAAGAAGCAGAACGACCGTAAAGAAAGCCTTGAACAAGTCACTGTTCAGCTGCGAAAAGAGATTAAACAACCAATAAAAAATTCTTGGACAACGGAAGTCTGATCTGCGTTCTGGTATCATGCTGGAAAAGAGTATTTGGACCGTGACAGCCGCGTACTTTCGAGTGTTTTAGAACGGATTTTCCTTAAACAGCTTTGGATCGCCCGACGCACTGCTGTCCAGAGATCAACTCGGCTTCGTACGAGTTGGTTGTCCCCAAGCGTGAGGTTCAGCGGGGGATGCGGTACTGAAGCACTGATTCGCAGCTGGAGGCGTCTGTCACTCTCGTTTCAAAACATCAAGATCGAACTTGAAGGCCTGAAGAAGGAGAGTTTATGTTCTATGATAACCACCACCACAACCTGTTTCACACCTACGGAGAAATCGATGCAAAAATACCCCCACACCACCTGTGGAATTTAGATGCGAAAGACGGAATCTTGGCGTTGCTGGACAAACTGGTGGGGCAAAGTATCGTGATGCGTGGCAACATGCGCTTCGAATGGGACGGTCAGCGTACAAGTGTGACGGCTCACTGACGCCTGTGCTTCGACTGGTTAGTGGCTTGAAGGACGTGTCTCGGATATTTGAGAAGTCTCTCGTCTCTCCGGGTTTCGTCTGGGAAATCGTGAGCTGCTAGGATGGGGTACTATTTTAGGTGGGGTACAATTAAAGGCATGGGGCACTATGAACACGAACGTCAAGTCAAGGTGAGGTGTATTGAGTTATGACGAAGGTTTGAGCTCGATCAGATATCAATCTCAGTAATTGCGTCGGTAAAGTCGTCCTCGTCCTCAGAGTCGCAGCACCCTCCTTCTCCGCTTGCTTCTCCGGAAGCTTAAGCTACGGTGTCAATGGTTGGTTTCGATTACACAGCATCTGTAAATACAAATTCGTGCGTACTTCCTCTGTTTGGAAATGATGGAAATAATGCTATATGACAGGGCATAGGTTTTATGTTTTACTTGGTTTCACTATGTATCTGTACATAGTATGAACAGGGACCACCTTAAAAACAAACCTGGCTGTACCAGCGACCTCCTTTGCCACCTCGCTACGGCGCTTTTCATACGGAACCGTTGTGCGCACGGTTGATTGTCCTAAAGACGTGGCCCACTATCGATATCGTAAAGGTGTCAGATCCATTCAATATTAGAGTCACTGGGCGAAAAACAAAATTCAATATTATCTTGCCCAAGCGAGCTTTCAACACTTCTAAGGGACGAATTGGGCCGATGTACGGCGTCTACAGGTCGTTTGGCCTGCTACCTATAGACACTGAGATTTCTGGGGTAAAATGTAAAGATGTCCAGGTGCAGCGGAGAAAAACGGTTTGAGAAGTCGAAGTCGGTCGATTATTTTGGCTGTGGGTCAACATCTGCAGGATAGTTTGGACTAAAAACAGTGCCATTGGATAGAACTGACGCTAACGGTTATTTTGAGCCAATGAGCATCGAATAAAGTTTAAAATTGATGAAAATGTTTTCATTCAAAGTTGACTCTTTCCATCATTTCCAAACAGAGGAAGTACATTATTACTTCATAGAATTAGAGTATTGGGTGTTGAACTCGTTTGATCAACGCCTGCACATGCACGACAAACTTCGCCCAGCGCTGAACAATTGCCTCCGGGTTCAAGTCTGCTCGTGGCGCCACGAAAAGAGTGTTTCGCGCCACAAAGCCTAGTGCTGGGGTACTATTAAAGGGTATGGGGTACAATTACAGGGGTGGAGTACTATTATAGAGTATTAGAGGGGTGGGGTACTATTAAGGCTGGGGCACTGTCGTCGGTGTCAATTTTTGGGGGTGGGGCACTATTACAGGGGTGGGGTTCAATCATAGGTTTTACAGTATACTGCATATGTGGTTTTTATCCTGGTATTCCCAACAACGAGCACGTTGTACGGTCAATACGGACAACCCAACAGATTAATCCTGGGACGCCAGCTCGCTGGTTGGCCAGACCCACAAACTTTAATTCGTTGTCGAAATGTATTCCCAGTTACAGGTAACCTTCGTGGCACCTCAACAGGCTGCGCAATGCCATATCGCAACGTAATAAGAGCATCTCTACCGGGACCGCGCCAAACGCCAAATCTATCCATGTAGTAAAGCACCTCAAAACAAGATGAACACCACACTCCAGTCGAGTGGGGCGCTCGCTGCAGCGCCTTGATTTCGGCGGGTGTTTGCAAATGTGTTAGTCTGCGAAAAACGTAAAGTTAAGCTGCTCTCTAAACCGTCGTGTTATTGAATCATGTAGGATATCAAGAACTTTAGTTGCTGGGCTAACTCGCCATTTTGGAACAAAATGAGATGACCCAAAATTATAATCCTTTGGAACAACGAAGGCCCCAATTTGCTCCACTAGTTACCATTGTAACTATTATTGAACTTTTCACATATTTGCGCCGAACAAATCGTTCATGTATTTCATAAGTCGCTATGAATAGAAATGTTATCTTTATAAAAACAAATGTGTTATTAATAATAACGAATAGTCAGAAGTTCTGACTATTCGCTATTATTAACAAACAAAAATTGTCTGACTCAGAACGAATGGCACTTCGCGCGTGTCATTCGTTCTTGCGTTTCTTAATTCGTTTCTCGAACTCGTTAAACCTTTACTCGATCGACGTTAACTGGCCCAACAACTCGCCATGAAATGGCTAGGCTGTGCTGAAACGTACAAACAAGTTGGAACATCAGGTGGTAATTTATCAGCGGGGTTTTGCGGATATTCGTTGTTCCATTAGTCCAAGAACTAAAGTTCTCTAGTGTTTGCTTGACTGGTGTTTCTATGGTTGGAAATAGTGGGCAGCCAAAAACAAGCTGGAAAGCATTCAATGCTGCTGGTTCACATGACTCGTGCGGTCACGGTCACGCACAGTGATAACTTCAACGGGTCTCGGTGGGCCTTTTTGCTCAAACCCGATGTGCTGCGAATGCGTTGAGTATCAATAGGTGGTTGCTGGCTGAGGAAATGTTTGATGATGGGGAGTGTCATAACGGCGCGGAAGATCACGAAAATGATGATGGCAAAATCTTCACATAAATCAAAGGCTATTATTAACAGTAGGTATTATCTGTTCTCCCAACATAGCGCACCAACGACTTCTACTCTGGTTTCGGTTTACAGTTAGCTCATCTCTAAATCCAGCTACATTAGAACTAGACGGTTGGGCTCGTAATGCTCAGTTCACGCAATAACCGATGGGCCAACCCAATTTTTTAGATTAACGCGATAGCCAAGGAGAAAACGGAAACTGGCGCGCCAGCGAGAGAAGTTCGCGCAGTGTAATTGAAGCGTATTGGGCTGGTGCTCTGCGGATGAGTACATGTAGTAAAAATTTCCACATTCACGGCCAACTTGCCCCTAGGCGGTGTAAGCGCCTTCGTGTTTGCATTTGACGACTGAAACACAAAGGCGTTTTGTAGTACGCCTGGTTTCACGCTAAACCAACGCATAGACATTTATTGCGATCGGGGAACGATCGAATCGCATCGACTATAATAACGAAGGACACACATGTGCCGAAGTCATGAGATCAGGCGATTCGAGTACCGGTACATGTAGTAAATACGTACATGTAGATCAAAACGATCAGATCCAACTCACATCATAGAACTAGTATCTCGAAAATATCGCGTTTGAGGATGACAAAAACGAATCGATACATTTTCACCGAATGTGTGGAGTAAAGCTTCCGCCAACAAGCTTCACGAAACGTGAAGATGATATTCATCAGATCCCTCCTGCTACATGACTCCCTCCCACTTCGCGATTTACCCTCCAGGCCTCAAGCCGTCGGTCAAATCAAAATCAAGAATGCATCACGCCTATGCCGTCCTTCTTGTCTTCTTCGTTTGCATCGCGGGCAGCGATGCTTTCTCTGTTGTTACGAAGGATGATTCCCCGAGTGCGCCTCGTTCGTTTGCTGCCAATGATGGCATCGTTGACAAGAGGTTGTTGAGGTCTGATGGGCCAGATATCAACAAGGACGACGGTGAAGAGAGGGCGGTCAGCATTCCTGGCTTAACGAAGCTTAAAGATCTGGTGAAAAAGGATCGTCAAAAGCCAGCAAATTCATAGAGGTACTGAAATACAAGTTTTGGATTGGCATCGGGAAGACGGACGATGATATCTACAAACTCTGGTCTCAACAAGGGAAGAGCACGGATGATATCTACAAGCTTTGGCTCAAGCTAGGGAAGACGGATGAAGACATTTACAAGCTTTTGCGAGGACAAGGAAAGAGTGCAGATAAAATCTACAACCAGCTGCTCAAACTCGGAAAGAGTGACGATTACATTTACGATTTCTTGGTGAAGCAAGGAGAAAGTACGAAAACGATCTTTCAAACTTGGGAGAACCAGGGCAAGAGTACGACCGACACTCTTCGGATTTGGCGCAAGCTCGAAAAGAACGACGAGGATATCTACCAAATTTGGCTGCAGCAGGGGAAAACCGCTGATGAAATGAATCAGGCTTGGCTATATGTATACAAGCGGCCTGATGATGTGTACCGCTTGCTAAAGCTCCATCACGTGGATCCTCGAAGCAGCCCCAAGGTAAACCAGTACATCCAGTACAGAAACTCGTACAATGATATGCTTGGCAAGTCGAATTTGTAGATGCCTTGCAATTCGATGCAACTTATCTACTCAAAATGAAAGTAGTTTTTTTATTTTCATATCCATTTTCCCTCCTGATCCGACCACGTCAACATTTTACCTTTTACTTGAAGTAGTAAGCAAGCACGCCGAGTAATGTTGCCTCGTGCAACGGTTGTTTCAGTGGCGAAATGAATACAACAACTTTATGTATACGATCTTACCTGTAGCGTTATCTAAAAATATGCTTCTAATTACCCTGAAAAAGGGCTGCTCATGCATTTACTACATCATACGAAGAACGTAGAGAGCAGCTCGACAATGAGTAGTGATTATTGAATCGTTCGAGTCGCGTTTGTGGTGAAATTTTACCGCGCGACAGCACGCTTCTGTGGCAGATTTTTACTTCGCATTAGTACAAAACAACTTTGCGAAAAAGCAGCTAGCTAGAAAACGTTAAACAGTGTCTGTGCGAAAATTTCTGTCGTTTCAAAGCAGAAAGAGTCTGCACAATCGGCAGGATGTTATCAAACATGACTAACTTGTTGACTCCGAGGCTCGATTTGGTAGACACACTGGATAATCTGTCTATGATCAGCTTAGAAACTTGAGTACGGTAGAGTTCAGTCATGAGAAAGAGAAAATTCGCAGAATATTGTACTTGGTCTTGTTCCGAAGCGCACCAGCAGGATAACTTCAAATTCATCGGATAACGTCCATGCGCCACGGTGAATACACCTCTTACGCTCAGATGTAGTCAGCCACCGTGCACAGATACCAGGCCGGGAAATACTTGAGGGTAGTTCCCTTGACTTGCTCCGCAGTTCCGGGCACGGCGATTCCGTCGTCCGCGATATTGCTCATGATCGCCGCGAAGTCCATCGTGGCAAGGGCGGCATTCTCCAGGGGTTGATGAATTGCAATTCCGGCATACACCTCATCCCGAGGTTTCCTCCTCTCGGTGCGGGGTCCACTGGGTACTGACGTCGCATCTGGGTTGGGGCGAGTGCTGTCATCTGATGTGCATCGTCGCAATTAAATTTCCCACTGAGATCAATAGCGAGCTACAGCCCCGCTGGGAGCCCATATCCCGTACGAAGGCGCTCACCAGCTCGCGGTATCCTTTGGCCACGTCGGCAGTGGCAAGCGTGCTGTGCTCGAGCGAGTGCACGATGGCCAGTAGCACACTTCGCTGGTCAGTGAGAGACGGGAGCTCCCTGCCGTTGCGCGCGGACTGCTCCAGCGCGCGACACCGAGCCGCCTCGTCTTGGAACATGTTCGTGAGGTCCTGGAAGCCGCGCGCCATGCTAGCGGCCACCACCGCGCTCTGCTCCACCGACCTGGACAGCGACCGACTGAACCCCAACTATTCTCTTCATAGCCCTGTGTCGTCGCACTGTCCTGCTCCCAATCATCACTGTCCCTGTGCTGGTGATCGTCGCACTTCCGCTTGTACTCAAGCCTGCGCGGAGACGGATCCGACGCCGGAGCAGCAGCTTCCACCTTGTCGCTCTCTTGCTCCTCCTCCTGCTCTGCAACCTGCTCACCAATGAGCAGATCCTGCTCATCCTGCTCCACGTCCTGTTTCTTGACCTGCTGCTGCTTGTCCGCGTCGCCCAGGATGAGCTGCATCCTGCTCTCGAAGGCCCACGGCAGCTTCCCTATGTGGCACTTGGGCCGTCGGTCTTGACGTCGCACCACCAGTCGTCCGACATGCCCGCACCGTCCGCGCAGTAGCCTGGCTGAGCTCTCAGCCACTTGAGTTCCGCGTACTCGCTGCGCAGGTTCTTGAGCTTGACGAACACTTGGCCCTCAGTCCACGGCACCCTCCGCGCGAAGCTCGCGTTCAGCTGCCGCGCCATCTCCACATGAGCATGCTGCTTGAGCATTACGCCGCCATTCGTCACGTTGAGCGGCTCGGCGCGGGGCAGATCCAGCAGCCGCAGCGCCTCGGACTCGACGAAAAGCACCAGGTCAAATGATGGAGACCTTGTAAAGTTGCGCGCCGTTAACAAGAGCAACATAGCCGAGCAGCAACTTTAGTCAGCAGTTTCGCCACGAAAAGATCGAAATATCGAAATAGCAAGCGGCGCTCCACAAGAGGCGGCGCCATTTCTTCAATTGTCTCGCTACAGCACACGACTCCAGCATGTCAGACGCAGCCACCAAGAAACTCGGGAGGAGATCGCGCGGCTCGAGGTGGACCTCAAGACGCTCGAAGCCTCGTGCACCACGTCTGAAGCGGCCAAAAGTGAGTTCCACGGTCATTTGCATCACAATAAGAATAACAAAAGTCTCACTTGGTGATGATTGTCTAGAGTCGCCGAGTACTGTCAAAGCACGGCGGACCCATTCCTCGGAGAGAACGACGGCGGCCCGAATCCGTGGCAACAGAGCGGCCAGGGCGGCGGCAGCTGCAGCATCCTCTAGTCCATCGATCCAGAACGATACTGCAGGTTCCCTCCCAGCTCCTTCGTCTATCTTTATGACAAATACACGCATAGCCTCTCCTGTGGGTGCAAACTGGCAGTCTATATTATATACCTGGGAGTCTCTCAGCTTCTGCCCCGAGCTACTTCCTAGGTGCGGCCGACTTCTTGCCGGCGGGCTTGCCAGCGGGCTTGCCGGCAGGTTTGCCACCCTTCTTGTCAGCGTTAAGGAATCCCTCGCCCTTCTTGCCTTCGAAACCAGCACGCTGGACAAACACACACAGCAATGTCAGTTCACAATTCACACGCTATGATAGAACTCCACGATCACGTACCGGTCCTTTTCGGCCCTTCTTCTCGACAGGCTTGGCAGCCTCCTTGCCACGGCCGAGACTGTTGGCAACCTTCTTCTTCTGTCGTTCCTTCTTAGACACCTCCAGCTTTGCACTTCGCTCCTTCCACTCCTTGGTGCTCTTGGCCTTGGATTTCTCTTTCTTTTTGAGCTTAGCACGGAGCAGCTTCGGGTCATCCATCACGACCTGGCCTGCCGCCTGCTGAAGAGCCGTGTCCCAGCCCTTGGCCTTCACCTTCTCCGATCCCTCCTCCGTCTTCTTCAACTCCTCAAGACGCTGCGCATTGCGCTCAGCTTTCTTAAGCAGGTTCTGAATACCGCGGACACCCTGTCCGTTACGGGTCTTGATCTTGTTGTCCTTGGCACTGCCGTCGTCAAGCAGCAGACTGCCGTAAGAGATGGACGCGGCATCCACCGTCGACTCCGCCTTCTCCTTGGCCTGTGTTTCGCTCTCGGCCTTCTCCGCCGCCTCCTTCTCGCGCTTGTCGGCCTTGGCCTTGCTCTTGCTGGCCGCTGTCTTGCGCTTCTTAAGCGCGCGCTGCTCGGCCTGCGCCTCGGCACGAGACGGGCGCTTCTTGCCTGTCTTCTCTTCCGCCTTGCGCTGTTCACGCATGGCCTGGATCTTGACAGCGAGTCGGGCCCGGAGACCATCGAGGCCGCCCTCCTCCTTGGTCGCACTGGCCTTCACAGGCTTCACATTGGCCTGCTTCTTCTCCTGCTGCTTCTCCTGCTGCTCGACGGCGGCCGTGGCCTGCTGCCGCTCCTCGTTGCTCTGCTGCGACGCCGGTGAGAACTTGGCGCGCTTTAGCAGGTTCTTCTTGTTGGGCTCCTGCTGTTTGAGCGCCTGCACGTTCTGTAGTAACAAAGCAAATCCAGCGGTCAGGGCTGCTCCAGATCTCGTACAAAGCTCACAACACGTGCAATCTACGCGCAAGACGCGCGCGCATCTTGCCCACGTGGAAACGCGGCAGAAAATGGTCTACGAGCCGCACCTTGTGGTACTTCTTGGGCGCCGACTTCTTCCAGTTGGCCTCGGCGTCCGTGGGAAGTAGAAGGCCGCCGGGATGTTCTCCATGGTGTCGCAGAAGAAGCGGTCGTGTGCCTGCAGTGCTTGCAGCGTCTCGTCGCCGTCCTGCGCGTCCTGCGCCGCCGTCTGCAACAGCCTCCGCCCCAATAACATGGTCGCCATCCAGCTAAAGTCTAAATGACGTCCCATGTTGACTGGCGCACAAACTCGGGTCCTTGGGATTGGTTCAAAAGACGTCCAACGCATTATGATTCGCTAAAAAGTCCTTCACAGAGTGGTGGTCGCTTGGTTTCCCTTGGACTATCTATCACACTTCCGCATTGGACGACACGTTCCCTTCCGTGCGGAATCTGCCAAGAACTGGGTGGACGAGCGCGCGTTGGGGCGACATGGGGCTCTTCCGGACGCTGTGGGCATGGATCACCTTCACCACCGTCTCGTGCGCCATCTTTGTGAGTGGTTTGCTGCGTCAGCGGACGTCTAGAGCGCTCTGTAGCCTCAGAAATACGGGAAATGCGGTCTAACGCGGATTGTTTGCTGTTTCTGTCGCCCTTCGCTGCTTTGTATGGACGTTGTTGTGTTATTATGGTGTTATTTGACGTCTTTAGTCCGCGTACACGGCGTTCGTGGGTCGCCAGGTGCGTTAGAAGGCGAGATATGACCACTTGAAGAAAGTTTACACACTGATAGTGTATACTTGCCAGGTATACAGGATCATGTATCCGACGTTCTCCGACAGCCCAAACACACTGGACCCGCTGTGGGGGAGGGACAGCCGCTCGACGTGACGTGTTACGTGTCGCCTCGTGCTGAATGGGACGTGGTTGGGGGCTTCAACGCTGGCGCCGTGCACGTGGGGGCCTTCAAATCGCTCACTTTCGACTGGACAGAGTCGAATTCCAGACATTTAGACCTCAATGTCTCTCAGCAGATGCTGGCGGAATTTGCAGACGGCTCTGGAACGGCGAACCAGGTGTGGGACGCTCTGAAGGGCAACTCCTCCGTCTTCCTGCACGTCCACGTGACGCACGCGGGCTTCTCTCCGGACCCGATGGATACAGAGCACTATGACCAGTACAGGACGATCCACCAGGCCTCGAGTCTTGTCAAATACGCACCGAGACCTAATGCGAAGAACACTAGTTTGTTGCTGGCTCATGCGGGGCCTCAGAGTGGCGCTAAAGCGGACTCCTGGGGGAAGCGGCGACGATTTCCTACTGGAAACCAGCGGCGAGTGTGAGACTCGTGACAGACTTCACACGCTACCCTGTCGAGGAGCTGCCAATGATGGTGTACCAGAATTTGCGCTACGTGCAGCACCCGATGGATAAACGTTGGCGCTATCTGCCAGCACTATATGTCGACGATTTGTCACAAACGCAAGACAAGCTCGTCCCCTTGAACAAGTCACTGGATGATGGCTACGGAGGAGAGGTCGTCCTTCCGCTGCAGCTGTCGTGGTCTCCGCTATCCTTCGCTCGCTGGCAGATGCAGCTTACGTTTGCGACGGTGTTCACGTCACAGGAGCAAATGGGTATGCCGTCCAGCGACTTGGATGCTCTTCGCTCTATGGTGACCGATACTCACCCGGTGTTGCTGGCTGTGACCATGAGCGTCGCGCTCCTGCACTTGTTGTTTGACTGGCTGGCTTTCCGTCATGACGTGTCGTACTGGCGGGCTAAGGGCGATAATGTTGTTGGTGTATCGCTGCGTGCAATGGCAGCCGAGTTGGGCTCACAGGCGGTGGTATTGTTGTACCTTGTCGACCAAGATTCGACACTGCTCGTCACGGGTCCGCAGTTCATCAGTGTTGTGCTGCTTGTCTGGAAGGTGACAAAGGTCTGGCGGGCCCAGTGTCGCTATCTAGCAATCAATTCCACCATTGATACTGATGAGGGAAAACAATGGACAATCACAGTTTGCGTCTGCTGGAGGAGACTCAGCGTGCTGACTCGCTGGCAACAGCACACATGTTGTTCGTACTTGCCCCGCTAGCCGCTGGGTACGCGGTGTACTCGCTGCTGTATCTTCCCCACGCCGGGTGGTACGGCTGGCTGCTCGAGTCTCTCACTACAACGGTCTACGCTCTGGGGTTTGTGTTCATGCTTCCGCAGCTGGTCATCAACTACAGGCTCAAGTCCGTGGCACACCTGCAGTGGCGGTTGCTCATCTACCGCGCACTCAATACTTTCATCGACGACTTGTTCGCGTTCGTCATCAAGATGCCGACGCTCCACCGCATCTCGTGCTTCCGCGACGATATTGTCTTCGTCATCTATCTGTACCAGCGGTGGATCTACCCCGTGGATACCGAGCGACCTGGAGATGTTGCCGATGGCGCTCCGACGACAAAGCAATCCTCTAGCAAGGCCCACGCTGAATAGAGTCAGCGCTCTTAAACTAGAGGAGTTCACGACGGATGTTTCACAAACCACCAACCATCTCAATAAAAGCGACGCACGTTGGGAGCACTATGCCTACAACATGTAGCGCCACCCGAAGATATCCGTGTTCAAGCTAGAGCTCTACAAACATTTGCTACGGTTCTCTGAGTTACTTTCGCTGTGCCCAGTCTCCGTGGTCGTCAGCTTGAGTCTGCGAAGCAGACTCAAGCTGGTGTAGCGGGGGCGGGTCTCGTCACTGTTTGCAGCAGTCTTGAGTCGCGCACGCCGATGAAGCAGTTGTGCGTGCCGAGGCTTTTGTGTCCCCAGAAGCGGAAGAAGACCCATCGGTATTGCTCGACATTGCGCCACCCGACGAGTCTGCCGTCTGAGCCTCATCCTTACGCGTTCACCAACACCAAAGCTGTTCTAGCAGCCATGAACGGAGCCGCCTTCGATACCAATCAATATGCGTCTTGTACGACCGATCTGCCGCTTCGCCATACCCACTCTGTACCCCTGAGGTCGCAGTCCCAACCAATGTTCGTCATGTAGTCACCCGGAAAAGTGGGTCTCGGTGTCATTCAAGTTGGACACCTTGGCGGTGCTCACTGCCACGTCGAACAGGTGATATGTTGCCGTTGTGGCAATGTTCTCGTCCAGTGTGTGGCCGGATTTTTTGAGGATGTAGTTGTTCGCGAGCGTGATTTCGATCAGAGTCTGTGGGTCCAGTTACTGGACTCCAGCAGTGGCGTCCGTCGCACGTTTTCGAGTTCTTAGGAGGTTGTAGTTACGGGTAGTCGCGTCGATGACTCTGGCAAAGTGGATTGCGACCATGTAGCGTCTGATGCTCACCAGTGACGGTGATGTGGATGCTGCCCGAGATGGATAGCCACTTCAAAGTGACTCTCGGTGCGTTGTCGAACGTCACGTCCACCGCGGTACTACCGGCCTCGCATTCACAGATGAGTTTCAAGGTGGCGTTGGAATCCAGGAGGGTGGCATGCTTGTCATGGTTGCGCGTGGCAAGCCATTTAAGGTTGCTGATGGGGTGGTTGTTCTGGAACGCGGGCGTCTTGCCTGATAATGATCATGCGCTACGGACGTTTGTGATCTCCTATGATGGAGGCTTTTGCGCAAGAGTGATGAGAGGAGTCCGTCTAAGGTGGACTTCCGACGAAAAGACGCGTTTTCTTTACGAAAGTATCGATATTGAATTCGACTCCGTGACGAAGTATCTGATTAGCGATGGAAACGGGGTCGTCGTGTATCGTGGATGCTACCAACCCAGTGTGAAGTTTGTGAACGTTGTCGAGTGCAAACCGCTCAACATTTTCCTGTGCTTCACAAGACGTCTGTTCACTCGAAGATCAATACCATTGGGGTGACCTCTCGACCACAGAATCCCGACCAGACGCGCGATCTTTCTTGGGTTTTCCGCAAGACTTAGACAAAGGTTTGTATGAGCCTCTCAGTCTCCAAGTCGCCAGGTCCGCAGCAAGTGGCGGGAAGCATAACATCGAGATCGAGTTGACCGCACCGTCACGACGGCAATGAAAGTGGCGCTATGTCTCCTCGCTCTTGGGGGCGTCGCGGCTCAGCAACCACCGGATTCGGGAACCCGATCCCACCAAGCGCGTCCGATTCCAAGCTAAACTCAGCATCAAGCTCTACGTCGGGGTCTTCCGGATCGTCGGGGTCTTCGGGTGATAACCCATGGACGACAACTGGGTGGCGTTCGGGTTCTGGGAGCTATGGGGATGCAGGATATACCGGAGGTTCTAGTGTCGGTGGAAGCGGCAGTGGCTGGGTGGATGTGGGCTGGGACGGCAGCAGTGACTGGGACCCCAGCACCGAGCTGTGGCACTTCCGACCGTCGTGGAATTGGGACTCACCGTCCCCACCTCAAGGAACCATGTACGTCGAGAATTGGGGCAACCCGCCGACGCCTGAAATTCCATCACGCCGGTCGTTCTATTTCGCAGCAGACAAAGGTGTCTCTCTAGAGGGGCTTCTGGAGGTTTTCCCGACTGCGGTGATCGCCACTGGTGTGTACACCTGACGTTCCACTCGTCGTACGGTGTGCTGTCGGACTTTGACGCCTTTGTGCTCGATCGGTACGACAGTGCCGACCGCCTCGACGGTAGCGGGTTCTGGAACGCTCAGGAGAGCAGGGAAGGGGCCCCCAAAGCGTTTGCACCGCTGGTGCTCGGTGGGTTTTCACCGGAGGAGAAGGCAGTGATGGGGAACATCTCGAGCTGGCGAGTCGAGGAGATGGCGAGGCGATTCAATGACACACGTACAACAACTTGGACGCTGTATCCGGATTCGGACGAGGTGGACGTGATCCTCAGCTTCAAGCAGCTCTACACGTTGCTACCCGGATATCCTGATGGCAACATAACTCAGCACTCCTTGAACAGCGAGGTCATCTCGGAATGGGGGCGGGCGATCAAGTGTTGCTGCGTGTGATAGCGAAGCGCGAAGGGAGCGGAGCCACGACAGTTGTGATGCCGCAGGTGCTCAACTTCACAGGCTCCCAGCTTTTCCAGGTTGAGTCCTACTCGTCAATTGAGCACTCGCTACAGGATAACAATTTGACTGCTACGGCCTTGACGCTGGATGTGGCTTTTGGGCGTCGTCGATATGGCAGCGGACTCCCGTGGAACCCAGCGCGTCCTAGTGACACCTGCGATGTATGTAACCAGCAGGTTATGAATCATCCGATGGTGGCGAGGTGTCTACATGGACGCGTACCCGAAAGCATTTTCCAAGACATTTACGAGCAGGCCGCGCATGACAAGATGCATTGGGATAAAGGGGAGTGGAATGTGGGCGACACGGGAGCTCCACCGCACTTTAATTACTACTTGAACGACGTCGTCGATGCGTGCTTTGGTCTGCGCTGGTTGCTAAATGGGAAGGTTGATGGCGGCTCGTGGTCCTCGGACTGGGTGGGCGATAGGGATCGTCGATCATCGTCAGGCTCTGGATTTGGCGATGCAGGTTACAGATGGAGTGACACCGGATCAGGATCGAATGGAGACTACAACAAGTACAACGATGGATCAAGTTTCCGCGAACCAGTCTACCGATACGATGACTCTGGGTCTCGTTGGTCGTCGTGGGGGTACAAAGACCTGGGATCAGCTTCCAAGTTTGCCGATGCGGGGTCACGCGGGTCATCGTCTGGGTCATCAGGTGACCCAAATGCTGGAGACTCGTCTTCCGTCAGGGACTTGTTTGCGGCGTTGTCTATTGCTCGCGAAACAGACAGTGGCATCCAATGCTTCGTCAAGTCTCGGTGCCCTGTTGGCAACCGCAATTTCGCAGAGGCCGCTGGGCGAATGATGGTCTTGGAGCATGAACCTGCTTTTGTACGCGTGATTTTTACAGACCCGACCTACAGGTTTTACGTTTGGATGGAACTGGAGGGCCTCGGGACTGAGGGCAGTTTACAACCCCGAGCTGTCGAACGACCAGTCGTCTGAGGAGATAGCTGATTTGGTGGTGGGTGCTGTGCCCAACGCAAGCGACTACAACCTAGCTGTTGATGTTCGTATTCTCAACAATGCAGACTTAATCGACTGGATAAATCTGTACAACGAGTGGATAAAAAATTACCACAATTCGGGTGGGTCGGCATCCGCGGCGTCAGCCGCGTGGTCATCTTACTCTACTTCCGCTTCGGCCGATGGAAGCTCCTTCCAGTTCCCGCCTGCAGGTGAAAATTCAATGAATGGCTTCTACCCGAACGCTGGGCCCAACAGTGCGAGTATGGATGGCTCCTCTCCAAATGCAGGTGAAGACAGCGACGGATCTGATGGATCTGACTGGTATCTGATCTCTGTACCAGAGCCCCAATTTGCCGTGGAAATCTTCTTCCGGAATGTGAGTGTCGTGCCAAACATCCTAGACGTGTATGTGGTCAGTGGCGAGGCAGTGAACAGCGCACCGGCGAATATGTCTTGGGACGCTGGTGGCAGTGAGCTTCGCTTTCAACTGTCCCCGCTAAATTTGAGCACATTCGAGTACGTTTCACCTCCGCCGTATGTTAATTTGACGTGGAACGAAGACATCCCAGAGTATCCTGATCCATACTGGAATGGCTCAAATTTGGGTGATGGTGCTTGGAGAATTTGCGCTGATTGTACCGACGCATATTACGCGTGTGATAACAGCACTTCCTGCAGTATTGGAGTCCGTGCTTTCCTAACAGAAGCTCTGTCACCGAGTCGCTTTGATCTGAATGAAACCTGGAGTAAACCAGGCGACGACATCCGACTGTGGGGCGTGGACATTGCACCCAAATTACGCCAATCTGCGTCATTCTTCACTGTAGAAAGTTATGAACTCTTTGTAAATGTTATGGTGTGTGTATCCAAGTATGCTTGCGACTTGGATCTGCCACGCCAAGCATACAGCTATTCCGGTGGGGAATACGTTTCAGTAGAGCCAACACTTTTGAAGATTGACCCCGCACGAAGTGTATTTGCTGTGCCGAGCAGGCTGGATGGCGGTGAGAACATTGTCATGAAGTATCGTGGCAAAGAGTCTTTGTTTGAGTGGGATAAGATGACAAACTATTTCGACGCGTTGCAAACCTTTATTGCAGACGTGATGAATGAGTACAACGCAGACGAGAGTTTGTGGACCCGATTTCCTTATCAGAAATCCTGGGTTAAGGTGGGCGAAGTGAAGGATTATTCCGTGGGTGGCTACCGTGTGCTTGGCGTTGAGTTTGTGGATGACTACTTTATCCAGCCCGAGATGCCACGCTTCAAACCCGTTTCTAATGACACGTATGACGAAATTAACTCGACTCACTGGAAGGCGTCGATTACTGCATATCGCAATGATGTCGATGAGAGTTTTACGGATGGTTATCCTTTAGTAACCTGGCGAAAACTTATTAATTGGCTGTACGATTTCGGCTGGGATCCAAACAGCTATGGTAATAGCAACATTACCGCTGAAGACGTTCCCATTTGCCACCAGTGTCTGGACAGCTGGACGATATGCTTCTTGAATGAATCGTGCGCTTTCGCAATGCGCCATTCTATACTATCACCACTTTGGGAAGACCTGCGTTATTACAACACGAGATCGTCTATAGACGTTTCTGCAAAGTTTTCTACTTGGCAGACATCTGCTGATCCTCAGGTATACGCCATGGTATTAGATTTTTATCATGCTTAGACAGAGAGTCCTGTCCAGTTGGGTACGCATTGCCTTCCGACCCCGCGGCACCGCTCGTGCCAGTTACCACGAAACTGGTAAGTCATTTTGTCGTGAATTTACCTTTGGGCAAGAAAATTTCAGCAAGCGCGAAGGGCTATTCGTTTGAATTTGAACCCCAAGTTTCAGCGACTAATGGTCTCGAGAGTTGGCTGTATTCGACCACGAGCTATAAATCCGAGGTAGAGGTTGAGGCATCCAGAAATGGCGACATGGTGCGCTATGACATTACTTATTACCCGGCTGTAGCGGGGATTCCAACGTTCGTCTTGACTGAGGATGCAACCCCGCTCGAACCTCAAGCCCCAACAGTCTTCATGGCATTCCAATTAAGCTCCAATCTTGTCCAATATGGTCAAACCGTTTCCGTGGACCTGCTATATTACTGGTCCAGTCAGTACCCCGGTGGCACCAACATGTTTTCGTACTCTGGCGACATTTCGAGCGGAACTCCTGTTTGCCATGGATGCCCGGAATGTTGGGAGGCCTTGGCACGATGCCAAAACAATATGGATTGCACTGTTTCAGCGAGAGAGGTGTTAATTCCGCGGTTGCGAAACGCAACATTTCCATTATCGACTGGTATAGACGCTGACGGGCGTACCCTTGTAAATCTCAACTTGACTTCGACGCTCTTGTCGCTCAAGGGCAAGGCATTCCAGTCTCAAGAGGGTTGGCTTGCTTTCTCCCACTTGCTTCATGCATTATCTTCGTGTGCTTGTGAGGTGGGATATGGTCAACCGACTTCATACAACAGGTATTTGGAGCCCACACGACTTCATATTGATTCAGGACCCGTCGAGCTTAGCGTCCGCCTTTACGCGAACACTAAATTTGATGTGTGGTTCGACGGAACCCGCTACTCATACACGCCACCGGCAACGGGCACGGTGTCGGATAACGCAGATGCCTTCATACGCTGGTTCACATCAATTGCGAACTCGGAGCCATATTATGTGGTTGTGGACCCCTTGTTTCAAGAAACTGACACATTGTCGGGGGCCGTTATACTACACATGAAGCTCTACGAAATGCATGACGAAGCCAGCAACAGTCAACCTCTTGTAAACCCCAATTGGATACCTACATTCAGTATTACTACGGACGCTGCGTCTGCTGACCCGGATGCTGAAGTGGCCGTCACGCCTTGGAAGATTTCGCTTCAATCTGTTAACCGCTATCCGGCATTCGACAGACTTCTCGATTTGCTACAGTACGGGGCAGTGTCTGACGAAATACCGTCGTCAGGTTCTAATGGCTCGTTCACTGGAGATGAGTGTGCCAAGTGTGAAAATCTGCGGCGAGAGTGTTTTGATGACACAGAATGCCAGTCTGTTATAAACAACCGATTGATTCCCAACCTCAAGTACATGAGCTCTTTGGAAAGCAACGTGGGCTGGTATTCGGATATGTCAGCAAAGGTATTAGGTGCCTTTTACGAAATACAATCTATGGAAGCCAAGCAAAAGTTGCTTCAGCTGCTAACGTGCAGTACAACCAAGTGGATCTCGTCGACAACAGGTCAAGAAGGGACATCTTGTATCCAGGAGTTGGTCAATACGGATAACGCAGGCGTGGCCGCAAATCTGGAGATCACAAGAGCTACGAGCGTCTTCCCCATCAACATAGGGCACGACACAAGGATTGATGTTTCAACGACTAAAACTCTATACTACATCGACAATGGCATTGCCGCTGAGCTGGCCGATTTTATGGACAATCAAGTTTTTGGCGGCTACACTTCCTCGGGAGTGAGAACACAGGTTACAGCGGATCCGAACTTTGGGACTTACACTGTTGTTTATGACGGGCTTACGACCGACCCGACGCCAATGATCGAGTCACAGACCAGTTCGTCTTCAATCCAGTTCAAGTTCACATCCTCGGTGTCCGATATGCTGTCCGTATTCAGCCCATGGATTGGGTGGCTTACCCCCAACCAGAGCTGAGTATATCGCTCTTCTCTTTAATGTTGCGTTGCGAATCAATTGAAGTTCAAGACCTGTAGGTTTCGTCCATCTTGTGACATCTCGCGTGGGTGGTGAAAGAGCAGCATGAGCATCATGTAGTTTTTGCAGCATCTCATTCAATTTAGCATTACTTTCGAAGGTTCGTTTGTTGCTGCTTGGTTATCAATTCTGATTTGATTGCAATGTTATTCCTAGCTAAAGCTGGTCAAAATCGAATTCCCCAACTTCGTAATCCTCTTCATTCGAGCACGAATCCACTGAAGCACTGGTTACATCGCTTGCTCCCAGCATCCGCATCGCCATCACTTCCTGAACATGGCTTACGTACTGAAAGGTGGTTTTGCAGTCCAACGAGCAGAATCGACCGATGGTGCAGCTCAACATCGACTGGGATATGAAAAACAGACCTCCGCAGTTCACGCAGTACGTTTGTCGTTGCCACCAGCCCGAGTCTCTGCTCTCATCGTCACCCTCGGTATGTTCCTCCTGAATTCTCCTGAATCTTGAAATCGGTCTTGCCAAGGAACTGGATCCACTCTGGATGATGATATTGGTGCTGGCGTGGCGACACAGAGTATCGGCTGTCGCTGCTAGTCCAGGCTCTGGGCATCCGGACCAAGACTTAGGCCGACTTCCTTCTGTTGAGGGTTCCCGCATGAAAATTAGCTGCAGTACCCGAGCTACGAGGCTTGGGCGGCGTGAAATCGCGGGATTATCAGCGGTGGGCGAGGCGCTGTTGTTGCTGTCTGTCTGAAATGCAGACTGCTTCTTGTCAAGAGGTGGCGTGCGAGGCATGCGTTGGTGTCTTGCGGAGTTGAATTGGAAAGTGAACAGCACATTGCTGGGAGCTTCTCTGCTGGATGCGCCGATGATTTTCCTCGTCTCGGACGAATACGCCAGAGTTCTAGCTGCTGCCGTCTCGTAAATATTGTCAGCTCGTGCGAGAAAACCATCAAAATGCGACGAAAAGAGATTGACATCGCGTTTCAGGTATAAAACATACCCATGGGGGCACACACAAAGCAATTGATAACACTTGTGGCAAAAAAATCCTCCATCAATAGCACAAGTATTCCTGGTGCCTGGAATTCCGAGCTGTCTGCCGGGTATTCGATACATATACCCTCTTGATGCATTATGACCTTCGTAAGTTAAGCTGTCGCCGAGGTGTATTTGCGTGGAAATGCAGCGCAATGACTCAGAGAAATGGGCTCTCAGTCGCTAGAGATACCGACATAGCTGACTCAACGCATGAAGTCGGCTCTTTGTGGGCGCACTGGGACGTGGGGTGGTAAGGTTGACCAAGTGACTCCTCTAAACAATCGCGAACATTAAGAAAGAATTACAAACCGGTGCTTCTAGCGGAAGTAACTATCTTATCAATTGAAGTTGGAAAAGCAGTAGTAGAATCTGCACCGATTTCCGCAGCACATTTGGCGTATATTTTTAGGATTGATCTGAATAGCTTTTTTTCGGCACGAACGTGTAATGTTCAAAATGTTCAAAACCAACTTATCGAGTCAAGGTCTCCAATATTGGTCGTCAAACAGCTGCCATTTTAACGTTCTATGAGCATCACCAGTAACTTGGACTTCGAAGGAGAATTTGGTGTCGCTTCGAAGGCGACACCAAATTCTCGTTACCGTGTCGGCCACCACCACTGTGAGGTTCCTGCTGTATTATGGTAACTACATCGAAGTAGACCATGCGACATAGAGCACCGATTTGGAACGCATGGGTGTTTTGATTTGATCTCACCTCCGAGGCACAATCCATAGCCGTCACAGTACCAACAGGTTTGCATATTTCTCATGAAAGTTTTCAGTTGGTATCGAAGTAAAAATTCTTGTCACTGCATGAACTCAAGTCTACATGGAACGAGATGAGGATGCAATTTTGTGCACACTAACATACTCGCTCGTCGGCTGTAAAAAGCAAGTCGAGCTGTGCAACTGGATCAATTGATGAGCAATTGGCAAGACTGTTTGATTTCATGCAAGTTAGAATATACTTCGATAGATGACGAATAAAAGCGCGTTGAAGCACAGATTTTATTCGTTGCATCGTTCAGTTATAATAACATGCAAAGTACTTAAAAGGGTATTTTGTCAAAACATTGATCGATCGCGAAGTCGCTTTACTTTTTATTTTATTTTCACTCGGTTGCACTCAGGGTGAGCGCTGCATCTAATCGCTTTTACTCACGCATAATTGATCATCACGTTCCTCCTGCATTGCCTCGGGCCCTCAAACAGTCGGTTATCTGCTCGAAAAGTACGTGGCAACAGTTTTCGGACAACAAGCGTCTCCGGACTGAGACCAGTTCACCATTTTTGTGGGAGGTATGGGAGTACAGCGACGACTTGACTTGACTTCCTGTTTCGCACGTCGGGATGAAAATCCACAAAATGTTGATGTCTTCGCGTTGCAGAGATCGACATTGAACTGTGATGATTCGTAGACTACGAGACCCGAGTCGTTGTCCTTGAACCGTCGTGTCCAAACTCAGTCGCATCACATTCTCGCCGAGCAACTGCCACGTCGACGGATTCAGTCCATTTCGATCCCGGGATCAAAATCCATAGCGAATGGTGCTCCTCTCGGAACAGTTGCCACTGTGAGAGTGACTGCTAAACCGACTTCAACGTGACCATCTTCAGAAGCAACGCGTCTATCCCACTCACTGGGCTTTTGTATGGGGTTGTCCAGCGAAATGCCGCTTGGCGGTTCTAGATTTAATGCCGAGCTGAGCAGATTGCACCGCGTTTTGCCCACGTCGTCGTCATCGCCCTGGTCGCTCGTTACCCTCGACAATGCACCAGCGATAGTCCGAAAACGCCTGAGCCGAAACGAACTGCACAATCCATCGGCTTCAACTTGCGCCTTCAAGTTACGTCGGCGTCTCAACTGCGACTTGCTTCCCACAGGAAAAAGCTCCGATGACGTCGCGCGGCCAAAGGTCGCGGGGTGCCACGACAGCCTCCCATTGGTCGAATCCGCGTGCGTTTCGACCAATAGATGGCCGCCGACGGCGGCTCGCGTCACCGTTCTTCTGCCATGTGGTCCCAATCTGGTCCGCAGCGAGAGTTTTCCCAACCACGCAACAGCAACAGACCGGTGAAGCCGACCCAGAAAGATTGGTTTCTAGTGTGGCCCACACGACCTGAGAAACCCGCGCCGTCGGCATTTCCGATTCCGCATTAGCGCGCACCCAGGACCATCACTCTGCCGCGCTTTCCGCATTCACCTCCTCATTCCGCATTCCGCCTCCTAGTGGCGCCATGTCGCGCGCGTCCATCGGCGACTACGTGGTGACCAGCAAGCTGGGCAGCGGCTCCTTCGCCGTGGTGTACAAGGGCTACCACAAGACGACCAAGACGCCCGTGGCCATAAAGGCGCTGTCGCTGCACAAGCTGAACCGCAAGCTGCTGGAGAACCTCGAGATGGAGATCTCCATCATGCGCCAGATCGACCACCCGAACGTCGTCAAGCTCTACGAGATCAAGAAGACGGACAAGCACATGTACCTCATGCTCGAATACTGCGCCGGCGGGGATCTGCAGCAGTTTATGCGTCGTCGCCAGCAGGAGAACGCCGACGGGAGCCGCTTGCTGCAGGAGGACGTGGCCAGACACTTCCTGAGGGAGCTGGCCAAGGGCATGCAGTGTCTCTGGCAGCACAACCTCATCCATAGGGACCTCAAGCCGCAGAATCTGCTGCTCGTGGACGACTCGCCCACTTCGGCGCTGAAAATCGGTACGCAATTATTGTATTTATTTTGCAATTATTGAGGGTTAACAATTATTGTAGCGGACTTTGGCTTTGCTAGACATTTGGCCACGGCGTCTATGGCCGAGACGCTGTGTGGTTCCCCGCTGTACATGGCGCCGGAGATTCTCAAGTTCCAGAAGTACGACGCCAAGGCCGACCTTTGGTCTGTGGGCACGATCCTCTTTGAGATGGTGGCGGGGCGCCCTCCTTATGGAGGAGCCAACCACGTGCAGTTGCTCGCGAATATTGAACGCCAGCAGCTACGTTTCCCACCGACGTTGGAGCTCTCGAGACATTGCCGACACCTGCTGGTGGCTTTGCTGCAGCGGAAGCCGGCACTTCGTCTCGGATTTGCCGAATTTTTCGCTGATCCGTTTGTGGATCTGCAGCTGTTACCCGAGCAAGTCGAAGATGTTGAAGCTACACGCCGCTCGTCGACACTCTCGACGACTGCTAGTATCCGAGAAGAGGAGGAAGAGGACGAACAGGTACTGTCAGGAGGTACAAGTGCAGGACACGATGTGGAAGCAACAACTACAGCAGCTTCACCTGGCCCACGACGCGGATCTGGAGATCGAAGGTCTCGAGCGTTCTCAATTTCTCATGATTCATCCACCTCGAGCTCGCGGTTTGCAAACACGGCACCATCGGGAATGCTGCGCCACTCGCGCAGCGGCAACCTGGAAGTGATGGAGACTGCCTTTGCTAGCGCCAGCTCCGGTTCTGGAGCTTTACGTCGGTCGTCGTCGTCACGGCTGGCGCGAAGCCGGCGTGCTACGTCGAGCGGGAGTGGTTTCCCACAAGGTGCTGCAGGAACGAGTCCGAAGCTCAGTCCTCAGATGAGCCCGCACGTGCTACCCAGTCCCAGCCCCAGCCCAAGAATCAACCCATTCAAGCAGCTTTCAGAGTCGCCTCCTGGCGCTGCTGCACTTCAACATCATTCGTTATCTGGATCATCTCGGATCAAGAACCCTTCAACTCCTCAATCAGGAAGCAGCGATGCAATCGTGACAATGAAACACAAGGTTGCTGGCGGTGGTGGCCCTGCTTTGGATAGCAGCGGCGAGTACGTGCTGGTAGACGGCCTGTCGGAGAGACAACCTGTTGGAGGGTCTACACCTCTAGCTGCTCGCCCCGACGTATCCAACGAACCGCCTAGTGGGATGGCGACCCACGATGTTAAGATGAGAGCCCTGACTTCCAACAGTGGAAATTCTGCTGAAACGTTCTCTCGTGAGTACGGTCAACAACTGATCGACATTGTAGTTCTACGTACTCAAGCCATCTCTCCAATTGCTGACCAACTTTGGAAGTTAAGCGCAGCTGGTGATGCAGTGGCAGGTTCTGAGACTGAGAATAATGGCGAACCAACGCGGGAAGACTGGTCACCGCAGCAAACAGCCGCAGAAACTTCAACGCTGTCAACTTCCGGTGGCAAGCGAGCTAGTGGCGTGAACTTCTCGTCTGTGTTCTCGATGAGCTCGTTGGCGTCTTCGGTTGGTGTGAACAATACGATTGGCGATGATGAATACGGTGATTATGAAGATGATGATGATGACAGTGATGACAAGCGCACTGTGGAACGGCAGTACGTGTGTGCTGCTGAGGCGCTCGCGCTATACGTCAAGTGCCTTCGCTTAGTTCAGCATGTTGTTTTGTATTTACGCCAAGATCCGGCGTTTGCCCAAGTGCGAGGCTCTATGGGATCATCGTCTGGATCGTCATCAGGAGTGGCGCCTGGTTGGAGCGAAACAAGCAGAAAGGTGTCGATGGCTTTCCTGTCGGAGCAGCTGACACATTTCTTGGATCGTGCGGAGCAGTGCAACGCGCGCATGGTCCGTGCTGCACGTCTTCGAACTTCGTCTCGACCCATCGCGTCACAGGAAGAACTTTTGTACGCTCACGCTCTTCGAATTGGACGCCAGGGAGCTATTCGTGAAGTCTTGGGACACACACGCGCTGCACACGACCACTACCTGCAGGCCCTTCTCCTGTTAGAGAGCTTACTTATGGATACACCTGGCGCCCAAGGCTGTGGTGTTGGTGCGCTAGCTGTGGATGATCAAAAGAACGTGAACACTTTCCTGCGCGCGCTAGAACAGCGCTTGAAGAATGTTCGCTTGGTGCTCGAGGATGAAGAACAATCCGACACGAGTGCGAGCCACCGCCGGCGCATGCAACACCCGCCTCGACCTCCCCATCAACTCACCTACCGCCATTCTGCAACCGCTGCAGGGCTGTGACGGAATACCATCCACAGGAATTCACCACGAGTACGTGATTCCGTCCTCCGTATCAATATTTGCATGTACATTTTTATCGGTGCATATCAAACTAACCCCGTTGGAAGAGTAAACTAACAAAATAACACGACGCACTTTTAATGCCCAGCGACGAATTTTCCGATCTTTATGCAATACACTGTAGCTTCAGGAGCGCACAGCAGCATTACGATTTGTTCACGTCGTCGCGAGTGGAGGAAGGCACTGTGAAAAGAGAACGAATAATGTTCTCGTTCTAGCACGACATTTGTTCCGCGTGAAACCAGTCCGGGTCAGAAGTCGACATTCGACTGCGGTCGATTGTCAGTCTGTCCGACAGCGTCCCCGGGTCTCAGCGATACTTCTTCGGAAGGCTACAGCGACAATCCGCTAATAGTCAACCCAGCTTCAAGCGTTCTCTGACTCGGTGAATCGGCAAGCAGGCCGCGTTTCCACGCGTGCGTTGCTTCGCTGCTTGTTATCAGGCCATTGCGCAAGACTGCGAACAACAAGGCTGGAACTCAGCGTCGCTGCATCGCTGATGACAATTTCAAGCCCCACGTTGGCCACTTGAGTGTTGAACGGATTGGTGACCAGCATTTACGATTTCAAGTGCCCCTCCCTGGGGCACACACCTTGTCGCTTTCGCTGTCGACTCTGCTGATCTACTGCGGTTGGCGAGGCAAAGATCACAAGCGTATTCGATCGAGATGTGGAAGTGCTGCAGAAAACCTCGGCAGTTCACTTCTCACTTCGACTTTCACCGCCACAAGCAATGATTTTCATAAATGTACGACTTCTCAAGAACCAGTCTGAAGCCGCAGTTCGAGAGATCAACAACCGAAGCTTCTCGGCCAAACCTAGCAGTGCCGAAAATGCAATCGCTCCACGTCCAAGTCTCGCCTCCCGTATGATCCAGCTTCTATTCCAGAGAGGAAGATCCACCCCGAGCAAGAGCCGAAGTCGTGGCCAGGATGCTCAAAGCCTCAACCTACACCGATGCCGGTCAAATACCAATCTACCACTAGCATCAGCATCCCAAACAGTCTCAGTTCATCGACACTGCAGTCTCCATCGTCACTGGAGTCTACATGGACAGCAAAACGCACCAAAGCTCGGCTCGTAGGCTATGAGCCGGATGACGACGATTGTAGCGGTGAACCGAGCTGGCGGCAGCGACAAGCATACTGCGCCAACTGCGACCACCTCTTTTTGCGTCTTTGTCATCGCTGAGCAGCAGTGTTGGGAGATTCTGCTCGCTGGATTGCAAGACGAACTTTGAATACGCGAGCAATTTGCAGGAAATGACGATGCTGGGGCTCCCTGAGAGCGTATCTTCGGATGAAGACTACGAAAGCATGTGCGTTGACGGAGCACAAGGGTTTTGAAGGGCTTGCTTGTACCAGTAGTGTCTTAGGGTGGAATTTAATATGAAGTTCGCACCAGAGCCAGGAAAAAATGAAGACGACCGCAACACACAGTCAGATTGGCGCTGTCGGCGCTATTAGATACTTCGAAGTAGCTTGGTTCCACGATTTTGATACGTAAAACCTCATTCTTCTTGGTCATTGCTAAGGACAAGCGCCAATCTGAGTCGGCGAGACCACTTCCCAAAACATGCAAAAGAGTAAGGCTTTGAGTCATCGGGGTCGGGGTTCGAACCACTGCATTTCCATGTGCACGTTCACCTTGAGCTGCTGCAAGGAGGTGACTCACTCTACCGTAGTCATACAAGTAGTTCACTTTCTCGTTCCGAGATACAGAGCAATTTATGCTCCCTTCGCTTCACTGGCGTGGTGTGTGACCAAGACTACAGACGTCGAACTTCGACGGTCGAAGGTATAATTTCGTTGCTTACCGGTATTCTCCATTTTGACCTCAACGAGCACTGCGACCCCGCCATCATGACCTACGAGTTCCAAAACAACCTGCAGTGTTCGGGCTTTCGGTAGTCGTGGCGTCGCAACAGCGATAAGTGCCGTCTCGGTCGTCTGAGATCCGGGTCTGGGCAACATTTGTTCCGGTCCCGACCGAATTCTGCTTTCGTCTTCGAGCACAACATAGTACAAGCGCCAACCTGACTCATCTAGAGAAAACTACGTAGTAGTTCGAAAATGCTTTTTTCGGTGCTTGAAGCAAACAAGCACGGCCTGGCCCTCTTCCCGTGTGTCAGTGGCTTTGTTCTTAGAAGTCCACCACATTCGCTACGCACTTGGTCCCAAGTACTTGCTGCAAAGACACCGGACGGAATTCTGCTGAGTCAGCTACGCGGCATGTCTTGGCGTGTGCGACGCGGCGTTCCGAACGATTGTCAGCCAAGCCTGCTTCAAGTCTACCTTTTTGAGTTATCGGATCGGCTGTGTTTCCAGGCGTGCGTTGTCTGCTTTGTGGTGGTGCTGCTCCATAGTGAAACCACACCTTGTCGTTATCAGGCCATGGATAAGGGAACCAGGCAAAAACTACATTACTGCTGCATGTACCAGACGACAATTCCAAGTTCCACGCCGAACCTTATGGATTGCTCTTTTGGGGCCGGCACTTTTAATTTCAATCCGCACCACTGACCTCGTCTCGCTCGGCGAGCTTTTTGCGCAGACTGTCGTGGCTTGGGAGGAGGCCTGATGGGTAAGCAAGATCACAAGCGTATTCGGTCGAGATGTGGAAGTGCTGCAGGAAACCACAACTGAGCTATTCATTTGTCACTTCGCCTTTCACCGCCACAAGCAATGATTTTCATAAACGCACGACTTCTCAAGAACCAGTCTGATGCTGCAACGCCAATTTGACTGTGTGTTGCGGTCGTCTTCATTTTTCCTGGCTCTGGTGCGAACTTCATATTAAATTCCACCCTAAGACACTACTGGTACAAGCAAGCCCTTCAAAACCCTTGTGCTCCGTCAACGCACATGCTTTCGTAGTCTTCATCCGAAGATACGCTCTCAGGGAGCCCCAGCATCGTCATTTCCTGCAAATTGCTCGCGTATTCAAAGTTCGTCTTGCAATCCAGCGAGCAGAATCTCCCAACACTGCTGCTCAGCGATGACAAAGACGCAAAAAGAGGTGGTCGCAGTTGGCGCAGTATGCTTGTCGCTGCCGCCAGCTCGGTTCACCGCTACAATCGTCGTCATCCGGCTCATAGCCTACGAGCCGAGCTTTGGTGCGTTTTGCTGTCCATGTAGACTCCAGTGACGATGGAGACTGCAGTGTCGATGAACTGAGACTGTTTGGGATGCTGATGCTAGTGGTAGATTGGTATTTGACCGGCATCGGTGTAGGTTGAGGCTTTGAGCATCCTGGCCACGACTTCGGCTCTTGCTCGGGGTGGATCTTCCTCTCTGGAATAGAAGCTGGATCATACGGGAGGCGAGACTTGGACGTGGAGCGATTGCATTTTCGGCACTGCTAGGTTTGTCCGACAAGTTTAGGTTGTTGGTCTCTCGAGCTGTCGGCGCTATTATTAATAGATACTTCGAAGTAGCTTCGTTCCACGACTTTGATACGTTCTTCTTGGCCATTAAGTCAGTTTCCATAACGTGTAAAGAGAAAGGCTTTGAGTCATCGGTGGGGGTTCTAAGCAGGCTGCATGTCCATGTGCACGTTCAGCTCGAGCTGCTGCAAGGGGGTGACTCGCTCTACCGTAGTTTTATACATGTAGTTCAAGCCTTTTTCTCGTTCCGAGATACATTTTAGGCTCCCTTCGCTTCACTGACGTGGTGTGAGACCAAGACTACAGACGTCGAACTTCGACGGTCGAGGATATAAATTCGTTCATTTTGACCTCAAGCGAGCACTGCTACCCTACTTCTAAGAACAAGACCACCACCACACGGGAAGAGGTGCCAGGCCGTGCTTGTTTGCTTCAAGCGAACAAAAGCATTTTCGAACTACTACGTAGTTTTCTCTAGATGAGTCAGGTTGGCGCTTGTACTATGTAGTGCTCGAAGACGAAAGCAGAATTCGGTCGGGCAACAACTGGGACCGGAACAAAGGTTGCCGAGACCCGGATTCAGACCGAGACGGCACTTATCGCTGTTGCGACGCAACGACTACCGAAAGCCCGAACACTGCAAGGTTGTTTTGAAAACGAAAACCTCGTAGGTCATGATGGCCCACCACATTCGCTACGCACTTGGTCCCAAGTACTTGCTGCAAAGACACCGGACGGAATTCTGCTGAGTCAGCTTCGCGGCATGTCTTGCCGCTTGCGACGCGGCGTTCCGAACGATTGTCAGTCAAGCCAGCTTCAAGTCTACCTTTTGAGTTAAGCTTATCGGATCGGCTGCGTTTCCAGGCGTGCGTTGTCTGCTTTGTGGTGCTGCTGCTCCATAGCGAAGCCATTATCAGGCCATGGATAAGGAACCAGGCAAAAACTACTTTTGAAGTGTTTCTGCAAGCGCCAGACGACAATTCCTAGTGCACGTTGAGCCTTATGGATCGCTCTTTTGGGGCCGGCACTTTTAATTTCAATCCGCACCACTGACCTCGTCTCGCTCGGCGGGCTTTTTGCTCAGACTGTCGTGGCTTGGGAGGAGGCCTGATGGGTAAGCAAGATCACAAGCGTATTCGTCGAAGAGAATGCGACAGAACACGGCAGCATGAAGCGCCGAAAACACACGCCCACTTTGATATTTGCCTTCACGCAAGCAAGTGCAAGACACCAACAACAAAAGCATGATCCCGCCCAACCAGCGTAACTCCGCCACTCGCAGTGTCTGCATGAGCGAGCTGCCATCCAAGACACCCAGTGCTGAGCAAGCGACTACATCCCGTCCGAGTTTCGCCTCTCGGATGATTCAACTGGTCTTCCAGAAGACACGACTCACCACAGACCATCAATCCCAGTCGTGGCCACGATGTACAGAGTCTCTTCCTGTGCCTTCGAGCGCCAGTCTCCCATCCAGCGCCACTATCGTCATCCCGCACAGCTTCGGCTCCTCGTCGGTTCCGTCCACTTTGCCAGCTTCAAGACACGTTCGAGCCCGGCAGGAACGCTATCGAAGCGACAGTGAAGCTGACTGGCGACGGCGACAAGCGCACTGCATCAACTGCGAGTGTCTATTCTCCACGGTGTTGTCGACGTTGAGCAGCAGTGCCGGCAGATTCTGCTCGTTGGACTGCAAGACAAACTTCGAGTACGTGAGCCGTCTCCAAGAAGCGTTGGACGAGCAAATGCTGACGTTTGATGACACCGGCAACAGCAGCTCAAGCTCCGCCACTGATGGAGTTGGGGACAACGGCAGCTATTGAAAAGCGTAGTGTTGCCGTTTAGTTAGCGTAGTATAAGTAGTTGAAAATAGGAGGAAATGCAGATGTACAGAGAGACCTTTGCCAATTGAACACCACGTCGACGTCTTTGATAATAGCATTGTTGGAGGTTTGTGCTGGGAAAGCTGCAGGTTGGCACTTCCAACTCTTATTGCGGTCGTTTGTGGCAGCTTGGAGCTGCATGTATCTCTACAAAGACGTTTCGGTGATGTCGAAACAGAGTGCATGATGGTGTTGAAGCCGGCGGAGCCGTGGGTTGTTGCAAAGGCAAAGTTGGCATTACGACAAACAGGGCATCGAAGTGTGCCATTTCAAATACATATACATATTGTATCAACCGCCTTCGAAAACGAGAAGCTCCCAAGCTGTGAGTACTTGTCGGCGCCACGCCTGACCGGAACAAGTTGCACGTTTTCCTGCACGTTTCAAATCGCACCTTCAGAAAACCTGTAATCCCCGATGGCTACATCCCTCTTTGCTACAGTTTTGAACATTTTCAGTCAATATTTTTGGCGTCAATCCTCTCAAATCATCTCTCAAAGCCCGAAATTCCAAAAATCGTGCCGGTGGTGGAGTGCCTGACCTGCTTCAACGACATACCGGTACCCACCACCGCTGCCTGACCATTGGCAAAGCGTGCTGGTACATGTATGCAGTTTTTGTACAGAGGATTCCAGTGGTCTCTGCTCATGATTCATCTTCGGATCATTCCTCAATTGACCAGCGTTCGCTCCAGTCGCCTCCTCTTCAGCCATGCACAAGTCCACACACGACTTCAACGAGGCCAAGCGCCAGAAAGACGTCATCTCCAGGGACGCCTACATTAGTGGCCTGAAGGCCGGCGCCTGGGCCAGTCTAGCCATGGGTGCGGCCGTCTACGGCGCCAACTCGTACCACCGCGGCTTCCGTACGCGTCTCGGCGTCAGCGGCAAGTGGGCGTTAGTGGTCTCGGCCTACCTGGCCGGTTTCGCTATCGTGGCCGAGAACCGCCTTCTGAACGGGGCCAGGAACCCCGAGCAGTACATGGCTACGCTCGACCCAAACTTCGTCGAGGTCCGCATGGTGACGAATTACTTGCCCTTGCACAAACGAGCAGCCAATTTCGTGTACGATCATCCGTACCGCAGCTTGGTCACCGTGGGGGTCCCTCTCGTGGGCAGCATCTTCGCCTACCAGTCCACGAACCACGGTATCAACCGCTCGCAGCAGATCATGCACACGCGCATCTACGGCCAGGCCGCCGTGGTGGTTCTGCTGCTGGGCTCCATGGCCTTCCACGACTACATGGCCAAACACGGCCGCTTCGAGGAGGACGAGGAGGACGCGTCCAAGATCCAGGAGCTCAAAGTCTAGAAAGTCTTCTCGAAATCCCCACTCTTTTGAACGGGACTTCGAGAAACTTGCTATGGACGTTGTTTGTTTCGAGCCACTAAGCAGAAATCATTGCGAGCGAAAGGATCATCAAACACGGAGGCTGGCAACTTTTTAAAGTATTAAAATACGAGCAACATCAATGTTTTTAAACGATGCAACCACTTGCTGCCGGACAACACTTTCGGTGTAACGTTATCGGTCATCGTGACGGCGACATTCGAGACTGCGATGGCCGAGCGAGTATTTCTTATGCAGGTCGCAGGTCGAGATCATAGTCGGACAAGACACGAATCACTCCGTCTGAGGATGCCTGGTCAGCAGGAACCAACCTGGAGGAGAACTGCTAGATGCCGTAGCGACGGGCTTCCATCATGAGAAACTTATGCTGAGCAAACGCGGCTGGTAAACTTGCTGCAACTTGTTACATGTACTGCCGACTCGCCATCAAGTTCAAAGCAAACAGCGTGGCAGGCACCTCGTGGCCGATTTGCCCTGTCTTCGGCCGACCGAGAGACCAACAACGTTTCAGCTGGCAAGTCCGTCGTGTCGCTCGTCCACCCGCTGTCGCCGCGTTGCGCCGTGTGCCTGACCTGCATCGGAGCGTCCTCAATCCTTCGTGCGTGCAGGTGCTCGACGCTCCATCTCTACGGTCTGGTGGAAAGGCGGCGGTGCCAATGCCAATGCGCAGTCAGTCGACCCCTGCCGCTGTCAATCCGCCACTTTGAAATAGGACGCGAACGAAGACCCCATGGCGTCTTCACCCGCGGTGCCCTTCGGCGCCATGCTGCCGGAACTGTCGCCGCCCATGCTCGAAAAGAGCGGATACACTCGCGAAAGCGGTCGGACCATCCCCAATGGCACGTCGGACTATTCCAGTAACGCCGACAACAGTCTCCACTGTCGGGCCGTGGCTGCCAAGTACGAGGAGTTCATCAACCCGTGCGTGCTCAGTTGGACCGACCTGAGCTACGCCGTCCCAGGCAAGAAATCGCCCAAGAACCCGTACGGCAAGAAGCTCATCCTCGACAATGTGAGCGGACGCAGCGCCCCGGGTGAACTCACTGCTATCATGGGCCCCTCCGGTTCGGGTAAGACCACACTCGTCGATCTGTTAGCCGATCGCATCAGTTCGGGTCTCGTGACTGGAACGATCGAGTTGAACGGCGCCGACCGAGTCACCAAGACGTTTCGAGCGGTGACGAGCTATGTGGCTCAGGAAGACACGCTGCTTGGATCATTCACAGTTGCGGAGACCATGAAGATGGCGGCCAAGCTCAGTCTGCCGAACAGCGTGGTGATGACAGATATCCACTCGCGCGTCGAGAGCGTCATGGACGCAATGGGCCTCGCCGCATGTCGGAATACGTTGGTGGGCGACATCTTCCGCAAGGGTCTATCGGGTGGTCAAAAGCGGCGTCTTAGCATCGCCATCGAGTTGCTCTCAAACCCCAGTATCCTCATCCTCGACGAACCTACCAGTGGTCTGGACTCCAGCTCCGCCCACAATGTCATGAAGTACATTCTCAAGTTGTGCGGTGAAGGCAAGAACGTCGTGTGCACGATCCACCAGCCTTCGTCATTGGTCTACGACATGTTCACGAATGTGATCGTCCTCTCAGGAGGACAGACCGTATACTGCGGCTCACAGTCCAACATGATCCCGCACTTCGCATCCATTGGATTCACCTGCCCCAAGTACATGAATCCGGCCGAGTATTTCGTGAACTTGGTGAACACAGACTTTGAAGACCACGTAGACATCACCAAATTGGTCTACGCATACGCACAAAGCAACGTGAAGAAGCAGCTACTGGACCAGCTCTCGGCCGATCGAGTGACGCTACAGTCTCTACCGGACATCGAGCTGAGACCTTCATCCGCTATGCGTCAATTCAAGGTGCTCATGTACCGCAACATGCTCAACAACATTCGCAACCCGGGCATCTACTGGATCCGGTTGTTCATGTACTTCTGTCTAAGCTTTATGGTGGGGACCATGTACCTGAGCACGAATGAGGAGTTGACGGAGGAGGACCTGGTGCCGCTGCTCTTCTACGTGCAGGCGTTCCTGGTGTTCATGTCGGTGGCCGTGCTGCCGTTCTTCATTGAGCAGCGCGCCGTGTTCGCTCGTGAGCGCGCCAACAGCTCGCTGAGTGTCGTGAGTTACGTGTGCGCCAACTTCCTGGCGACGCTGCCGGGCATCTTCGTGATCGCAGTCATGTCGACGGCGCTGGTGGTGTTGCTGGCGGGTCTGAACTCGATCGAGTACTTCTTGCTGAACCTCTTCTTGTCGCTCGTGGTGTCCGAGTCCATGATGCACGTGATCGGGTCTGCGGTGCCGCACTACATCATCGGCATCGCGTTGGGTGCGGGTGTGTTCGGTATGTTCATGCTGTGCGAGGGTTTCATGGTTCCTCGTGACTCCATCCCGGACTACTGGATCTGGGGTTACTACCTGGCGTTCCACTCGTACTCGTTCGAGTCGTTCGTGTTCAAGCAGTTCGAGAACGAGACGTCGGATGCCGCAAAGGCCATTTTGGTCAAGTACGGCATGGAGGAAGTGGACGTCCCTCGTGACATGTTGTATCTGCTAGCTTACGTCGTGGGCTTCCAGCTCATTTTCATGTTCATCCTGTGGAAATACCACACCGGCCGTCGCTAAGGTGTAAGGAACTAACGTATCAATAAACGAATTCTGTAAGTATCACGTAAAGCCTAGTGTTCATCAAACTGTATAATACATAAACGAAAGCTTCTGACCAACTTGGTACCTATAATGTTCATGAACGGTAGCGGATACCTTCCTGACCGATTGACTGAAGGCGTATGCTTGAAAAGATTGCCAACAAACATGCGAGCGCCATGTAAAGGTCGGAGCTCGTGCACGCGGGACTGCAGTGTGCCTGACCGTTGTCCTCTGAGATTTTCAGCGGCGGAACGGCGGTCACATCTTCGCGATAGCCTCGCGGTGTCAGTCTCACGACGTGACTCGAGAGTCTCGTCAATGCTCGCTCGCTTCAATCTTGTCGCTAGAAAAGGCGTCGCTGGATGACTCCACCTAGTGTTTCCTGCAAACCTGCAAGACCCCTTGCGAACCTGGATAGCCCCTTCGTCCCATCCGATCTCAAGTTCATTCGTGAATTTGCCACGCTGCAGTCATGGCGTCAATGTCCCCACGAGGGTACGCCATTCTCGAAAGCAACCACAGCCAGGAGAGCGGTCACGCTGGTCTGATGGTCACTCCGTCCGAGAAACCTCGGAGTCTCGTCCCTGAACGTGAAATCGCGATCAAGTACGAACGCATCCGGAATCCGTGCGTGCTGAGCTGGAGCGACTTGAGCTACACGGTCAAGGGCAAGAAGACGCCGGAACTTCCGTGGGGCACCAAGACCATCCTGGACAGAGTTAGTGGACGATGTGCTCCCGGAGAACTCACAGCTATCATGGGGCCTTCCGGATCGGGTAAAACTACGCTCGTGGACCTGTTGGCCGACCGGATCAGCTCCGGCGACGTGTCTGGAGCAATTGAAGTGAACGGTGCCGAGAGAGATCCCAAGACATTCCGAGCGGTGACCAGCTACGTCGCTCAAGAAGATACGTTACTGGGCTCTTTCACGGTAGTGGAGACCATGCGGATGGCTGCCAAGCTCAGTCTTCCTAGCACCGTTACGTCTCAAGAGATCGAGGTGCGCGTGGAAAACGTCATGGACGCTATGGGTCTCGGCACGGCCCGCGACACTCTCGTCGGTGACATCTTCCGTAAGGGGTTATCGGGTGGCCAAAAGCGGCGTCTTAGTATTGCCATGGAGCTGCTGTCGAACCCCAGCATTCTCATCCTGGACGAACCTACCAGTGGTCTGGACTCCAGTGCTGCTCACAACGTCATGAAGTTCATTATGAAACTTTGTTCGGAGGGAAAATCCGTCGTGTGCACGATTCATCAGCCGTCGTCGCTGGTCTACGACATGTTCACGAACGTGATAGTGTTGTCGGCGGACAGACGGTGTTCTGTGGCCCACGAGCTAAGATGATCCCGCACTTTACTTCGGCTGGTTATGATTGTCCGCAGTACATGAACCCGGCCGAGTTCTTCATCAGTTTGGTGAACACGGACTTTGAAGACCATGCAGAGGTGCCCAAGCTCATTTACACTTACGCCAAGGGAGACGTGAACAAACAGATTCAAGCTCAGATCGTTAGGGACCGAACTACCCTCAAACACCTTCCCGATATTCGCAAACGCCCGCCGTCGGCGTTGCGGCAGTTCGGCGTGCTCATGTACCGCAACATGCTCAACAACATTCGCAACCCGGGCATCTACTGGATCCGGTTGTTCATGTACTTCTGTCTGAGCTTTATGGTGGGGACCATGTACCTCAGCATGAACGACGAGTTGACGGAGGAGGACCTGGTGCCGCTGCTCTTCTACGTGCAGGCGTTCCTGGTGTTCATGTCGGTGGCCGTACTGCCATTCTTCATCGAGCAGCGCGCCGTGTTCGCTCGCGAGCGCGCCAACAGCTCGCTGAGCGTGGTGAGCTACGTGTGCGCCAACTTCCTGGCGACGCTGCCGGGCATCTTCGTGATCGCAGTCATGTCGACGGCGCTGGTGGTGTTGCTGGCTGGTCTGAACTCGATCGAGTACTTCTTGCTGAACCTCTTCTTGTCGCTCGTGGTGTCCGAGTCCATGATGCACGTGATCGGGTCTGCGGTGCCGCACTACATCATCGGCATCGCGTTGGGTGCGGGCGTGTTCGGAATGTTCATGCTGTGCGAGGGCTTCATGGTTCCTCGTGACTCGATCCCGGACTACTGGATCTGGGGTTACTACCTGGCGTTCCACTCGTACTCGTTCGAGTCGTTCGTGTTCAAGCAGTTCGAGAACGAGACGTCGGATGCTGCGAAGGCCATTTTGGTCAAGTACGGCATGGAGGAAGTGGACGTCCCTCGTGACATGCTGCTTTTGGTCGTGTATATTGCTTGTTTCCAGGCCATCTTTGCGTTTATCCTGTGGAAGTTCCACACAGGTCGTCGTTAAGCTTACATTAATATGCTACGTAGAATCACTTTGAATTCTTTGCTGGTGTTCATCAATTAACGTTTTACATGTTTGCATGGCTTTTTGGTCAACAACTTTGTCAAGTTGAAGTTGTGATATTACCAGTATGCGCGCAAAAATATTTAGACGGACAGCGTATTTTAATACTACTTTGTACTACTGTAGTACTACGTAGTACAGAGAACCCTGGCCAACTTAATACCACCCGTGGACGCACTTCCTATTAAATATAACAGGGTTATTAGATAGTAGAGGGAGCATCACAACCAGAAGACCTGTGTTGATCTCTGGGTTTATAAGAATGTCTGGTGTGTTGTTTCAGGAGTGGCTGCGCGAGCTTGCCATGCATCAACAACGGTGCAATATTGCCCTCCTACGCAACATTGTCCTGGGAAACCTCCAATGGTAGTCATACCCGTTGATATACTTCAAGTATTAGATATTAGCACCCTACCAATATACCGGTACTATACAGCAAAACGGTGGCTGTTGGCACGATGTACACCCCGATGTGGAAACTAAGGTTTTGTCAGGCCTTCGGACGCTGCAGGAGCGGCTGCGAAAAAGCAACGTGAGGAGCAGGAAGCGGCGTGGGCGCAGACATCGACCCGAAGCATTTTTAGTATGTAATATTCGGCGCTGAACAAGTATACTTTTCATTAAGTATTAATTAAGCCCCAAAGTTAAGCCTGACTACCGGGTCGGTGGATCGATATATGATTAAGTACACCAGGATATTAGACAACAGAGGTATTAAGTTGGCCAGGGTTCTCTGTACTTCGGAGTGAGTGAGAAATTTGTCCTCTACGTCCTCATCCTAAGATCGACGACACCTTCTCTCGTTCATTCTACTGAGACTGGTACATTACCGGTACATGTACCTCAAATTGATGCCTTCAAAGTGAAGGCTTCACATGTCAATTGAGTTGCTTTTGTGCCGGGATGGATTCGAGTCTTTCCCTTGTCTTGAAACATGCAAATCGATCGTGCCTTTCAAGATGATGATGTCGTCGCTGGGTTGCAGGGTTTGCAGTCGATCTCATAGTGAGATTCTCACTTGAAGGCAACACTCCACGACTGTACAAGTATCACCGGCTCGACAGTCGACCGGCTTTAGTGTTGTGACCAATGTTTTAGGTAGGATTGTTTTCCGCCAGCATCTGCTGAGAGACATTGAGGTCTAAATGTCTGGAATTCGACTCTGTCCAGTCGAAAGTGAGCGACTTGAAGGCCCCCACGTGCACGGCGCCAGCGTTGAAGCCCCCAACCACGTCCCATTCAGCACGAGGCGACACGTAACACGTCACGTCGAGCGGCTGTCCCTCCCCCACAGCGGGTCCAGTGTGTTTGGGCTGTCGGAGAACGTCGGATACATGATCCTGTATACCTGGCAAGTATACACTATCAGTGTGTAAACTTTCTTCAAGTGGTCATATCTCGCCTTCTAACGCACCTGGCGACCCACGAACGCCGTGTACGCGGACTAAAGACGTCAAATAACACCATAATAACACAACAACGTCCATACAAAGCAGCGAAGGGCGACAGAAACAGCAAACAATCCGCGTTAGACCGCATTTCCCGTATTTCTGAGGCTACAGAGCGCTCTAGACGTCCGCTGACGCAGCAAACCACTCACAAAGATGGCGCACGAGACGGTGGTGAAGGTGATCCATGCCCACAGCGTCCGGAAGAGCCCCATGTCGCCCCAACGCGCGCTCGTCCACCCAGTTCTTGGCAGATTCCGCACGGAAATTTATGTGTTCACCCAATTCACCGAGTTCATAAGATCCTTCGTCAGCCTTTACGTTATCTGAACATGAAGCGCTGCTCGCACCACCCAACCAGCACCTAATGATCAGGCTAATGCTCACACCGTTTATGAAGATATCACATCAACCGCCAGCATATGCAGGAGCATCTGTACTTCCTTTCAAGGTGAAGTTTCTCCAGGCAGCGAGAAATAATTCCAATCACAATGTCCATGGTCGCTAGAGTATATCTTACGTATATTGGTTGACTATTGACGTCAAGTCATACTGTCTGACTAAACTATCTCGCTTAACGGCGGCCCGTGTGGAACTTCCACAGGATAAACGCAAAGATGGCCTGGAAGCCAACAATGTACGCCACCAAAAGCAGCATGTCACGAGGGACGTCCACTTCCTCCATGCCGTACTTGACCAGAATGGCCTTCGCGGCATCCGACGTCTCGTTCTCGAACTGCTTGAACACGAACGACTCGAACGAGTACGAGTGGAACGCCAGGTAGTAACCCCAGATCCAGTAGTCCGGGATCGAGTCACGAGGAACCATGAAGCCCTCGCACAGCATGAACATTCCGAACACGCCCGCACCCAACGCGATGCCGATGATGTAGTGCGGCACCGCAGACCCGATCACGTGCATCATGGACTCGGACACCACGAGCGACAAGAAGAGGTTCAGCAAGAAGTACTCGATCGAGTTCAGACCCGCCAGCAACACCACCAGCGCCGTCGACATGACTGCGATCACGAAGATGCCCGGCAGCGTCGCCAGGAAGTTGGCGCACACGTAGCTCACCACGCTCAGCGAGCTGTTGGCGCGCTCGCGAGCGAACACGGCGCGCTGCTCGATGAAGAATGGCAGTACGGCCACCGACATGAACACCAGGAACGCCTGCACGTAGAAGAGCAGCGGCACCAGGTCCTCCTCCGTCAACTCGTCGTTCGTGCTCAGATACATGGTCCCCACCATGAAGCTCAGACAGAAGTACATGAACAACCGGATCCAGTAGATGCCCGGGTTGCGGATGTTGTTGAGCGTGTTGCGGTACATGAGCACGCTGAACTGCCGCATAGACGACGGAGACGGCTGCTCGATGTCCGGCAGGTGCTGCAGCGTCTTGCGGTCGCTCTCGATGCGCGTGCTCAGCTCCTTGCGGATCTCGCTCTGGGCGTAGGTCTGCACGAGCTTTGGCACGTCTGCATGGTCGTCAAAGTCCGTGTTCACGAGGCTGATAAAGTACTCGGCCGGGTTCATGTACGTGGGGCAGTCGTAGCCCGAAGCCGCAAAGTGCGGGATCATTTGGCGCCGCGGACCGCAGTAGACGGTCTGGCCGGCCGACAGCACCATGACGTTGGTGAACATGTCGTAGACCAGCGACGACGGCTGGTGGATGGTGCACACGACGGTCTTCCCCTCGGCGCAGAGCTTGACGATGAACTTCATGACGTTGTGCGTGGCGCTCGAGTCCAGGCCACTGGTAGGTTCGTCCAGGATGAGGATACTGGGGTTCGACAGCAGCTCGATGGCGATGCTAAGACGACGCTTTTGACCACCCGATAACCCCTTCCGGAAGATGTCGCCCACGAGTGTATGACGACAGGTGGCCAGCCCCATGGCCTCCACCACGTCGTCCACGCGGGCCTCGATCTGCCGGTTCGAGACGCTCGTGGGCAGACTGAGCTTGGCGGCCATGCGCATGGTCTCGAGCACCGTGAAGGACCCGAGCAGCGAGTCTTCCTGGGCCACGTAGCTCGTCACGGCCCTAAACGTCTTGGTCACGCGGGCCTCACCGTTGAGTTCGATGTCGCCCGTCACTTCTCCGGAGCTGATGCGGTCGGCCAGCAGGTCGACGAGGGTCGTCTTGCCCGAGCCGGACGGGCCCATGATGGCCGTGAGTTCTCCGGGTGCGCATCGGCCTCGGACATTGTCCAGGATGATCTTCTTGCCGGTGGATGTTTCGGGCGACTTAGGACAAGCCACGACGTAGCGGAGGTTGTTCCAACTGAGGACGCACGGATTGGTGAGGTGTTGGTAGGACGGTTCGGTCTTGCCGCCCGTTTCGAGCGAGTCGAGTGCCGTATACGGCGTAGAGTGTGGAGACGCCATGACGGTGAAGGACGGAGTGCGGTCCGGGTCCAACACGAAGAAGCACAAGCTCTGCTGTGTGCTGCCGGTGGACGAACGGAGGCGATCTCGTTCCCACTGCGCGAGTTCGATTGTGAACGGGCCGGACGAAACCGGCTGGCTGCTTGCGGCGAGGTGGCGCACGCCGCGAATTGCAAAGTGTGCAAATCCCAGGCCATCTCCTGAGCCCGCTGGCCGAGCCTTTCCAGGTGGCTCGACACCTCGGGACTGCAACAGGGACACGGTGGAGAGGTCCCGTCACTACCGCTACCGCTGATGGAGACGACGCAACACGGGTCAGGCGTTGCGGCACCACCCACAACAATTTGACAAATCATACGGGTCCTGTCATTTTGCGTGTCTGATCCAGCAGGACCCGAGTCAGGCGTCGCGAAAAGCTCAGCATCGCAGCGACCAAGACCAAAACCGACATGCCGCCGTTGCAGGGAGAGCTCGACAAATCGTGACCAGAGTTGCCGCTGCCATTTGACGGACGCTGCAGCTGGACGACGGGATCCTCATGGCGTGCTTATCTTGTCGGGCAATGCGCGTGTGGTGCCTGACCAGCGGCCGCGGATTGTCAGTCAGGCGCTGTGAATCTCTGGTGATCCCCTGAACGAGATCGTCAGCTGAGCTGCTGGCGTTGCCGCTGTTGAAAGTTGCCGACGGCAATGAACCGGTGGTCATGAGGCCTCACCGTCTGAGATGTAGATCGCATTGAGGCGAACTACAGTACCCATCAGATGGTCGGCGTGGTTTGCTAAGCGTCTTCAACTTGACATTGAGTTCACCTTATGCCCTTGGCTCCAAGGGTTCATTCAGTCCGACCGCATTAAACTGTAGGTGCCCTGCACGAAAGCGTAGTGGTCAACACTACGACTCCTGGTTAGCGGGGTTTGATGCTGTGCTCACCCTGAGTGCCACCGGCGTTTAACCGCATAAAATAAAAATAAAAATAAACACTACGACTCGCAAGCGGGATGCTTGCTGCTTTCGCTACATGTATAAATCTACCTGTAACCTTTTTGTTTGCGGACATCCAGGCCCCTCGTGCTCGCGGCATCCACGGACACATCCGCTTAGGGAAAAATTGCTCCTGCCGTAAACCAAAGGTTCGCTACGCCTGACACGACGTGGCTATCCGGTCAGGCAGCGAGACCCACCCAAACTGACAAAACTATCCCTTTGCTGGATACCTACGATCCAAAATGGTCAGGCACCAGCAAACACAATCCAACCAACGCACCATTTCATCAAACTCTACCAGTAAGGTCACATCACTCAGTCACTATTTAACTAAGCAAACAACACTGCATGACTTTCGTCATGGAGTCACCTCGTTCAGCAAGAGGGTTATCCTACGCCATGCTGGAATCCTTTGAAATCGGAGGAAAACAAGAACCGTCCTACCGGAACCTCACCAACCCGTGCGTCCTCAGTTGGAACAACCTCCGCTACGTCGTGGCTTGTCCTAAGTCGCCCGAAACATCCACCGGCAAGAAGATCATCCTGGACAATGTCCGAGGCCGATGCGCACCCGGAGAACTCACGGCCATCATGGGCCCGTCCGGCTCGGGCAAGACGACCCTCGTCGACCTGCTGGCCGACCGCATCAGCTCCGGAGAAGTGACGGGCGACATCGAACTCAACGGTGAGGCCCGCGTGACCAAGACGTTTAGGGCCGTGACGAGCTACGTGGCCCAGGAAGACTCGCTGCTCGGGTCCTTCACGGTGCTCGAGACCATGCGCATGGCCGCCAAGCTCAGTCTGCCCACGAGCGTCTCGAACCGGCAGATCGAGGCCCGCGTGGACGACGTGGTGGAGGCCATGGGGCTGGCCACCTGTCGTCATACACTCGTGGGCGACATCTTCCGGAAGGGGTTATCGGGTGGTCAAAAGCGTCGTCTTAGCATCGCCATCGAGCTGCTGTCGAACCCCAGTATCCTCATCCTGGACGAACCTACCAGTGGCCTGGACTCGAGCGCCACGCACAACGTCATGAAGTTCATCGTCAAGCTCTGCGCCGAGGGGAAGACCGTCGTGTGCACCATCCACCAGCCGTCGTCGCTGGTCTACGACATGTTCACCAACGTCATGGTGCTGTCGGCCGGCCAGACCGTCTACTGCGGTCCGCGGCGCCAAATGATCCCGCACTTTGCGGCTTCGGGCTACGACTGCCCCACGTACATGAACCCGGCCGAGTACTTTATCAGCCTCGTGAACACGGACTTTGACGACCATGCAGACGTGCCAAAGCTCGTGCAGACCTACGCCCAGAGCGAGATCCGCAAGGAGCTGAGCACGCGCATCGAGAGCGACCGCAAGACGCTGCAGCACCTGCCGGACATCGAGCAGCCGTCTCCGTCGTCTATGCGGCAGTTCAGCGTGCTCATGTACCGCAACACGCTCAACAACATCCGCAACCCGGGCATCTACTGGATCCGGTTGTTCATGTACTTCTGTCTGAGCTTCATGGTGGGGACCATGTATCTGAGCACGAACGACGAGTTGACGGAGGAGGACCTGGTGCCGCTGCTCTTCTACGTGCAGGCGTTCCTGGTGTTCATGTCGGTGGCCGTACTGCCATTCTTCATCGAGCAGCGCGCCGTGTTCGCTCGCGAGCGCGCCAACAGCTCGCTGAGCGTGGTGAGCTACGTGTGCGCCAACTTCCCGGCGACGCTGCCGGGCATCTTCGTGATCGCAGTCATGTCGACGGCGCTGGTGGTGTTGCTGGCTGGTCTGAACTCGATCGAGTACTTCTTGCTGAACCTCTTCTTGTCGCTCGTGGTGTCCGAGTCCATGATGCACGTGATCGGGTCTGCGGTGCCGCACTACATCATCGGCATCGCGTTGGGTGCGGGCGTGTTCGGAATGTTCATGCTGTGCGAGGGTTTCATGGTTCCTCGTGACTCCATCCCGGACTACTGGATCTGGGGTTACTACCTGGCGTTCCACTCGTACTCGTTCGAGTCGTTCGTGTTCAAGCAGTTCGAGAACGAGACGTCGGATGCTGCGAAGGCCATTCTGGTCAAGTACGGCATGGAGGACGTGGACGTCCCTCGTGACATGCTGCTTTTGGTGGCGTACATTGTTGGCTTCCAGGCCATCTTTGCGTTTATCCTGTGGAAGTTCCACACAGGTCGCCGTTAAGCAAGCGCCAACTAAGTATAAGTAAGAAAATGAGTCAACGTACCGTTTAATGAGAGCTTCAGCGAGGGTCCGATAACGACAGCAACAGTCATTCGTGAAATGCCAACGATGGAGGTTGGAACCAGATCTGGGTTGTGTGAGCAGTGTTGTTGACACCACAAGATCAGCTCACTTTACGTACTGCACCATCAACTCAGGTGCAGCTCACTATTAATACATGTAGAGCAAAACGCTCCTATTCATCTATGCGTGTATCAACGCCTTCAGCGTCAACGGGTTCTGGACTATGGGCCGTACTATTCGTTGCAGAGCGTACACAACCAAGCATGTACAATAGCCCACCGGGAGTTTAGCATTGGGCGTGAAGACGGCTTTACAACAGAAGCAGAAGCAGCTTCCTCCAACATGAAGACACTCTGAAAAGTGCACCATCACCAAACGAGCGGCCACAATTCGTCGGGCGTGACCTATGCAGCCCTGGACCGGATAGGTCAAAAGTCAATCTTTCCCACCCCTCCCCGTCCACTTACACTACCTCTATCAACTCCCCCATGCCCTCCGTCCTCCTCTACGCGAGCTAAAACAATCCGCAGCCAGTCACCAAGAGCCCCTCTCCGCCTCAGATCAGATCAGCATGGTGTTCCTCCGCAAGCTCCTGGCCACGACGGGCCGCCGCGCGGCCACGCGCTCCATGGCCACGTTCGACCGCACCAAGCCCCACCTGAACGTGGGCACGATCGGCCACGTGGACCACGGCAAGACGACGCTCACGGCCGCCATCACCAAGGTGCTGTCCGAGACCGGCGGCGCCGAGTTCACGAGCTACGCGGACATCGACAAGGCGCCCGAGGAACGCGCACGCGGCATCACCATCTCCACGGCCCACGTCGAGTACGAGACGGAGAAGCGCCACTACGCGCACGTGGACTGCCCGGGCCACGCCGACTACGTCAAGAACATGATCACGGGCGCGGCCCAGATGGACGGCGGCATCCTCGTGGTCTCGGCTGGCGACGGCCCGATGCCGCAGACCCGCGAGCACATCCTGCTGGCCCGCCAGGTGGGCGTGCCGGCCCTTGTGGTCTTCATGAACAAGGTGGACCAGGTGGACGACGAGGAGCTGCTGGAGCTCGTGGAGATGGAGATCCGCGAGCTGCTGGAGGCCTACGACTTCCCGGCCGACGACATTCCTGTTGTTCAGGGCTCGGCCCTGGCTGCTGTGGAAGGCCGCGACCACACCATTGGCCGTGACGCTGTGCTCAAGCTCATGGACGAGGTGGACGCGTACATCCCGGACCCCGTGCGCGACTTCGAGAAGCCCTTCCTCATGCCTGTGGAGGACGTCTTCTCCATCTCGGGCCGAGGCACTGTCGTGTCCGGCCGCGTCGAACAGGGCGTGATCAACACTGGTGACGAGGTGGAGCTCGTGGGCCTCAAGGCCAGCACCAAGACCACGTGCACGGGCGTCGAGATGTTCAAGAAGTCGCTGGACCGCGGCCAGGCCGGAGACAACGTCGGCCTGCTGCTGCGCGGCCTCAAGCGCGACGAGGTGCTGCGTGGCCAGGTGCTGTGCAAGCCCGGCACCATCAACCCGCACACCAAGTTCGAGGCCGAGGTGTACGTGCTCAAGAAGGAGGAGGGCGGCCGCCACACGCCTTTCTTCAGCAACTACCGACCGCAGTTCTTCTTCCGTACCGCCGACGTGACGGGCGACATCCAGCTCAAGGCCGGCACGGAGATGGTCATGCCTGGCGACAACACGGCCATTGACATTGAGCTCATCCACCCCATTGCCCTGGACAACGGCATGAAGTTCAGCATCCGCGAGGGCGGCCGCACCATCGGCGCTGGCGTCATTTCCAAGGTCGAGACGTAGATATTTTCTGCACTGCAGTAGATGCGTGGGAGCGAAGCCGGCAGCAGGCGTCGAGCAAGATGCGTACGTAGTGTCCAACTTCGTAACCAACAATACATACAATCACTAACACACAGTGCAGCATCATCTTGTCTTGCGTTCGCTTCATGCATCTACTGTCAAGCATTTTCTGTCTATATTTCCAATATCTGTCCTACGTCTCACTTAGTCTAGCTCGTCGACGCTAAAGAATTTCTGATCACGTGGTGCCGAGGTATCATCGGCAGTGTAACTCCTCGAAAACTGGCGATCCGGTTTGTCCTGACCTGGTGGAGGCAACGAGCTGCCTGGATTGAAGCCCTTCGTGTAGCTATTCGTTCGTCGGGCGTGGCTGTTGTCATTGGTCTCCGGATTGATGTGGCCGGTCTCCCGCAAAATACCCGAGAAGTAGTCGAGCTCTTCCTGGTTCCACTGCAAGTCCTTCGAGTTCGCAGTGCTTGCTCGCCCCACAAACGTGGCCAAGCCCTCCATGTTCTCCGGGAAGTCGGGCGGGGCCGGAAGCCACGCATCCGAGTCACTCTCGGAGAAATCGTGCGAATTCGGCGACGACGACGGACTGCTGCTGCTGTGCTTGAAACCTGAGGACACGGAGCTCGAGCTCTGGAAGTTCTGCTGATGCTGAAGATTGCTGGACGACTCGTTGAGGCTGCACATGTAGAAGTTCGACATGGTTGGCCGCGTGACCTCCGAGATGCACTGCGAGCAGAAAATCTCCTTCCCGGACTTGTGCGTCCGCAGCTCGAGGCGGAAAATGGTGCACGACTCGCGGCACTTCCTGCACGTGTTGCGACGACAGCCCATGCACAATTTTAGTGATCCGCCCAGCATATTGGGCTTCTTCATGCACACGTCACAGTTGCTGCTCGTGGACGGGATCCGCTCGGCGCTGCCTGCAAGACGGGCGGAATACGCCTTGGCGCGCGCCACAACCAGGAGGTTACCCACCGATAACATCCGTTCGGCCGTAATGAGTTCGCTCACGCTTCTAGGCAATGTGCCGCCCATGGAGGCGCTACCCATAATGAAACAGCCCACCCACTCTTCCTGCACCTGTCGGAACAAGTAGCACATTGAGAGAGTCGCCCGCTCCAGGTTGGACCGGCCATTGGCCGGGAACTCGTCCAGGTCGATCGAGTCCGTGACGCAGTAAACAAAGTACCGCCCTCGACGATCGACAATGCGACCGATGCGGTGGTACATGAGCATGTCGCGGTCGTGGATCAGGGACGCAGTCGTGGGCGTCTTGAGCGCCATCCACTTGATGCCCGAGAAGACGACGCTACTCGTCGCCGGGTTCTTCTCGAACACGTGCAGCACGCGCGCATCCAGGAACTTGTCGGTCGTGATACCGAGACTGATCCGCATACTCTCAGTGTCGTCCGAATACGTGCCGCTGAGCATGTCCTCGACCGTACCGGGCATGACACCACTGCATAAGTAAACGCGGCAGTCCTGTGTCTTGACTTTCCCGCTCCCGGTAAATGTTGAGCGACTTTTTGCGCTTGACGAGCTTCCAGTGCTTGGACGTCCGGACGTGCTTCTTGTTGGTGTGGAACTGGTCGTACACATGCAGCGCCTTGTCCACGAGGTCGTCACTCGTGGACTCGAGTTGTTGGCGGCGCTCCTTGGAGAACTGCAGCTTGGGGATACCCCCAGCGTGGAGCTGCCCGGGTCCATCACGTCCAAAGTCTCACAACTGCAAAGTGGGGCTTTCGTGGCTGTGCAACGCTAGACTCGGCGGCCACCACTGATGCCCCTCAAATCCCGCAGACTCGCTTCTGCATCTCCATCCTGTTCCGTCGGGCCCCGGTCTATGGCGGCGGCGACAACACGACAAGAGGCAAAGGGTTCTCGCCGGCGAGTCAGCAAGTGCATTTCCAAGCGTGTCAAATCCGAGGAGACTGGAGACAAGTCCGTAGACTGCCATGGATCGTCATCATACGGTACTGTACATGTAAGTTTTAGGTTGCCTCGCTGGAAGCGGTGCTTGCTTCTAAGCAGCAAATACAATGTAGCTGCCAGCAACCAGAGACTCTACTGTCTATCAAGCTGCGTTTTTTTCATTCTTGCTTCGTGGTCATGTGGCTCAAGTGTTTGATGCAGCCAGGCGCCTTCTGCATGTCCGCGGCGCTAATGATTGCAGAGAAGAGGAAAGCGAGTTCACACGACGTTGTTGCTCGCGAGAGAATCATCACCAATGCGTGTGCAAACCCCACACAACTGATCAACCTTCACTCACCTCCCCACGTATTTTAAAATAATAATGAGTGGAAGCTATCTGCTTCCTGCACTGCTGCAGCACTGAACCGAAATGTGAGTTTGTACATGTTTAGGAAAACAAGTTCTCGAATTTTCGATCAGTCAACTTCAACCAATGTGTCCTCCATATGTCCTCCTCGTCCTGAAGGACAACAGCCGATCAACAAGGCTGTGTGGTGAGCTCTGAAATGAAATGGTGAAGTGAACCATTTTTTGGGGGTATTTGCGGAGGCTGAAGCCTCGCGTAGCTTGCTAGCAAAACATTAGAAGTCAAAGCTGTGGAGGTCTTGCGAATGGTGAAGTTTTGAGTTTGAAGTGAGGGGTGCTTTACAGTCTTTTAGCCTAGCTACATGTAGCGACCTTAAGGCGAATGGTGAAGTGTACACTACCCCTCGTTATGCGCAGTGGGTTCGGCAAATTGATTTTAGAGGGATTAGATATAGAACAAACTAATGCAGCGATTTTGGTTTAAAATTGCAATATTTTCTAAACGGATTTGACGGGGTATTGGATTGTCGAGGTGCGCATAACGAGGGGTAGCACTGTATTTGGTTTCATAAAAGAATAGTTTTTGACACATACCGGTATTAGTGATTGGAGGGTTTGCTTGATGATTTATGAGAGGATTCTGACCAAAAGCTACAATTGACATGTATTTTTGTCAGCTTTTACTAGATTTGGAGAGTAACTGTTGAGCTAAAAAAGAGCCTTAGAGCTGTTGTTGACTTTGATTTTTGACAAGCATGCTGTTGAGCTGTTGTTGTTTTTGATTTTTGACAAGCATGCTCGTCAAAAATGCGACTGATACTCTGGATCAAATTACAACGTTACGTGGGATAAACTGCAATAGGGAAGAGCGTCCTCTAAGTTCTCGGCGATAACGCGGGTGGAAGTGGGAGTTCAGCCGTGGACGAACAGGATCCCGGTTCAGAAATCCATGCCGGGTTGCATCTCGGCGTTGTGAGGCGGCATCGCATACACATCCATCTGTTGACCACCGCGGTCGCCGAGTTGAAGCGCTGAAGCGCCACCAGCTTCAACACCAGTGTCTCTCTTGCATCGAAAGCTTGCAGTCGAAGCCAAGATTCTCACGCCACCGAGTGATGGAAGACGCCAAGCAACCAAAACAAATACAGCAGGTGAAGGCACTTGACGTTCGTGAGTAATTGCAGATGGCTTCGGTCTCGTATGGGTTGTCGCTTTTTGCGGCATAGGCCCGAGAGTTCAGAGCTCGGAAGAGAGCGAGGGGGCGGGTTGGACCGGAGGGTCGCGGCCACTTCTAGCTTGGCCGCCCAGCGCCACCATGAACAAGGAGAACGCCAAGGTGCGCGGCAACCAGCGCAAGCTCACGTTCCACCGCCGCAAGAAGCCCAACGCTCTGCAGATCGACCCCAATGCGGCGCCCACGCGCACGAGCACCTTCTTCGGCACGGTGGGCTCGCCCATCAAAATGGGGCCGGGCCACGCCGGGGCCGGAGCCGGCCCGCGCCGCGCGTCCAAGCCGCCCGTGCGGCCGGAGGCGGCCGTGGACTCGGAGGCCGCCACGCTCGACATCAACCAGAAGGCCGCGTTCCGGGAGGAGCTGCGTCGCCAGCAGAAGGCCAAGCAACGGGCCGAACGGGCCAGTCCCGTGGCCGAGCCCAAACCCGACGAGGCCGGCGTGGCCACCGTCCGTAAAGAGGCCGGCCGTAAGGGCCGCGGCCGCCGCAACTCGACCGAATTCCTGGGTCAGCCCATGGAGCCCGTGCAGCAGCTCAAGCTGGACGGGGCCAAGAAGGCCAAGATCCCGCACTTCCTCTCGGCCTGGTTCAACGCCGGCCACGACACCAAGGCCACGAACGACACGGACAACAGCGACGCCGAGTCGGCCAAGACGGACGCCACCATCATCAGCACAGAGGACGCGCGGGCCACGCCGGCCAAGCACGTGGCCGACGTGGCCAACGTGGCGGCCAAACCGCCGCCGGCTCCCGTAGACGCGGCCAAGGACAAGTCGGCCGTGAAACACCGGGCCACCACGGGTAGCTACAGTCAGAACATCAACTTCAACGAGATAACTCTAGGTCGGATGATCGGAGAAGGGGCCTTTGGAAAGGTGCACGAGGGCAAGTGGCGCGGCAAGAGTGTGGCCGTCAAGCTGCTCATCTGTCAGGACCTACGCAGTGACATCCTGAACGAGTTCCAGTCCGAGGTCGAGATCATGAGTGTGCTACGTCACCCTAACATTTGCAGGTTGCTAGGCGCGTGCATGGATCCACCCCACCGTGCACTCGTAGTGGAGTTGTTGCAACGTGGGTCTTTGTGGGGAGTGCTGAGGATGAACCGGAAATCCATCGACCAGGAGATGCGGTCCAGATTCATCTACGACACGGCCAAGGGCATGTCGTACCTGCACCACTTCGAGCGGCCGATTCTGCACCGAGACCTGAAGAGCCCCAACTTGCTCGTGGACAAAAACTTCAATATCAAGTTGTCGGACTTCGGTCTGGCCCGAGTCAAGGCCCACGTGCAGACCATGACCGGTAACTGCGGTACCGTCCAGTGGATGGCGCCCGAAGTGCTGGGCAACCAGAAGTACACGGAGAAGGCCGACGTCTTCTCGTTCGGGATCGTCATCTGGGAGATCGTCACAGGCGAGTGTCCGTACGACGGCATGAGTCAGATCCAGGCGGCGCTCGGAGTGTTGAACCGCAACTTGCGGCCGAACATCCCGCGAGAGTGTCCGCCCTTCTTTTCGCGACTCATGAAGGCCTGCTGGAACCGCCAGCCCGAGCTGCGACCCAGCTTCCCGCACATCGTCAACGCCTTCCGCACGTACCAGAGCTCCATCTCTGAGTCACGTGCGACTAGCAGCGCTGCTGCATCTGCCAAGGCTGCTATGGCCGCGTCAGTGGCTGCATCGTAGACTGCCACGCCGGCCTTGCAGTACACCTGACTCGACTTGAAGGAAAATGCCGAGGACGATACAAGAGAGACTTGATTTCTATGGGTAAACGAGGAGATGCAGACGAGGGACTCACTAAACGATGATACACGTAGTTTCATTACTTGACTTTCTTCTCGAAAGTTTTCAAATCGTGATAACTCATTTGGACGCGTGAGTCAGCGACTGAGAAGTAAGGGATCAGCTTTTGCTGGGATCACGTTGGTTTGTCACTGCCAGCAGACACATCTCGAGAACGATAAGGACTCCACCGTACAGAACGGAGAACAATTGACACTTGGTTACGACGCAGACAAGTCACGAAGGCGTTGATTTTGCTTGACGCATTTGCTTGGTTTATTTGAGATATGTACACGCACTACACGCATGAGTGTCGCCTACTTCAGCTCATGGCTCCACCCTCCGTCTACAGACTGCTAGTGATGACATCAGCAATAGCGATGATGATGTTGAACATCTGCGAGTACATACCCAGCCTGGAGGCGTAGGCCATCTGCGCCGACGTGTTGATGAGTGGCGCGACCGGCTCGGCCTTCCTAATGCTCTCGAATTCCTTGCTCCGATGGGAGCGCACGTCCTGCAGCTTTTTGCGGAAGCGCTCCTTGACCCAGCCCTGGATCCGCAGCACGACGCTAAACCACTCCTCGAACTCGAGCGTGCGAATTGACTTGAGCACAAAAATGTGCGGCGTAAGCTCTCCTCCTCGTACGAGATCATCATACCCATGAGGAAAATGACACAGACGTAGCCGGCGTACTGCTGATAGTAGGTCGGCGACAGGCTGCTGGCAGCGATAATGATGCCGACAGCCACCACGAACGTCGTATACGTGGCGTAGATGAAGCGCACGCGGAACCCAGAGCGATGGGCGAAGAGCACGGCGTTCAGGAACCCCATGTAGTACACCGGCTTGGGCTGACCAGGGGCGGTGTTGTGCGACTTCTCGTACTCGTCCACGTTCTTGCCCGTCGACACTGCCAGCAGCAGAATGCCCATGCAGCACACATGGCTGGCAATAACAAGAGACGAGAAAATCTGCGTCGAACGCACGTAGCCGCCCTTGTTGATAAGCACATCCAGCACGCGGTCCTTGGTCGCGTACTTAATCTGCGCAGCCTCCACCACCAACTTCAGTCGTGCGTCGTCCGATCCGTCAGCTCCTTCAGTCATAACGTTACTCTTGCTTTCAAACTCCTGTTTGACACCAACTGAGACCATGGAGTCTCTTGTCAGAGCCGCATTTTTCGCTTCCTCCGCCTCCTTCACCCATCGAGCGTAGAACGCCTTTCCCAGAAAGTACATGAACAAAGCCGCCGAAAAATACAGCGGCACCGTCACGCCGAAGCGCAGCACCAGCGCGTACGTCAAGTCACTGTCGTCCACCAGACTGTCCTTCTTCACCTTGAGGAACTTGATATCCTGCAACAATAACACGAGCTGGTTGAGCAGCAGCGTCCAAATAGCAAAACGGATCGTCCGGAACACTCCTTGGTGCAACGAGCCCGAATTCGGGTTCTCGTACGGGAACGGGTCGATGAGGTACCAGTAGCGATAAAAGCACTCCTCGACCTCCGGGTGGCGGAATTTGAGCGACCAGCGGTGCATGAGCGTCTTTTTGCTGAATTTGTCCGTTTTGATCTCAGAAACTGCATCGGCGTCCATCGTTCCGGAGAAAGGCAACTGCAAACAGAAATTGCGTCTGCGCAAAAGCTCCTGTCGGTACTGCGACACCATACCGCCAATCGCGGTAATCCCGTAGTTAATGGCCTGGTACGAAATGTCCGTGAACGAGTCGAACGTCGTGGGTTGCGGCAGCGTGTTGCGCACCGCCATCATGACGACCAAATAGCTGAAAAAGATGCCCCAGCCGATGCAACACGACTTGACGTAGCGCATCCGCGTGATGCCGAAGATCGGGATGAGGATGATCAGCAGCGGGATGATGGGCCCCTTGGCCTTCTCCACCGGTTTTTCGCGATCATCATGGTTGCAACGATGACGAACACGGTTGCAGTGACATTTTCTAGGTATTTGCGCCCCAGGCCCGTGAAGGTTGCGCAAATGCCGAGTGCTAAAGTGGGTAGCATAACACCGAACGTCATGGCCATAATGGCCGTTTCGTCCTGTTCGGAGCGACCATTGGTGGCATTTGCAGACCATTTGTCCGACTGCCACTCGTTCATGTAGAGTGCAAAAAGGCCTACGAAACCGATGAAAAAGCACGCGCGAACGCGCAAAATGGACGTTTCTTGCGCGATGGCCACGTAGTTGGACTCGTAGAACGTGGGAGCCACATCCGAGAAGAAGAGCAGGCGACTCATGTTGGTTTGCTGCTGGATGCGCTGGAACTGCTGCGTGTAGTAGTTTTTAGCCTTGATCTGCTTCATGATGGCTGCAACAAGTGCAAAAAGTACAACACGTTAGTGCAAATTAGACAACACTTTTGCGCAAAAGTTTCGCGCAAATTAGGCAACACTTTTGCGCAAATTGGGCAACACTTTAGCGCAAAAGTTTCGCGCAAATTGGGCAACACTTTTTGCGCAAATGTTGGTTTTGCACGTACAGTTGAAACCGCCAGTGTAGTTCGGGGCGCATTTGCGCGCAAAATGGTGTCGTTGGCGTCTTCGTCCGTGTAGGGTTTTGCACTGTGCGAAAGCACGCGACTGCGCGCGTGGCTCTGACTCTGACTCATGCTGGCGCTCTGTCTGCTGCGGGACATGCGGCTGTTGGCCTTGGGCGTGTCGTTCTTGAGCTCGATGAAGGAACTGGTGCGCTCTTCCATAATGTAGGTGCGGTCTGGCTCTGTTGCCATTCACGAGGCACTTTTGCACGAAGACCTGCAAAACATTTGCGCAAAAGAGTTAGATGGTGCAAAACATTTGCGCGAAACTCGACGACTCACCCGCTCGATCGGTCCCGTGCGAATGCGGAACTGAAGGAGGTGCTGTGCGGTGGGCAGAGAGGCTTGAGTTCCCCGAAACCCTATCGAGGACTTGAAACGTCACGCACGACACGAACCGGCTGGGAGCTTCAGCACTCACCTATACCCGTGCAAAACTCCAGAAGACGTCGCTGCAAAAGCCGAAATGAGCTGAATTTGCAGAAGATTTGGGCCGGTGGGGAGTCGTGGGCCACCCATGAGTGCAAACGGGCGAAGGTTGGAGCCAGAAGCACGTGACCCCTCCTCTTTGAAGCCATTGACGGCGGTCGTCGGGTTGCAAAAGGCAAGTTGCGCGAAGAGTGTAGGCACTCGAGATTGAGCGACTGATTTTCACTTGAAGCCTTTTGCACTGCAAAATTTGCACGATTACTGCTCCAGGATGAGACTCGAACCGAGACCGCAATCCGTGCCGGTGTCCTTTTCCGATAGTTTTGCAGGTGAGCGCAAAAATCCGCCGTTTTTAGTCGACGGTCGCCAATCATTTTCGCGCTGAACGCAAAGCCGGTTTCCCATACTGAACGCAAGTCAAACCTGATGTATCACTCGAAAGATCGCATGTCAAGTACGTCGGTCAGATAACCACTTGTTACCTGGTCACCAACCAAATGATCAACCCGTTTGGCTGGTCATCGCCAAGTCATTGCGCTTCAACTACTGTAGTATGTATTAATAAATGTACCCGCACTGCTTTAGGTGCAAACGCAGGTTATGATTTACCACTTCAAACTTCACTATCTGTAGCCATTTACCAACTCTACCAACTCAATCCAACTCGTCAATGCACACAGCTGCAGACTTCTGCTTCACGCGCGACGTGGACAATTCCGAGTCCACATCTGCACCAGGAACACGAATATGCACGTATTCCTGTCGGTCTTCGTCGAACACAACCGTCCATTTTCCGCCGTGCTCGTTCGGTAGACACTCGGTCCACGGACCTGACTCCACCGCCTCCTCTTCGAAATACTTCACCTCCTCATTGTACAGGTCGACCGTGGGGCTGCTCGAGTAGTCGTACCGTGTCGGTTGCTGTCCAGTTGAAGTCGCCGAGCTGCTCGAGTTGTCCCCACTCCAATGTCTCCGCCTGGTACAAGCTTGACTCGACGTAGTTTGATGACCCAACCCGCGCCTTTCTCGCCGCCGTGACCGGTTACTGGAACTCTCGAGAAAGTGCGTGATCTCCAGTAGCTCCTCGTGGTTCCACTTGATCGTGTCCTCGTCCATGGCGATGCTGTCATGGCACTGCCGCGTAAACTCGGCCAGCTTGTCGAGTCGCACAGATTCATGAAGACCCGACCTGGACCCAGACCACTCGGTCTGCTGTCGTCCACTATCCGTATTACCCGAGCGTGAAGACCCCACCCTCGACCCATTGAGCAACACGTCGTGCACCTGTTCGATCCCTGCACTGCTCTTGGCGCCTCCACGACGAGTGACCTTGTGCACACACAAGAGGCAAAAGTACTCTGTAGCCGGCTTGGCTGTCCGCAGTTGCAGCCGGAACACAAACCGTCGCTGTCGACACTTCCGACACACCAACTGGCTGCAGCCCATACATCTCTTATGAGCAAAGCCTACCATCTTGGGGGTGGGGTCATGCACACCACACAGTGCGGGGCTCCCTCCCTGTCCGTTGCGTCCTCTGCGTCATAAGTGCTGAAAAGTGTTTGGCTCGAGCCACGCGCAGGAAGTTGCCTGCACTGAGTACTCTCTCAGCCGCGATGAAGCTCGCGATGCTCTCGGGGATCAACGTGGGCAGGTTCATGTCCCCCAGGAAGAAGACGCCGAGCCAGTCCGCGCTCAACTGCCGGTACAGATAGCACCACGACACGTCCACGCGCTGCACGCCGCGCGCGCGGTTGGCCGGCCACTCCGCCAGCTCCACGGACTGCAGCGCGTGGTACGCGAAGACTTGTCCGCTGCGCGCCACGACGCGCCCCATGCGCTCGTACGTGAGCATGTCCTTGTCGCTCAGCAGGCCGCTGGCGCCCGCGAAGCCGCGCATGACGAACCACTTGAGGCCGGCGAACACGACGGGGCGCGCGCCTCGAACACGCGCAGCACGGCGCCGTCCACGAACTTGTCGCTCAGGAGGCTCTTGCATACGCGCAAGCTCTCGGTCGAGTCGCAGAACACGCCGTTCAGTGCGTCGTTCAGCGTACCAGGCACGATGCCACTTCCTAGCAGCACGCGCGGACCGACAGACACGCGCGGCCGGTACACGTTCATGGCGTGGCGTCGCCGTACGCGCGCCCAGCCGCTGAGCCGCGCGGACGCGTGGAATTTGTCGTGGGCTGACAACGCGCGCTCCAGCAACACGTCGCACTGGTCGTCGAGTTGCGCGCGGCGTTGGGCGCTGAACTGCACGGGCGGCAAGCTCGACGCCATGGCGAGAGACAAAGTGGCGACTTTGACATTGACACCCTTCGAATTGAGGGGTTCGACTCACTTGGCGAAGGTATGCTCGAGGCATCTGGTTTGCAGGCGAAGGGCGTCAAGGCTGAGCTGGTCGGGCATCGAAGGACTGTACACCAAGCAGCAAGGAGACGAAGGCGAAGGCGAGCGAAGGCGGAAGTCACACGCTGCAAGTTGTTGAATGGAGAAGACGGTGAGGTATTAGAACGACGATGCGCAGCATTTGCTGCTGTTCATTCAAGTGCGTTTTGCTAGTCGCTGACAGAAGCTTTGACCAAGACTCAACGCACAATTGATGCTCCTTCTGCGCGTTCTCGTAGCATTGCGGTCCTTGCCGCACCAACTTATAAGCAAGACAACCTTGCTTAATGTACGCTTCGGCCACTAGAACCTTATTGTGGACACCTATAAATTGACCAACATGACGTGCTCGAGCTTTGATGGCTCAAATGCAGTGCGACAAAGTTGACAGCCGTTTCTCGAAGTTTCTATTGGCGCCTTTGTATCCAATGGCAGGTCGCGTCTTTTCATCTTTTCTCAGATCTCGAAGACAAAGCGTTCCTGTCTTTTCAACTGCCAAACATTCGTCGTTTCTCCACGTACGCCTCAAGTCCCTCCCCAATAGACTATTATATAATGCAGCAGGAACAAGCCAACACGACGCTCTGCGCCAACGGCTGCGGCTTCTTCGGCGCGCCCGGCAGCGGCGGCATGTGCTCCGTGTGCTGGAAGAAGATCATGTCGGACCGTCAGGCGGCTTCGGAGCTCAAAGTGGAAGGTCCTAAGCCTCTGGAGACGGCGACAGAAGAACAACCGAAACCTCTGCAACAGGAGAAGAACCAGGAGGAGAAACCCGTGCAGAAGAACAAGAAACGCTGCTGGGAGTGCAAGAAGAAAGTGGGTCTTACAGCCATCGAGTGTCGCTGCGGCTTCGTCTTCTGCGGCGCCCACCGGTACGCAGACCAGCACCAGTGCAGCTTCGACTTCAAGGCGGCGGACCGAGCCAATCTGGCGAAACTTAACCCTGGCGGGGGCCAGTTCCAGAAGCTCGAGAAAGTGTGAGCGATATTCAGGTAGACAGGTTTTCTTATAGAAATTCACTTTTGTGCTCTTTAGAAATTCAACTTTTGTTCTCTTTAGAAACTGAAGTTTGAACTTTTGTTATCTTGCTACGGAATGGCCTGGTAGTTGGTCTTGTGCTCGTTTTCGTGCAGTTCTCGCAGTTTGCTCGAGTACATGTCCAGTTCGAACAAGCACCAGCGCTTGATGGGGGCTGGGATCACCCGGTAGATGGCAGGAGGGAGTAGGATCAACGGACTGGTCGATTTCTTGTACTCGATGTAGTCCGGGTCCAACCCGAAGCGCTCGTCGTATCGGTCTTCTGCTAGTGGCACTCCAGAGAGGAACATGAGCACTAGGAAGGTGAAGACGGGGCTGATGCAGCTCACGTAGAAGAACCACGTCTCGTCGAAGCTGGAACTGGCGAGGATGGTTACGCCCACCCAGCACAACATCTCACCAAAGTAGTTTGGGTGTCGAGAGTACTTCCACACGCCTGAACGCAGTAGTCTACCCTTGTTCGAGGGCTCGTCATTGAACGCCGACTTGGATGTGTCTGCAGCGGTTTCTATCGCCAATCCGATGGCCCAGAGCACGACTCCAATGACGTCTCGTGGCTCTCCGAAGCTGTTCTCCTGTTGGTCGCTGGAGTTGGCCAGTACCGTCGGTAGGGAGACCAGGAAGACCCAGAGGATCTGGAACACCCAGAAGCCGAAGAAAGCTGCGCAGTTGGCGCGCATCTCGTCGAAGCGAGCGTCTTTGCCGCGTTTGAGCACACGTACGAGCAGGAACGAGCCCAGACGCAGCGCCCACACCACTTGTAGACTTGTGATTACTATGGCTCTCGTATCGTAGACGTCCTGTAGTACCAGTGACAGCACCGCCAATACGATGAAATTGAGTGCACCCGCTAGGTCCGTCACCTTGTCGAATTGGCACGTGTAGGCCACGACGAAGAAGCTGCATTGCATGACGACCGTCACGCCCAGACTGATGAGCAGCATAAAGCCGGCGGAGACTAAAGGGTCGTCCATAGTGGAGATTGAGTTGGTTAGCGAGTGGATGAATTGGACAATGGGAACTCTGTTGGAAGTCGACCAGCGAAGCGAACACAAACGAAGGATTGGGAAAACTAAAAGAGGAATGATGGTAAAAAGGCAACAACTTGATCAAGTAACCTGCGGCGCCACTTGATATTCATCAACTTGCTGCAGTTGGCGGCATAGTCCAAAACTATTCCTAGAGTCTGCCTGATGTTACTTGGGCGTCCATCGCCTTGAAAATGAGTCTGATCACTCCTTCACGATGATATACACAGCGTGAATGATCCCCGGAATGTATCTGCAGCGCAGTAGCAACAGAACGCACAGAATTAACAACCAACATGAACAACCTAAAGACTGGAACTACACGCACCCGAGCAGCGTGAGCAGACAATTAATGGCAAAGTCCTTGGTGCAGCCCACTTGGAAGAACACGCCCACCGGCGGCAGCAGAATGGAGCAGATCAGTCGCGGGCAGTCTCCGCACGTAATAGCCATGGTTTCGTAGCAGCAATTTCAGTCGAGAAGGTCAATCGCACAGTGAACCAACAAACATCTTCCCCAAAGTCCAACGACTTCAGATTCGCATGGAGAATTCCGTGGGACGCGACGCAGAAGCCTGCAACTATTTAGCTCGTTCTAAACCCGTTCTAAATCTGTTTCAAATCACGTCCCAACCATGGCGACGGAGCTGGAGCTAGCGGCCACGCGCGTGAACCTCTGCCTAGGCGCCGAGCGGCAATTACTAGCCCGCAATGCTCAGAAGAGGCGACTACCCGTGACCATCGTGACGGGCTTCCTGGGCGCAGGCAAGACGTCGCTACTGCAGCACGTTCTGCAGCACAAACTCAATCTACGTGTGGCCTGCGCCGTGAGTGACTTGGCGGCCATCAACGTGGACGCGTTGCTGGTGGCTGGCCAGGGCAACAAGCTCTTGGAGTTGCGGGCCGACCCGAATAGCAGTCTGGCCGCCTTCAAGAGCGCTGTGTGGCAGGTGCTGGAGGACGACGTGGACTACCTCGTCATGGAGACGAGCGGCGTGACGGACCCGACGCAACTGGTGGCTGCCGTGCAGGAGAAGTTCGGGCCGATGACGCGCGCCCGACTGGACTCGGTGGTGACTGTGGTGGACGGAGACGCCGTGGCGCAGGACGCTTTGAATGGCGTGGAGCCTTGTAGTGTGGCTGTGAGACAGTTAAAGTGTGCCGACGTGGTGCTGCTGAACAAGGTGGACCTCCTGGATGAGAACAAGTTGAAAGCGGCTCGAGAGGTGGTTGGGAAATATGCTCCTAGTGCCAGAGTCTATGAAACGGACCATGGCCGAGTGTACCTGCCCCATGTGCTGGATATCGCCCCACCCGAAGATATTTTCAATGGCGGAGTGACTCATGAGAACGTACAGGTTCAGTGGAACACAGGACTGAGTGCGTTGAATAGCGCAGTCACACCAGCTCCGAGTCGATTGAGGGTGGAGAAAACTGTGGAGGTGGAGGATGCGGTGTCTTTGAAGCAGACGTTTGCGTCCGTGGCGTATGAACGAACGACAGCCACGCCATTGGCGGCTGTACATGATTGGATCCAGCATCACTTGCCTCCAGGAACGCTGCGTGCGAAGGGCGTCATGTACATTGCTGAGCTGCCGAAGTATCGCTTCGTGGTGCAGCTCAGTGGTAAGAGACGACTGGAAGTTGAGAACGCAGGGTTGTGGCAAACAACCCCGAAGACGCAGTTCGTTGTGATCGGCCTCAGCACCGGGGTCAGCAACGGAGAACATTTTGAGGAGACAAAAGCTCTTACGAGTCTTGAGACGTGTTTGGCCAAGTCTGCAGAGGAGTTTGAGAGCAAGTCGACACGTGCCGCTTGCATGGTAAAGTTACAGACCGACGAGCGCTTCAATACGCTGGCGTCGTCTGAGCAAGCTACGACGGTGGCATTCCGCCTTACGTGCCCTACCTCGACGCTGGACGAGACGATGCTTCGTCACCACCATCACGTGGACATGAACGAGCTGACGAAGCGACTCGTGAGGGAGGTAAACGCCTCTGGGAACGGGTCATTGTTGCTTCACGCGTCGAATTTGAGTCCAGAAGTCGTGGAGGGCGACCAAGTGTACGCTGTAGCCTCGATCGTTGGGTCTGCATCCGTTCTTAGCATGTGGAGCGAGCTAGACTCTCGCGCAGAGATGATCATCAACGAGGTCAAGCAAAAACTCGCTGGGTGTCTTTGTGGCTTTTAATCAAGTAACACGTTGGCGGCGTGGATGATCCGGGATGGCATACTATTTTAATAAAATACAAGTCACCGTGCTCCGTAAAAGCACGAGCTCTGCAGTAGCTCGGTATCATTGTTGATGTGAAATTCAGGTCCCGAAGGAAAACAGCGATGTTATTTTAACTTTGGTCAAAAGCGACACCTCTTCAATAAGTCTGTGACGAGTTCCAGAATTCGAGTTTGCACTCCAACGAAAGTGTCCGCAACGAGAATAGTTGAGACGCCACTAGGAAGCGGACTCACTTGCTACGTTTGTGGATAACGTGGATGACCCCAGGAATGTACCTGTCAAATTGACATGCAACAGGTTAGGCTGGATAGCAATAAGAGAGCACAACGAATTAATACACACCCGGTCGCCGTGAGCAGAAAGCTGAGTGCCAGGTGCCCGCCGCAGCCTTCCGCTTCGAGCACGCCGATGGGTGGGAAAAGGATCGCCAAGATCGAGAAAGCGATGTTGTCGCAGTTAGTCGGCATCTTGGCTGGAACGAGGAGAAGTTTTGGACTGGGACTTGCTGGGCAAATTCAAAAGTGTGTGGCCTCCGTCCAGCAACGCTGGTAGTGAGACTCACGGTGAGTGTGGCAAAGAAAAATGTCCACCTTTGAGCTGCGACCGCCGATGGCTTCAAGAGGGTGCTGCTGCGTGATCCATCCTTTGTCAAGCCATTGCCAGTGGCTTCATCTGATGGCAACTTGTCCTATGAGTGTTTGGCGTGTGTGCAGGAGTAGCCATCGATTAGGAGATTAGAGAGGACCACCAAACCCCGTCATTATTTTAGGTATTAATTAAGCTTACTCTTATGGCTCGTGCTAGTGCTACAAAACGGCCAGACATAGCCGTGCTAAGAGGTACAAATAACGTACAAACTGTTTGTATTTGTACAAACTGGTACCAATACGTACAAAACAGTTTGTACGTGTACAAACCATCTCTCTAAGTACATTTTATAGTTTTCAAAACTTACCCCATCCGGAGATATATTTAGAAATATCAAGTTCAAGGTTGCGCAAACGGCTCGCCGTGGCGTCCGTCCATTGGTCCATTGATACTGAGAGCCGTTTAGGCGAAGTTGTCTAAGCGCACGAAAAACATCGTCGCTAGTGCTCGCGCGGCACAGTGCCTTCAATCTACGCCATCTCTAGTCTATACGAACATGTCTTGATAACAGTCTTGTAAAACGCGGGCATATATATGTACAATCAAAGATGCATCTAACGAGACGGGAGGGGCGAAGCGGGCGCGGGAGTGGACACTCACGCGTTGATTCTCGCCAGCGGACTTAACAACGGCGCTGCGTGGCACGCCGCATCACGTCCCGCCCCACCCCTTTGCGCCTTACGCTAAGTCCTCGGCTTCGGTCACGCGCGGTTTCTAGGAAAATAAGTAACAAAGAGTTATTGTGAGGGCAACCACGTGCCGACCATTGCAGACCTCCGCTTTGCTTCGTTTGCATACCTCAGCCCCCTGCATAGGCACAAGTAAGCATTCATCACCTAGGTAATACGAGCATTAAGCGGTAGACGTACGAGCAGCAGAGGCAGCGTCGGTGCGAGGAGTGTAGCGTCAGCCTCTCGCGTGCAGCTCGAACGGAGGGGGCAACTGTGCAGCGAAGCGGGAGAATCGATAATGAGTTGGGTGGCAGCCGTGCGCATCATTCCTGTTTTGTACCACTAGCAACTTCCTACTCTTATTATGATCTTCGCCGCCCATGCAATAAATCTGAACCTTGGAAGATTTACGAATGTACATGTATTTAGATTCGCTGATACTACCGGTACCGGTACATGTACGCAGTATTAGCTTTGAGTACGCATAAAACCGAAAGCCTTTTCATCCGAGCCTGGAGCAACCGGCTTTGGTCTTCCTTTGAAAATTTAGAGCCAGCAAAGCAGATTGATCTGTTCAGGTTTGTCAAATTCGCTCTATTGGTTGTGAAGGTCGCTTATACCGAGTAAGGTCCGAGGGTTTCAAACGTGTTCGCGACTCGACGAAGTTGAATTCAAAGCCAACCAAAACTTACTCGACAAGTCCTGAAAATTGTGCATGTTCGTACCGCATCGTTGATATCATTATTCCCACATTTATCATAAAGCGCACCTATTGTTAGCCAATCAAATCTCTTACCGGTATATAATCAGCAAGCATAAGATAAACTTTAGTTAACAAAGCCATTATAACCACAGCCCTTGTGTAGATCAGGTAGGACTTATGATTTCGGCGATACGGTAAGATGCAGGCTATTAAATAATATTTCAACCGGTACTGATGTCATACTTCGAAGTAATATTTTTCGATCGGCAAAAAATACGGATATATTATTTACGGTGCTTTTAATTTACTAATACGGTACCGGTACGAGAGTGCTTGTATGATAGTACTAGAATATTAATTCAAACCATTCCGTCAAATATTATATTATATAATTCTGGGAGGACAGCTTTAGCTGGCTGAACAGCAATTTTATTGGTGGGGTCCCCCAGGGTTTAATTGGCGAATGTCGCCTGAGTCCATATGTCACCGATTGTGACTACTAGTATTTTGTGTATCTTGTGGATGGTGGTGTTCCGAATGTTGTTGGGCGAAGAAGCTCCATCTGACAGTGCGCTATCTTCGTTAAACGAGTCACGCAATCGCTTTGGCCCGAGTAGGTAAGATGTAGATTTGGAAGGGCGCCAAGGTTACGATTCTCAGGACATGCTGCGCAAGCCATACTTTCGCATTCACCATTACCTGCTCGGGTTGTACCCGGTGTGAACAGGGACGTTGTATCCATACATGGTGCTGCTATTAATAGGATTCTCGGATGTGTTTGCAAACGCGTTTTCTTTGGCAAAGACAACAAGATGCAAACGCACCGGTAGGGGTATACCGGTTGTGTGCCCTACCGGAGGTAGGGGCACACGAAAATTTAAAAGTTCAATGAGGCGCGAGCTTAATTTAAAAAAATCTTAGTCAACTGTCCTCCCAGCCTAATGCTACGCCTCTAGTATTTGACGGTAGTTGTATTATAATTTATTTAATATTAATACACGAAGTCGTACATAATTTATATGCCATCACATATAAAATATTAGAGTTTTCAAAAGTCCTATCGGAAAGTATGCATATCTGTTGCCTGTGAGTCACAGGCTGTGACCGACGCTCAAAATTTGTTTTCGCCTCAACTAGTGTTTGTTAGGCCTCAAAAGCTGAGTATATTTTGCTAATCTTACTTAATTTCCGCTTAAAATACACCCTTGACGTCACATCTGACATATCACCTCAGCTGGGTATCATGTGATTCGCGTGGCAAGCGCTGGCAGAAAGTTGATCAACCTGTTTGGCTGGTCATCGCGCGGTCCGCTTCTACCAGAGGCACTATGGCACAAAATATATTTAAACATTTTACAGCCGATTAAAATATGTTTTATCTGCGCTAGGTACGATTTCAATGACCGTCACTAATCACTCTTTCGCAGTTTGGTTTGTTCGAGAGAAAAATTAACGTAAAATAAATAAAAAATAAACATTTATTTTTTATTTAATTTTTTAAATCGATAAAAATCCTTCGAATATTTGTATGCCCTGTATTTTAGACACGTGAGATGTTGCTCGGTTTGAGTAAAACTCCGAGAAGCACCTGCCTGAGAGGCAAACCGATAACGAGTGCCCAGTCCTGCATATCGCCTTTGCCAGACTGAAAACAAGACGGTGCTTCAATTTGCTGACACTTGAGTAAAGTATTGTGTAGGATCGCAGTATCCATAGAAGCAGGCTGCTTCTACTGCGCTTTGTGTGCAATTGTAGGATATGACTTTCCAATTTGAACTTGTCAACTTGCCTCTGGCAAACAACTCTACCGTCTCAATCCGACTCGTCGATGCACATGGCCGCAGGCTTCTGCCTCACAAGCGAATCGACAGTTCCGGGTACCGGTATACGTCTGCATTGGGCCGTTCTCACGCTTGTCCTCGTCGAAACGACCGTTCACTTGTCGTTCGGCAGACACGGACCAGACCCTACCGTTTTCTCTTCGAAATACCTCTACATGTGAGTCACATGATGTGACTCAGGCAGGCGTGAAGGTATCATGCTATTAATACCGGTATATTTTGCTTTGCTTGTATTTTACCTCATTTCAATTCAATTTTAATTATCAATTGGCATAATAAATCAAGTTGTCTGAATAATACGAAGTAAAAATATATATTTGGCTATTTCGACACGAAATTTGTGACCAAATATTCTACAAAATAAAATATATTTGCTGTAAGTTACATGTATTAATACCAGACTGGTATTAATACATGTAACTTACGGCAAATAAATTTTATTTGGTATTACCAGTACATGCATAAGAGACAACCGGTTGTTCCCAAAAACCTCGCGCCACGCACCATGGACGGTGTGTTGTGTCTGTCGCCTTGTCGGAGCAAGGTCTACATGTAGTTTGAGTATGAGTTAGTCTCTCTTCTGGTGAATCACGCCTGGTCAGGTCCCAGTTCTGCTGGAAATTCACTCGCCAAGCTTGTTGGGTTGTGCGATAGCCAACGTGGCAGCCAATCTTCTTGGGTTGCTAGGTAGCCAACCTAACAGCCAAGCTTCTTGGGTTGCGAGTGAAAGGGGTTTTGGGCTTCATGCTTTCCTCCTCGTGCACGGCACGTGGCTAAGCTAATACAAGTATCACTTTTGAGTTTCACTCGCAACTGCACAAGCGTTCGTCCTTTCCTTCTCTTCGTTCAAGTACTCACTCAACGCGCTAAAGCTGCTATTGAGGGCTGCACGAGAGATGATTAAGTACTGTACATGTCAGGGCCTGGGAAAAATAATAAAATATCAATATTATGGATATTATACTGACGGAATAATTTATTATTGCTTTTAACGCATTTAAGTATAATATAAAATTGTACAGAATAGTATTGTATTTTTCTTTCTCCAACCGTTTGACTCTAGCTGCGGAGTGCAACCTCTTCTGCTCTGGGCTCGCCGTGTGAAATACTGTTTTTGTGATGCAAACGTGTATTTACCTCACTCCGCGCTCCCACGCTGCACCAAAATGATTTTTAGCTTAATCACGTGCGTGGATGGCTTTTCTACTCCCTAAAAATCGCTAAAAATACATTGTAATGATTGCAATAACTATTATTGTGTTCTTCGGTATTGCAATCGTTAATACGGGTCACCATGACACCGCGTAACATTTAATATTGTATTTCCCATGCCCTGGTACATGTACGTTCCCAGTGCGAGGGTGAACTCAGCAACTGAGGGCATTTCGAGACGACAGAAACTCTTACGGTGATTGAGACGTGGTTGGCCAAGCGTGCAGAGGAGTTTGAGAACGAGAACGAGTCGACTTACTTACAACAGAGGCTACCGTGTCGCGTAAAATTCATATCCAGCGTTTCAACGCGGTCTGCGCTCATGCCGGCTATGGCTCAACAAACGACAACTTCAAACTTCAATCTCGTGTTTACTCGCTGCTTGCATACCGGTAGCTCACTGATCTGAAGCGGTGCTAACTCACGCAGATAACGTAGACGGCGTGGATGATCCCGGGAACGTAGCTGGCATACAAGTCAGCTTCAACATGCACAGCACAAGATGCAACAACGCACCCGAAAAGCGTCAGCAGTCCGTTGATGGCCAGGTCTTTGTTGCATCCCGTTTGCAGGAAGACTCCGAGTGGCGGCAGCAGCACCGCGCAGATCAAGCGCGCCGTCTTGTCCCAGTCAAAAGCCGACGCGTTCGAGGAAGAGCGGCCCTCGTCACCTTCATACCAAGTGTCTGCATCGTCCACAGCGTGGCCCATAGTCTTGACTTTTAGCTCTGAGTAGAAACTTCAGCTCTGCCTAAAAGATCTACAGCTAAATGTTGACGTTAAGTGACGAGACCACGTCTCAACTGTTGAAAGACAAACCGGGATAAGATCTGTTATATTAAAACTTTTGGTCCTCGCCAGGCAGCTGAGAGTTTCAAAGCAGCGACGTTCCCCTTGTCCGCCCTCCTCTTCAATGTACGTCTACAGTTTAGAACCTTCACACCCTGTACGAGAGTTCACACTCCTCTTCAACATGCGAAAGGATCCACAGCTGCAGTCACTGTACGAGAGAGCGGGAAGCTGCCAACGAAGTCTCGACCAACCGACGTGGACTCAGAGACTGCCGCGCCACATCTTTTAGCTGGATGCGGCGCCGGCCTATTCCTTGATTAGGATGTAGACTGCATGGATGACGCCGGGAATGTAACTAGAATGTGACAAGCACAAAAATTAGGATCTGGGAGGGGACCAAATAAGAAATTGGCTGAGAAACTCACCCGAGCACAGTGAGCAGGCAGTTGATGGCCAGGTCCTTGGTGCAGCCGACCTGGAAGAAGACGCCGACGGGCGGGATGATGACGGAGCAGATCAGGCGAGGGATGTCTCCGCAGGTAATCGGCATCTTGACTGGGATTCGAAGTGGTAGACTGGGACTGGTACTTGCTGAGCAAATTCGAAAGTGCGTGGCTCCGTCCAGCAGCGCTACTGTGTGGGTGACAATCTTTACTTTCCGACTTGGTTTCACTATGCGACACCTTCAAGGGGAACGGGGATGGGCGCTCCAGCTGCAGATTTTGATTGGCTTCGATGAATGTGGGCCAATCAGCGGCCGCGATGCAAGGCGCCGAGAAAAGTATCCATCTCCCCAGATTCCTGTGTCGCAGTGCGCAGTGGACCCCAGAAAATTGGATATGGCGCTGCTTCCCGTGGAAATGGCAATGCCATCACTGCTTGAATCGCGTAGTGATACCAGAAGTTATCAAAGTGTTCTCTCCACGGTGGCAGCCATCAGATGTGGGAAAATTGAGCAGCTAACGTTGTTGGAGCCGATTTTGCGTGCGTTGGACAGCGCAGATCGATGGTAAAAGACCGGGGCGGCGTAACATTCTGCACAAGCTGCTTACAAGCAGCACATGGCGTGCGGTGCTCCGCAACTTTGATACTTGTATCGTCATGATGACGGTATGGTCAGCGAGGACCAAAACGGGACTATATCACAAATTCCAGCGTGGGTACGCTTACACTGATTGGCGGGCCAAAATCAGAAACAACAACTTTTCCGCCAATCACAAGGGGTCAAATTTGACATGGGTACGCTAGAAGATCGCAATGCGATCTTGCGGCAATTGAAGACACCGCAACGTTGACGCCTTTGACACGCATGCATTATTGTAGCAGCCTTGATAAAGACAAATACGAGATCATTTATATGACAATTACTCCTTCCTACCTGCCATGTTGCCTTCTCTCCGTATCTCCAGCTAGATTAGACCGTGCCGTAGACGCCCGTCTTCTTACCAACCAGCAGGGCCTCGTCGTCCTCCTCGTCGACCCACTTGTCGCCGCCCTCGCGCTCCATCTTGACCGCCAGCAGTGCGGCACCACAAGTGTTGGTGAAGATGAAGAGCGGGCCAATGAGCGGGATCATCTGCAGCAGCAGCATCTGGAAGCCGAAGCTCGTGTACTGGAACTTGCGCTGGCCGATCCAACGCTGCTGCTGCTTGAAGCCCAGGCCCTTGAGATCGAAGTAGTACAAGTGCGACTCCCAGGCCATGAAGGTGCTGTGCAGCCACGCGTAGACGATGCTACCGATGACCGGGATCAAGTGCAGCGGCAGCGACACGATGAGCAGGATCAAGTGGAAGATGGCGTCCAGACGGAAGAAGGACGTGCACACGCGTACGACGGCCGACTCCTGCGTCTTGCGCTCCACGAGGCTGTCGTAGCCCTTCTCACGCAGCACGTAGGCGAAGATCTTGTCCTTGAAGAACTCGAGCACCACGAACGCGTACACGAGCGTGAGCAGGAAGATCTCCACGAGCACGAAGATGACTGCGAAGATCCAGGACAGGACCGACGGCAGGCCCTTGTCGGCCACCCACTGCTCCTGCGGACGCAGCGTCCAGGCGAAGAGCAGGAAGACTGACAGGATGCTGAAGGCCAGCGTCAGCAGCAGTGGGAACGCCGCCTGCTTCCACAGGTGCGGGTGGCCGATGAAGAAGGTCACGCCCTTGAGCGCGTAGAACGGCATCTCGATCGACGTGGAGGCTTGAGGTGCAAGTGTCAAATTGGGAAATGACTTGAGTGGAGACCAGAGGATCAAAGTGATGGCAGATTTGCAGGATACTTTTTCGATGACGCTCCATGTATCTATGTCTGCCGCAATCTGAAGCAGCTGACGCAAGAATCAGACTGCTTGGAGGGCTCACGTCACATATCCGGATACTGTACCGGTACACTGTATCACTGCATGCCAAAGCTCGAGTTCTGGAACGTATCGATAGAGCTGCTTCTGTTGCAGATCGGAGCCTCTGAGCTCGAAGTCATGATATATGTAGTGAAAACTCAAGATGCTTGCAATTCAAATGCTCGTTCTTCTTCTTGCTCTCTTTCCATTTGATTAACGCATTGCCCAGACCAATGTACGATACAAATCCACCGACAGAGTTGTCGGGAAACCCACCGGGAGCACCATCCCTGGCGGAATACCGAGGATTCGACGTCCGGCCAACTGGATCACGGTTCTTGGAGCGACAATTGGAAGTGGAGCCAGTGGTGCATGTGGGTTTGCTCGAGCGTCGTACAACTTGTACTCGGCATTCGCAAAGTCGGGGTCGAACTTCACACACAGCGCGTACTCAACTCCTGGCATCGCCGCCCATACCGATATCGCCTTGTGGTCGAGTTGTCCTTGTGCCATTCCCCACGGCTGTGAGACTCCGATCTCAATTTTAATCGTCACAAAGTCGTCAATTGGAACGTCTGGAGGAAGCACTGATCCCGGTGTTGCTCAGCGTGCCCATAACTGAGGTCTGGGCACCATCGTCGCCCCTGAGAATTCGTGGCAGCCATGTAGCCTTTGAGCCATCGATGAATATGTTTCTTGGTAAATGGAGTACGTTGGATAAACGCACCAACATATAACGCGTGTGGCGTGTCGGCAAACTCGATGATGTGGATCTCTCCAGTGTCAGCAAACCATTCAAGAAAATTGGGATGAACAACGTGTCCGTCGCTGTCGGCAAACGCGTTCCATTCATCTTCCGTTGCCTGGCACACAAACAACGTGCCAGTCGCCGGTGGAGGCTGCCCCACTGCAACTTCCAGAGTAGCGTCGATGCGATCCATGCTGGATAAAAGATGGAGGAAGAGGAACTGGACTGGCGACGCGAACCTTGGGACGAGGTGATGGAGAATTGAGAGACATTGATTTACAGCTTGCGTTTTTAAATGCTGGTCATGGCTTGCAGTCATGTCTTTCTTCTTCTGCGATTCCTCCTTCCCGCACTCGAATCACTTAGAAGTGCTGCCGTACGGAGGCACATACGCGCCAAGCTTGTTGACAAGCGGCACCCTGTCCATATCGGCAGCCTTCTCCGTCTTCTTCTTGCTCTCTTTGTCCTTACCGCCAAAGTGCCACTTGCTGGTCTTCCGTCGCTCCTCCTTCTCCAGCTCCTTCTCGATGCTTGCAGCGAACAGAGCAGCAGCCGCAGCGTTTGTGAACATGAAGATGGCGCCGGCGATGGGGATCATCTCCAGCAGCATGGCCTGCATACCGAACGCCGAGTACTGCAGTTTGCGCTGCGAGACGATCTCCCTCTGCTGGTCAAAGTCCAAGGCCTTCATCTCGAAGTAGTACAGGTGCGCCTCCCACGCCATGAGCGTACCGTTGAGCCACGCGTACGTGATGTTGCCCAGCACTGGGATCATGTTGAGCGGCAGTGTGATCACCAGCAGGCCCAGTCGTAGCAGCACACTGACTCGACAGCAGGACGTGAGAACTCTCAGGAAAGGCGAGTGGCGCTCCTCATTCTCCACCAATTCCCGGTAGCCGCGTTCGATCAACACGTGCGCGAAGATCTTGTCCTTGAACCATTCGAGGCAAATGAGACCGTAGACGACGGTGACAATGAAGACCTCAATGACCACGAAGATGATGGCTAACAGCCACGCGAACAAGGGCGAGAGTCCGGCGTCGTAGAGCACCTCCTCCTGCCGATGCAGCGTCAAGGTGAAGAGTGTGACGGACACACCCAACGCCACGGCCACCGTGAGCAGCACGGGGCAGATGGTCAGACGCCAGAGGTGCTGGTCCCCCAGGAAGTAGAGGATGCCTCGCAACGGATACGTCGACATGTCACGTGAGACTTGGGACTTGCGGAGACTGATGCCGAATGACCGTGGAACTGAGATTTGCTTAGCGGGTGATGCAGAGTTCAGAGGTGCTGGCATCCTGGGTGTGATTTATTAGAGCAAGTTACACGAGCGACCGGTACAGGTCGGTCTCTTCCTGCTGCACCGATGGGTTCTTGGCCGCCTCTTCTCGCTCGATGCTGCAGGCGAAGAGAGCAGCTCCGACCGTGTTGGCGAACATGAAGACGGCTCCGATGACCGGGATCATCTCGAGCAGCAGTGCCTGCATCCCGAAGAGTCTGTACTGCGTACTGCGCTCGTCGATGAGCGCTTGCTGCTGTTCGAAGCTGAAGTTCTTGAGCTCGAAGTAGAAGAAGTGATACTCCCAGGCCACGATCTTGCCGTTCATCCAGGCGTACATGGCGTTTCCCACCACCGGCACGACGTTGAGAGGCACGGAGATCACCAGGACGCCAAGACGCAGCAGTACACTCACGCGACAGCAGGAGGTACAGATGCGGATGCATGACGCGTGTCTGCGCTTGTTGTCCACGAGCTCTTCGTGGCCCTCTTGGCGCAGGACGAACTCGAACACCTTGTCCTGGTAGCAGGCCAAGCAGATGAAGCTGTAGATCATGATGACCACGAAGCTTTCCACGAGGCACAACATGACGGCCAGCACCCAAGCCAGTCCTTCCGGCACCCCTGCGTCATACAGCGCTTGCTCCTGAGGGTACATGGCAGCAGCCAGCAGCACGATGATGGTCGTCAAGCCCACGGCGACCGTCAACAGCACAGGGCAAATGGTCATCCTCCACAGCGGCGGGTGTGACAAGAAGTAGGCCAGCCCTTGGGCCACGTACGTCGACATGCTGCGTCGAGACTTGGCAAACTAGAAAATGGCAGCAGATACTTTGCGATCCGGCGACCAACGAGAAAGGCCACAAACGGTGGCTGCCCATGGGAACCCCACACTGCTGCGTGTAGATCGGTAGCTCATATTGATCAAAAGTCGTCTACATGTTCACTTAGACAATACCTCCGGACGGCACGAAGCCGTGGTTGTACGCGTTGGCGTTGCTATTGCTGGTCTGTTGCCAATTGGGCTGCACGCCGCCTCCCTGCAGCGTCGTCCGCTCTCGCTCCTCTTCCTCCAAGTGAGCGGCAAAGAGCGCGGCGCCCACTGCGTTCGTGAAGACGAAGAGCGAGCCGACGCCGGGGATCATCTCCATGAGCAGCGCCTGCATGCCGAAGCTCGAGTACTGCGCCTTGTGCTCCTTCACAAAGGCCTTCTGCTGGGCGTACGAGAAGTTCTTGAACTCAAAGTAGAGCAAATGGTACTCCCAGGCCAGGATGGTGCCGTTGAGCCACGCGTAGATGATGGAGCCGATGATGGGGATGAGGTTGAGTGGCAGTGTCAGGATGAGCAGCACGAGTCGTAGGAAGAGACTCACGCGGCAGCAGGAGCGACACGCGCGCGCACAGCTGGCGTGGCGCTCCTCGTCCTCCACGAAGTCCTTGAAGCCGCGGGCCACCATGACCCGCTCGAAGATTTTGTCCTGGTAGCAGCCCATGATCACGAGGTTGTAAATGAGCGTGACGAGGAAGATCTCGATGAGAGTGAGCATGACTGCCAGCAGCCACGATAGCCACGGAGCCGCTCCGGCGTCTTCGAGCCACTCGGCTTGGGGGACTAACGCCATGGAGAAGAGCACAATGACAGTCGCGATGGCCACCACAAGTGTCAGCAGCAGCGGACACAGCGTCGTGATCCACAGTCGCGGGTGCGTGGCGAAGTAGGCCAGACCCTGCACCACATAGGTAGACATGGAGATGCAGCAATGCAAAAGGAGAAATGGATACTTGATGATGAGCACCTTCGACGTCTGAGTTGATGCTCCGGTCGAGGTGTAGCGAACTGAGGCAATCGCCTTCTGAGACGAAAGGCG